>CAUYUJ010021441.1:0-55000 GCA_963575745.1 Prorocentrum cordatum
AACCCATGTTCAAAGCCCAAATGAAAGAAATCATTTTCTGGGTACAAGAAGCGGCCATACAAACGGGGAATGTTATAAACTATACAATGAGGCAGCAAAGCGCGCGCGATGCCTCCTGCATGTGGTTTGTACAACCGGTGCCCATGTTCAGTTGCAAAACAACTGTTCAACGGCTAGAGTAAAAATTCTGTCTCTGGGTACAACAAGCGGCCATACACACGTGGAATATACTAAACGATACAAAGCGGCAGGAGAGCGCGCGCGCGGTCGCGCGCACGCGCGAGCTATGCATCCTGCCTTTGTTTTATACAGGCGACCCCGTGTTAAATTGGAAAGCCAATGTTCAAAGCCCAATTTGAAAATTCATTCTCTGGGTACAAGAAACGCTCATGCAAACGTGGAATATAATAAACCAGACAATGCGGCAGAAGAGAGCGCGCGCTATTGGTTTTATAAAATTGCCTCCCATGTTAAGTTGAACGCTGGATGTTCAAAGGCCATCATAAAACAAATCATCTCTGGGTAGAAGAAGCGGCCATACAAACGTGGAATACAATAAACTATACAATAGGACAGGGGAGCGCGCGCGTGCGCGTGCGCTGTGCATCCTGTATTGGTTGTATACACGATGCACCCATCTCGAGTTGAAAACTGAATGTGCAAAACCCAATGTAAAATTCAATTCTCTGGGTACAAGAAGCGGCCATACAAACGTGGAGTCGAATAAACTATACAATAAGGCAGCAGAGCGCGCGCGCGCGCTCGTGGTGATTTCTGTATGACCAGCAATCGGAAAGTCGGCATGTTGGCCTGGGAACTAAAATGAGCCCTTAGCGGCCCCCGATCCGATCTCCAACTTAACGCGCGGTCAGAGCGCACCCATTTGCTGGCACAGCGCACAAGCGCACAATGCGCCTACGCGCGCGCGCAGATGAGCACCGAGTGGTACGTTTTGTTGAGGATGCGAGAGGGCGGTGCCGCGACCCGTAGCAAAATTTACCCTTCGGGCGAAGGTCGCGTGGGGACCAGGCGCGCGCACGCGGATGTGCACAGAGTTTTTTTTCCACAGGTTGCGAGAGGTTGGGGCCGCGACCCCAAGCAAAAGCTACCACTCGGGCGAAGTAGTTTTGGGACCAAGCGCGCACGCGCGCGCGGATGTGCACCGAGTGGTACGGTTTGTTGGTGATGTGAGGATGCGCGAGTGCGGGGCCCCGATCCTTAGCAACACCTACCATTCGAGCTAGGCAGTTTTGGGACCAGGCGCGCGCGCGGATGTGCACCGAGTGGTATATTTGGCTGAGGATGCGAAAGGGCGGGGCCGCGACCCCAACCACAAGCTACCGTTCGGGCGAAGGTAGCCTGGGGACCAGGCGCGCGCGCGCGGATGTGCACCGAGTGGTGCGTTTTGTTGAGGATGCGCGAGGGTGGGGCCGCGATCTCTAGCAACACCTACCATTCGGGCGGAGGTCGCTTTGGGACCAGGGGCGCGCGCGCGGATGTGCACCGAAGGGCATATTTTGCTGAGGATGCGAGAGGGTGGGGCCGCGACCCCAATCAAACACTACAATTCGGGCGAAAGTAGTTTTGGGACCAGGCGCGCGCGCGGATGCGCGCCGAGTGGTACGTGTTGTTGAGGACGCGCGTGGGCGGGGCCGCGATCCCTAGCCACAACCTGCCATTCGGGCGAAGATCGCTGTGGGACCAGGCGCGCGCGCGCGGATGCGAGAGCGCGGGGTCGCGCTCCCAAACGAAAACTACCATTCGGGCGTTCTGGGACCAGGCGCGCGCGCGCGCGCGGATGTGCACCGAGTGGTGCGCCGTGTTGAGGATTACCACTCGGGCGATGGCCGCTTTGGGGCCAGGCGCGCGCGCGGATGTGTACCGAGCGTTTTTTTTGTTGCTTACGATGCGAGCGGGCGGGGTCGCGACCCCAAGCAAAACAACTACCATTCTGGCGAAAATGGTTTTTGAATCAGGCGCGCGCGCGCGCGGATGCGCACCGAGTGGTGCGTTTTGTTGGGGACGCGCGAGGGCGGGGCCGCGACCCGCATTCGGCCGAAGGTCGCTTTGGGACCAGACGCGCGCGCGAGGATGGGCACCGAATGGTACGCGGCGCCGAGGATCCGACAGGGTGGGTCACCCGCGCGCGCACTTACGCGCACGAGATGCATCCTGCATTGGTTGTATACAATCGGAGGCAATGTTAAGTTGAAAACCCAATGATCAAAACCCAATGTAACAAATCGTTCTCTGAGCCCAAAAGGCGGCCATATAAACGTGGAATCTAGAAAGCCAATGCAATATGCGAGGCGCGCGCGATGCACCCTGTACTGGTTGTATACAATCGGGGGCCATGCTAAGTTGAAAACCCAATAGCCAAAACGCAGTGTGAAATTCATTCCCTGTGCCCAAGAGGCGGCTATATAAACGTGGAATATAGAAAACCAATGCAATATGCGAGGCGCGCGCGCGCTGGTGACCCGCGCGGGGGGCGGGTCACCCGCGCGCGCGCGATGCATCCTGTATTGGCTTCATACAGCCGAAGGCCATGTTAAGTTAAAGACCCAACGGCCAAAACCCTATATAAAAATTCATGCCCTGGGCCCAAGAGGCGGCCATACAAACATTGACTATAGAAAACCAATACAATATGCGAAGCGCGCGCGCTGGTGACCCGCGCGGGGGGTTGGTCACCCGCGCGCGCGCGCGATGCATCCTGCATTGGCCTTATACAGTCGGAGGCTATGGCAAGTTGAAAGCTCAATGGTCAAAACCAAATGTAAAAATCCGTTCTCTGGGCCCAAGAGGCGGACATACAAACGTGGAGTACAGACAGCCAGCGCAATATGCGAGGCGCGCGCGCGCGGCGGCGGCCATTCTGTCTGGGGAAAAGGCATAGTGCGCGCGGCGACCCTGTGCCATTCTGCGCGTGGAAACATACCATGCGCGAGGGGCCAGGGCCGCCGCGCGCGCGGCGGCCCTCGCCCGCTCTGTATGGGAAAATGCATAATGCGTGCGGCGGCCCTGGCCTATTCTGCGTTGCAAACTATACCATGCGCGAGGGGCCAGGGCCGCCGCGCGCGCGGCGGCCCTGGCCCGTTCTGGATTAGAGCCTGCATAGAGCGTGCGGCGGCCCTGACCTATTCTGTGTATGACAATCTACCGTGCGCGAGGGGCCAGGGCAGCTGCGCGGCCCGTTCTGCATTGGAAAATGCATATGGTCCGGCCCCCCCCCCCCCCCCCCCCCCCCCGGGGGGCCGGCCCAGTGCCACTCTGTCTGGGGAAATATACCGCGCGAAGGGCCGCCGCGCTCCGCGGTGGCCCTGGGCCCGCTCTGGTATTGGAAAATGCATCGTGCGCAACGGCACCCTGGCCCATTTCCGTGTGGGAAAATAATAACCCATGCTCGAGGGCCAGGCAGCCGCGCGCGCGCGCTGCCTGGCCCCGTTCTGGGCGAGCGAATGATATTGGCGTGCGGCGGCCCATTGCCCATTCGGTGTAGGGAAATATACCAATGCGCAAGGGGCCAGGGCCCGCCGCGCGCGCGGCGGGCCCTGCCATGTGGATTCATTGAAAATGCATGTGCGAGCGGCGATCCGGTGCCATATCCTGTGCTGCAAAAATGGTCAATGCCGAGGGCCAGGGCCGCCCGCGCCGCGCGCGGCCCCCCTGGCCCGGTTCTGCTGGAAAAAATGTGTAGTCGTGCGGAGGCCCTGGCCCTCTGGTGTTTGGAAATTTTTCCTGCGCGAGGGCCCAAGGCCGCGCGCGCGACGGCGGCCCTGGTCCGTTTTGTAATGGGGATACGTATTGCGTGTCGCTGCCCTGTGCATTCTGCGTGGAGTAAAATATACCATGCGCGAAAGGGCAGGGCCGCCGCGCGCGCGGCGGCCCTCGCCCGTTCTGTATTGAAACTGCATAGTGCGCGCGGCGGCCCTGGTCCGTTCTGTATGGGGAAATACATAGTGCGTGCGGCTGCCCTGTGCCATTCTGCATGGGAAAATATACCATGCGCGAAGGGCCAGTGCCGCCGCGCGCGCGGCGGCCCTCGCCCGTCCTGTATTGAAACTGCATAGTGCGCGCGGCGGCCTTGGCTCATTCTGTAGAAAAAATGTGTCATGCGCGAAGGAGCAGTAAAACAATACACACTGCGTGCTGCGGCCCTGGCCCATTCTGCGAAGGAAAATCTGCCCTGCGCAAGGGGGCCAAGGCAGCCGCGCGGCGGCCCTTGCCCGTTCTGTATTGGAAAATGCATCGTGCGTGCGGCGGCCCAGGATCAGTCTGTGGGGGGACATATCTCATGCGCGATAGGCCAGGGCAGCCGCGCGCGGCGGCCCTGGACCGTTCCGTATAACAAAATGCATAGATCGCGCGGCGGCCCTGGTTCATTCTGTGTTGAGAATATACCATGCGCGAGGTGCCAGACCGCCGCGCGCGCGGCGGCCCTGGCCCGTTCTGGATTGGAAAATGCATAATGCGTGCGGCGGCCCTGGCCCATTCTGTCTGGGGAAATGCATAATGCGTGCGGCGGCTCTGGTCCATCCCAGAGCTCCAACGCCATGGGTTTCTCATGACGCATCATGTGCCATGAGCCTCGTCCATGAAACTCCTGATGCCTCTTCGCGTACAGGCGTCATTGCCTGTTCATGTCATGAATTCTGCTGTCATGTCATTGGCTGTTTTCCCACGCCATCAGTTTTTGCTTAATGTCATGCGTTTTGTTGTTTGACCCACCCTTCCAACCTTCTAAGCCCAAGCTTTCCAACCCTTTCACGTTTTCCAAGTTATCCAAGCCATCCAAGTCTTCCAAGTCTTCCAGCCATGAAAAAAGCAATGCAATAAGCGACGCGGGCGGCGGGCCCGCGGGCCCGCCCGCGAGCGCGCGGCCCGCCGTCCGCCCGCGCGCGCGCGTCGCTTATTGCATTGCTTTTTCATAATCAATCTCCACTTTTATATGGTCGCATCGTGGGCCCAGAGAATGCTTGTTGATGTTTTCTTTACATTGGGTATCGACCATTGAGTTTTCACCTTAACCTGGGAGGCGAGTGTATATAACCAATACAGGATGCATCGCGCGCGCGTGGGCGACCACGCCCCGCGCGGGTCACCAGCGCGCGCGCCTCGCATATTCATTTGGTCCACGTTTATACGGACGCCTCTTGGGCCCAGAGAATGAAGCTTTACACTTTGGCTATTGGGTTTTCGACTTAGCATGGCCCCCGACTGTATAACGCCAATACAGGATGCATCGCGCGCGCGCGCGGGTGACCCGCCCCCCGTGCGGGGCACCAGCGCGCGCGCGCGTCTTGCATCTTGTATTGGGTTTCTATGTTCCACGTTTATATGGCCGCCTCTCGGGCCCAGATAATGGATTGTTGCATTGGTGTTTGACCATTGAGTTTTCAAGTTAACATGGCTTCCGATTGCGGAAAACCAATGCAGGACGCATCGCGCGCGCGCCTCGCATGTTGCATTGGTTACCATAGTCCACGTTTATATGGCCGCCACTTTGTCCCAGAGAATGATTTTTTACAATGGGTTTTGACCGTTGACCTTTTAACTTAACATGGCCTCCGATTGCAAAACCAATCCGGGGCGCATCGCGCGCGCCCCCGCGCGGGCCACCTGCGCGCGCGCGCGCCTCGCATATTGCACTGGTTTTCTATATTCCGCGTTTATATGGCCGCTGTTTGGGCCGAGAGAATGGATTTTACATTTGGTTTCGGCCATTGAGTTTTCAACTTTACATGGCCTCTGGCGCGATGCATCGTGCATTCTTTTATACAATCAGAGGCAATGTTAAGTTTAAAACTCAATGGTCAAAACCCAATGTAAAAAATCATACTCTGGGCCCAAGAGGCGGCCATGTCAACATGGAGCATAAAACAATGCAATATGTAAGGCGCGCGCGCTGGTGTCTCGCGCGGGGAAAGGGTCACGCGCGCGCACGCGTCCGCGTGCGTGTGCGCACGCGATGCATCCTGCATTAGTTTTATACAATCGGAGAGAATGTTAAGTTGTAACCCCAATGGTCAAAACCCAATGTAAAACATCATCCTCTGGGACGGAGAGGCGGCCATATCAACGTGGAATATCGATAACCAATACAATATACGAGGCGCCCGCGCGCGCTGGTGACACGCGCGACGCGGGGTCACCCGCGCGCGCGCGCGGCGGCCCTGGCCCGCGCTGCATGGGAAAACGCATAGTGCGCACGGCGGTCCTGGCCCAGTCTGCGTGGGAATATATATATATATACATATACATATTGATTCATGTATGTCGATGTATATATATATACAGTTATATGTACACACACATATATTTATACATACATACACATACACATATACATATACATATATATATATATACACATACAAACAATATATATATATATATATATATATGTATATATAATATGCGCAAGGAGCCAGGACCGCCGCGCGCGGCGGCTCAGGCCCGTTCTGGATAGGAAAAGGCATAGTGCGCGCGGCGGCCCTGGGCCATTCTGCGTGGGGGAATATACCATGCGCGAGGGATAGGACCGCCGCGCGCGCGGCGCCCTTGGCCCGTTCTGCGTTGGAAAATGCAAACTGCGTGCGGCGGCGCTGGCCCATTCTGCGTGGGAATATAGTATGCGCGCAGCGGCGGCCCTGGCCCGTTCTGGATGGGAAAATGCATAGTGCGCGCTGCGGCCCAGGTTCATTCTGCATGTGAACATTTACCATGCGAGGGGCCAGGGCCGCTGCGCTGCCAGTTCTGTATGGAACGTGCATAGTGCGGGCGGCGGCCCTGGCCCATTCTCTGTCGGAAAATATACCATGCAAGGAGAGCCGCCGCGCGCGGTGGTGGCCCTGGCCCGTTCTGTATGAGAAAAATGCATAGTGCGCGCGGCTGCCCTTGCCCATTCTATGTCTGGAAATCATGCGCGAGGGGCCAGGGCCGCCGCGCGCGCGGCGGCGGCCCGTGTCCCCTTCTGCATGGGAAATGCCTAGCGCGGCTCGGCTGCCCACTGCCATTCCGTGAAGGAACATGTACCCTGCGCGAGGGGCCATTGCCGCCGCGCAGGGGGGGGGCATGCGGGCGGCCCGGGGCCCCTTCTGCAAAGGAAAATGCATAGTGCGTGCGCGGCCCTGGGCCTTTCTGTGTAGGGAAAAATACAATGCGGGAAAGGCCAGGGCCGCCGCGCGCGCGCGGCGGCCCTTGCCCGTGCTGGATGGGAACATGCATAATGAGTGCGGCGGCCCTGGCCCGTTCTGCATTGGAAAATGCATAGTGCGCGCGGCGGCCCTGGCCCATTCTGCGCGGGAAAAATATACAATGCGCGAGGAGCCAGGGCCGCCGCGCGCGCGGCGACCCTGGTTATTCTGCGCGGGAGAATGCACAGTGCGCGCGGCGGCCCTGGCCCATATTGTGTGGGAACATATATCATGCGCGAGGGGATAGAGGGGCCAGGGCCGCTGCGTGCGCGGCGGCCCTGGCCCGTTCTGGATGCGAAAATGCATGGTGCGAGCGGCGGCCCAGGCCAGTCTGTGTTGGAAAATATCACATGCGCGAGGGGCCAGAGCCGCCGCGCGCGCGGCGGCCTTCCCGGTCTGCATTTGGAGAAATGTATCGTGATTGCGGCGGCCCTGGCCCATTCTGTGCGTGAAGATATGTCGATGCGCGAGGGGCCATAGGCCGCGCGCGCGCTGGCGGCCCTGGCCCGTTCTGGATGGGAAAGGCATAGTTGCGCGCGGGGCGGCCTGGCCCTTCGAGGTGGGAAAACTCTAATGATGCGCGAGGCTCAGGCCGCCGCGCGCGCGGCGGCCCTGGCCCGTCGGTATGGGGAAATGCATAAGTGCCGTGCGGCGGCCTGGCCCATTTTCTTCGTGGTGGGAATATATAAGATGCGCGAGGGCCAGAGCCGCCGCGCCCGCGGCTGGCCACTGGGCCCCCTTCTGTATTGGGAAACATGCATAGTCCATTCATGCAGCAGAAGCCTTAGTGGCGGCTTATCGTATGGACCAAGTAGATTCCACACGTGGTGGTTTGGCTATAGAACGTACCCTACTTGGTCATATTATTTGAATGCGTGAGTTCATAGGGCCGCCGCGCGCGCGGCGGCCCCTGGCCGGGTTCTGGATGGGAAACTGCATAGTGCATGCGGTCGCCCCAGTGCCATTATCTGTAGGACACTTTAACGTGTGTTCGGTGGGGCCGGCCGCGCAGCGCGCGGCCCTGGCCGCCGCTCTGTATGGGAAGAGGCTAGTGCTGCGGTTCCCTGGCCCATTCTCAGACCTCCCACCAATACCCTGCGCGAAGGGGCCAGGCCGCCGCGCGCGCGACGGCCCTGGCCCATTCTGTATAGGAGAATGCATCGTGCGTGCGGCGGCCCTGGCCCATTCTGTGTTGGAAAATATATCACGCGCGAGGGGCCAGGGCCGCCGCGCGCGCGACGGACCTCGTCCGTTCTGTATGGGAAATGCATAGTGCGTGCGGCGGCCCTGGCCCGTTCTGCGATAGAAAATATACCATGCGCGAGGGGCCAGGGCCGCCGCGCGCGCGGTGGCCCTGGCCCGTTCTGTATGGGAAAATGCATAGTGCGCGCGGCGGCCCTCGGCCATTCTGTGAAAATATACAATGCGCGAAGGGACAGGGCCGCCGCGCGCGCGGCGGCCCTGCGATTTAACTTGGGCCTGATGTAAGCGCGCGGTCAAGGTGCGCCCATCCTGTTGTGCAATGCGCGTTGGGCGATGGCGCTGGCGGCGAAGATTTGGGCCAAAATGGCTTTGGGGGGCGGTTGGGGGCGAGGGGGTGGGGCGACAGAGGTGGCGATATCCACGCCAGAACTTCAGGGCCTGCGTGGTTTAACGAATCCCACCAGCCCTCTGGGCGTAGGTGGTTTAACAGACTTTGTTTTCTCTCTTTCCACAACCCCTCCTTCCCCTGTTCGGGGGATGGGTTTACCCCTCCACCTACCCCCTCCCCTGGGCCCGGCAGGGGGGGGGGCACGAGGCGCTAGAACCCCTAAGATGGCTCCAAGGGGGCCTCAAAGAGCCCAAGATGGTCTCCAAGATGGCGCACAATAGCTCAAGATGGCTCAAGCTAGCCTCCGACATACCTCCACGAGGCCCCAAGACAGCCCCAAGACGGTTTCAAGTGCCCGCCGAGCCCTCCAAGGCCCCCCCCAAGAGGCCAAAATGGCTCCAAAACCAAAAGAAAATCAATGTGTTTGGCGTTCCCGCCTTTTCGCTTCCGACGGGCTTCGGAGGCTTCAAGATCGCCCCAATATGGCCCAAGAGATCTCCAAGAGGGCCCCAAGAGGGCCCCAAGAGAGCTCCAAGAGCGCCCAAGAGCGCCCCAAGAGCGCTCCGATAGGGCCCTGAGGCGCCCTTTTTGAACCTCAGGGGAGGGGGGGGGGAGGGCTGAATCGGGGACCCCCCCTCTTTTGAGCCATGGGGCCCAAGAGAGCCCCAAGAGACCTCTCAGACCGCCCCCCCCCCCCAAAAAAAAAAAAAGAGCCCCAAGAGGGCCCCAAGATGACCCCAAACGAGCCCCAAGAGGGCCCCAAGAGGGCTCCAAGAGGACACCAAGAGGACCCCAAGAGGACCCCAAGAGAGCCCCAAGATAGCTCCAAGAGACCTCCGCGAACCTCTCACAACAACACCTCAACTCGCCTGTGCATCGTTGTTGGGTGGGCTTGAGGGGATACGCGAAGCGTCAATAATTCGCGTTTGCAACATCCTTCCCCTTTGGGGAGGGGGGGGGGCACCTTGCCCCTGGGCCTGGCCGGGAGGGGCGCGAAGATTTAGAGCGACAAGGACGGCGCAGGATGATTTCAAGAGGACCCCTGATCGCTAAATATGGCCGTCGAGGGGGCGGAATGCCTCCAAGATGCCCAAAACCGTTCCAATGCGACTCCAAGTGTCAACGGAGCTTCTCAAGGGTACCCCGAATATGTCATCACCCTTCAAATGTGGTGTTTTGTTAAACGTTGTTTGCCTTTTCGATTGTTCGCCTCCGACGGGCCCCCGAAGCGCTACGATGGCCCGAAAGAGCCCGACGGGCCCAGAAGGGTTCCAAGGCGGCCCCAATTGCACCCGAGAGCGCCGCATGAGGGTCACAAGAGATGCTTTGTCGGACCCCAGCGGGGGGACTGATATTGAACACCTCTCTTCATTGATTGATGGCCTTCATGCTGGCCCCAAGAAAGCCCCCGAGGGCCTGGGGAGGGTCCCAGGTCTCAAACTTCATCATTACCGGCCTCCTTCAATCATGATATGCGTAACACCGCCCCAAATAGACACCCTGCCTGGGCATCGTTGATGGATGAGCTGGCGGGGACACGCGAAGCGTCAAAGAATGGCGCGGGCGGGGGGATGGGAGGAGATCGTCATCCCTCCTCTTGCCCCCTGTTCCCCGTATTCGTCCTCCTCGTCGTCCCCCGTACCCCTCACTCCTCCAATTCCTGCACTTCCTTCACCTTCTTTCTCCTCCTCCGCTTCTCCTCGTCCCCTCCTCCACCCCCTCCCCCACCTCCTCCTGCTCCTCCTACTCCTCTTCCTGCTCCTCCTCCTGCTCCCCCCCCTCCTCCTCCTCCTCCTCCTCCTCCTCCTCCTCCTCCTCCTCCTCCTCCTCCTCCTCCTCCCCCCCCCGAGGTAGCCAGGGAGGCCTCTGAAGAGGCGAACGGGGCAATTCGTTTGGGAACCGTTTCTGGATCGGATCGGCCAGTGGGGCACGAGCAGCTCTGTGGACTGGGTCACCACCGTCCTCGGATGCGCGAATGCTTCTTTTAGCTGGCTCAGAAGCGCAGATATCCACATAGGAACCAGACAATCGGCTTCAACCGATTTTTGCGGGGGCGCCGAATTGAGTGGGCGACTGCATTGGGTGACTGTGTTTGGTGGCTGCGCTGGGTAAATGTGTTGTGTGGCTGCTCTGGGCGACTGTGTTGATCGACTGTGTTGGGTGACTCTGTTGGGTGACTGCGTCAGATGACTGTGTCTGTTGACTGCGTTGGACGACTGTGTTGGGCTACTGTGTTGGGCTACTGTGTTGGGTGACTGCGTTGGGCGCCTGTGTTGCGCTACTCTGTTGGGCTACTGTGTTGGGTTACTGTGTTGACTGACTGCGTTGGGTGACTCTGTTGGGTGACTCTGTTGGGTGACTGCGTGGGCAACTGTATTGGGTGACTTTAATGGGCGACTGTGTTGGATGACTGCGTCAGGTGACCGTGTCTGGTGACTGCGTTGGGCGACTGTGTTGAGCTACTGTGTTGGGCGACTGTGCTGGGTGACTGCGTTGGGCGACTGTGTTGAGCTACTGTGTTGGGCGACTGTGTTGGGCTACTGTGTTGACTGACTGTGTTGGGTGACACTGATGGGTGACTGCGTTGGACGACTGTGTTGGGCGGCTGTGTTGATCGACTGTGTTGGGTGGCTGTGTTGGGTGACTGCGTCAGGTGACTGTGTCTGTTGACTGCGTTGGGCGACTGTGTTGGGCTACTGTGTTGGGCTACTGTGTTGGGTGACTGCGTTGGGCGACTGTGTTGCGCTACTGTGTTGGGCTACTGTGTTGGGCTACTGTGTTGACTGACTGTGTTGGGTGACTCTGTTGGGTGACTGCGTTGGGTAAGTGCGGGCGTAGAGTGCGGGGTGCGAGTGCGGGGTGCGAGTGCGAAGTGCGAGTGTGGATTGCGAGTGCGGGCGTAGAGCGTGGGGTGCGAGTGCGGGGTGCGAGTGCGCAGCGCGAGTGTGAAGTGCGAGTGTGGGCGTAGAGCGCGGGGGTGAGTGTGGGGGGAAGTGCGGGGTGCGAGTGTGCAGTGCGAGTGTGAAGTGCGAGTGTGGGCGTAGAGTGTGATGGGCGGCCGTGCGCCCCGAAATGGCCTGCTTTATAGACATGCACGATCGCTGCCCCAGAGACATACACAAGCTTGGCTTCTCGGAGTTTTCATGTTGTGAAAACATAAGCACATCACAATAAAAGCGACAGGCCCCACTCCTGACTGCGCCCCGGGGACCCCGGAGACCACAGGGAATACGACGAAAATGAAAAAAACAAGCCGTCGGCCGAAAAAAAATTGGATTGGCATCCCCGGAGTTTTCATGTTGTCAAAACATAATGATATCACAATAGAAAGCCACAGGCTCCACTTCTGACTGCGCCCCGGGGCCCCCGGAGACCGCGAGGAATATCGCGAAAGCAAAAAGACAAGCCGTCGGCCTGAAAAAAAAATTGGCTCGGCATCCCCGGAGTTTTCATTTTGTGAAGACATAGAGATATCGCAATAAAAACCACAGGTGCCACTTCTGACTGCGCCCCGGGGGCCCCGGAGACCACAGAGATTACCATGATGATGACGATGAGGATGACGATGATGATAATGATGATGATGATGGCGATGTTTTTTTTCGTGATCGCAATTAGCCCCACTAACTCGAACCTTCAATCCCCAAACAGACGCGTGCAACTTTGCCTAGCGCGGCAACGGATCCTCCGTAGGCTGGTATCGCGCACGGGCACAAGATGCATCAACATTCATCCTCTTCACAAATTTCATGAACTCACAAAAGCCCGTCTGGCGCAGAAACGCACGCCGGCGCGGCACGCGCTTCATCCTATACCGAGGGTTTCGAAGTTTCTTCCCGCGTTCTGCGAGGTAGAAGCCTTTGAGTGCTCCAGGCCCTAAGGTGCCCTGGGCTGGCCGCATGCCGCTGGCGAGGCCGCCTACGCAGCTGCGCGAGCGGCAGAGGTCCGCAGCCGCCTGCCTGGCGCTGAACCACTCACGACAGCAATGCTGCTGGACCCGCTGCGCAATCGCATTCTCCAGCTGGTGCCAGTCGCGATGCGGGGCTCGCCTTTCCACCGCCGACGCCGCGGCGAAGAGCCCGCGCGCCAATCCTCCTTTTGGGCAACGAGGACTATACATATCCACAGCCCTTGGCCCGCCCATCCTAGGCCCAGGGGCGGTGTATATGCCTCCCTGACCAAGCCAGGAGTGCGCATACACCGCCCCTGGGCCCAAGATGGGCCTGGCCAGGGCCTGTGGATGCGCATAATCCTCGTCGTCCGATCCTTGGTGTTCCCGGTCTGCTCGTAGGCGGTGCCGTTTTTGTGATCTCGGACCAGGGGCTCTGCCTCCGCCTGCGAGGCGGCCGCCGTCTTCTCCGACAGCCCCCGGGGGCTCGACTTGTATCGAACAGCAAGAGCAATCGCTACAGCGTGCGCCCTGGACCGGGCTCGCCTCATCGCCCGGAGGACTTCGAGCGAAACCCGATCCTTGTACCGATCGGGATGCCCGAACTTCGCGCCTGTCAAGATGTCAACCACGCGACGGGCTTCCTCAAGGGGAACGCCCGCGTCTGCTGGCACGCCGTCCTCTTGAAGCCACGGCTTCGCCTTTTCTGCCGAACGGCGCTGGCGCAGCAGCGCTAGCAACTGTAAGAACAAATCGAATGAGAGCCGAAGGGGCCTCCATGTCGAAGGGCGAGCAAGATCCAGATGGCAGTTGCCATTTTGCTGTCCGCGTCGAGCTTTCGTCTCGCCACGCTGCGCTCCGCCGAGAGCTCCAGCGAGCCGTTTGCTCTCCGCGGATCCCGACGAACCGCCATTGCTGCCGCCTGCCCGGAGCGCTCGGGCACGGCAAGCGGCGCACAAACCCAATTCCCTTGAAAAGGGACCCGGGTGGCGCGGTTCGCTTGCCTTTTGCCGCGAACACGCAGTTCGCCGCCGTCTTGGCATTGTGTCTGGGCCAAAATGGCTACGTATCGGATAACGATACACATGTTCTGATACAACTGGTAATCTATTGTCAACAGTTTTAAAGATGCTCATTTGACTGGCTTGCAGATTGCAATTCGTTCTCGCTCCTACTCCTATTCCTACTCCTATCCTTATTCCTTATCAAAATATACTCCTACTCCCCCCTCAGGCCGGCCATTAGGGGCCGCATCCGAGGGGTCCCATCCTAACCTGTAAAAAACAATACAAAATCAACATTTTTCTTATTTTTTCCTCTCGACATGGACGTCCTGTCGTCCACGGCGATAATCCATTGCAAAAAATAACCACAAAGAGCACACGCGCGCGTTCATGTCAGAATCCTACCGAACACCGTGTGTTTGCAAGCATTTCAACATAAAAACATCAAAAACCCAATGCTTTTTCACAAAAGTTGTACAAATTTCCCGCCCGGGCTCTCTTGCTGAAATCATAGGAAAACCATAGGAATCTTAAGAATTCGGTCAAATCCAGCGATTTCACGTCATCGCGCGGTGCACTCGCGATGCTCTGTCATGCACCCAGGCCGCGAATCCTGTGCAAAAAATACCACAAAGAGCACACTCGCGCGTTCATGTCAGAATCCTACCGAACACCGTGTGTTTGCAAGCATTTCAACATAAAAACATCAAAAACCCAATGCTTTTTCACAAAAATGCTTTGGGGTGTCCTGTCAGACCGTCGGGCTTCCTCCGGCCACCTCTGGCTTCCTGCGGTGTACCGGGCCATTCTCGACTCGTCTGGCAATGCGTGCGCGGCATTCAACACGCGCTCGCCAGTTCCCGTCGGCAACCGCCATCGCGGCCGCATCAGCTGTACCAAACCGGCTGGCCGGTGTGACTTCGGCCCCCAGTTGTGCCAGCTTTGCTTCTTATGTTGTGGGAGGGCGGGTGGGACTGGGCATGCCATGCTTGACTCGCTCGAGCTGGCTAGCTTGACTCCTACTCCTACTCCTACTCCTACTCCTGCTCATCTCTTCTTTCCTCTCCTCTCCTCCGCTTCCGACTTCTCCTCTCTCTGCCAGCGAGGACTCGGGGCTCCTGATGCGCCAACGTTGTCAACGTTGTCAACGTTGGGCCCTCCCCCCCTGCCAGCGGAAGACCCGGAGCTCCCGGACCGGGAGCTCCGGAAGTTCCGGGAGCTCCCCGAGCTCCAGGTCCGGAGCTCCCGGAGTTCCCATTCAGGGACTGAGGCTTGCTTGCGTCAACGTGTTGTTCAGCCTCACGCGTAAGGACTGAGGCTTGCTAACGTTGTCCTGTTGTCAACGTTGGGTCCCCCTCCCTCTGCCAGCGCGCGCCTAAAGCCCAGGTGAGGCGCCCCCCCCCCAAGGCGTCAACGTTGTCAACGTTGTCAACGTTGGGCCACCTCCCTCCCCCCCCCTGCCAGCGAGGGCCCAGCGCTGAAGGTGAGGCGCCCCCCCAAGGCGCCAACGTCGTTAACGTTGTCAACGTTGTCAACGTTGGGCCCCCCCTGCCAGCAAGGACCCAGGGCTCCAGGTGAGACGACCCCCCAAGGCGCCAACGTTGTCAACGTTGTCAACGTTGTCAACGTTGGGCTTCCCCTGCCAGCAAGGACCCAGGGCTCCAGGTGAGACGACCCCCCAAGGCGCCAACGTTGTCAACGTTGGGCCTCCCTCCCTCTGCCAGCGAGGACCCAGGGCTCCAGGTGAGGCACCTCCCCAATACGCCAACGTTGTCAACGTTGTCAACGTTGTCAGCGCTGGGCCCCCCCCTCCTGCCAGCGGAGGACCCAGGTCTCCAGGTGAGGCGACTCCCCACGGGGCCAACGTTGTCAACGTCGTCAACGTTGGGCCCCCCCTCTGCCAGCGAAGACCCAGGGCTCCAGGTTGGGCGTCCCTCCAAGGCGCCAACGTTGTCAACGTTGTCAACGTTGTAAACGCTGGGCCCTCCCCCCTCTCCTTGCAGAGGACCCGGAACTCCCAGGCCGGGAGCTCCCGGAGCTCCCGGAGCTCCGAGTCCGGAGCTCCCGGAATTCCCTTTCAGGGACTGAGGCTTGCTTGCGTCAATGTGTTGGTCAGCCTCACGCGTGGGGACTGAGGCTTGCTTGCGTCAGACAGGCGCCCCCCCCCCCAAGGGGCTAACGTTGTCAACGTTGTCAACGTTGACAACGTTAGCCCCTTGGGGTTGGGGGGCCAACTGTCTGACGCAAGCAAACCTCAGTCCCTAAGAGGGAACTCCGGGAACTCCGGATCTGGAGCTCCGGGAGCTCCCGGGAGCTTCCGGAGCTCCCGGCCCGGGAGCTCGGGTCCTCCGCTGGCAGGAGGGGGGAGGGCCCGACGTTGACGACGTTGACAACGTTGACAACGTTGGCGCCCTGGGGGGGGGGCGCCCGACCTGACGCTCTGGGTCCTCGCTGGCAGGGGGGGGCCTCAACGTTGACAACGCTGACAACGTTGACAACGTTGGCGCCAAGGGGGGGCGCCCAACCTGGAGCCCCGGGTCCTCGCTGGCAGGAGGGGCGGGGCCCAACGTTGACAACGTTGACAACGTTGACAACGTTGGCGCCTTGGCCGGGCGCCCAACTTGGAGCCTTGGGTTCTCGCTGGCAGGGGGGGGGCCCAACGTTGACAACGTTGACAACGTGGGGGGGCGCTTGATCAATCTGGAGCCCGCGCTCCTCGCTGGCAGGAGGGGGGGGGGCCAACGTTGACAACGTTGACAACGTTGGCGCCTTGGGGGAGCGCCCAACCTGGAGCCCTGGGTCCTCGCTGGCAGGGAGGGGGGGGGAGGCGGGGGGCAACGTTGACAACGTTGACAACGTTGGCGCCTTGGGGGGGAGGGGAGGGGGGCGCCTCCCCTACAGCCCTGGGATCCCGCTGGCAGCGGGGGAGGAAGGAGGGAGGCCCAGCGTTGACAACGTTGACAACGTTGACAACGTTGACGCGCTACGGGATGGGAGTGACGCCGTGGCGAGTGTCCAAATGCCTCAAAGCGCACAGCGTCCCTTTCTCGAGAGTCCCTTTCTCTCGTGGCCCCACAGGGGGGCTTCGCCTGCGGTCACGCTGGGCGCCGACGTGTGGCGTCGCCGCGCCCATTTCGGCACGCCCCTCGCACGCTTCGTGGCCCCGTGGACAGATCCGTCTACGGTCTCACTGGGCGCCGACGTGTGGCCGCGCCGCGCCCGTCTCGGCATCCCTCTCACACATTTTGTCGTCCCGTCAGGGGGCGGAACCCACGGCCTCAGTGGGTGCCGACGCATGGCGGCGCTGCAGGTACGGCGGCGCCGCGCGTATTCCGGCTCGCCTCGTGCACGTTCTGTGGCCCCAGTGGGAGCTGCACCAGAGGCCCCAATGGACATGTCCGCGTGGCGGGCGCCCCCCCGCCTACCTCAGCACTCCGCTCACGCGTTTCGTGGCCCCACACGGGTCCCCACCCGCGCCCCCAGTGGGCGCCGACGTGTGGCACCTCCACCGCCCATACTTTGGCACGCCCCTCACACGCTTCGTGGCCCCGCAGGGTGCTGCGGCTACGGTCTCAGTGGGCGCCGACGCATGGCACTGCCGCGCCCAATGTCGGTCGGAACAGCTCTCAAACGTTTCGCGCCCCTGAGGGAGCGGCACCTACGGCCCGAGTGGCAGGGCCCGCAAGGCGCCGCCGCCCATGTCGCAACACCGCTCGCAAGGATGGTGGCTCCATATGGAGCTCAACCTACGGCCCCAGTGGCAGGGTCAGCATGGCGGCGCCGCCCATTTTGGTGCACCCATCACAAGGACCTTTTTTACGGGGGCAACGCGCTGAGGCCAGTGCGATGTGCTACACATGCATATAGGATCGCGCCCGACAAGCACGAGACAAGCAGCGGAACTGTGGGCAGGAAAAGCACGAATGCGCGACTACTAACCAAGCAACTGGAGACGCGTGCAATGCGGGCTGGAGAAAAATCAATCATATCACGCGTGGACAACTACTGCGGCAACCTAGACGGTCGCCGCCTGGATCTAGCACGAGCGGAATAAAACCAAGATGCCAGGGGCAGGGGACGGGAGAGAACGAGGGGGCAGCAGGAGGGGCGGAGAGGAGAGGGGAGCACCGAAACGAGTCAAAGCGCGCCCACGCCTGCCGCCTGCATGGCAGCCAGCAGCTCGCGTGAGGTCCCAAATGGCTGACCGAACCCACTACGCACCGCACGGCGTCAAGCAGCATCTGCGCGGCCCGCGCAACTACGAGGCAAGGTCACGAGGACCATCAGGACGCAAATGACGAGCATTGACTGACACGCGAAGGTGCAAAGGAAACGCAGGATGCCGTATAATGGTCAAGAGCTCACGCCATAAAATTGTTTGGTGCTCCGCGCGGCTTTCCTGGATCTGCGATGGAACCCCCCTCCCTGGCGCGCGGGGTGCGCCAGGGGCGGCGCAGGAGGCGCCGCCGGGGGAGCCCAGCGCGGATCCGAGAAATCCACGCGGAGCGCCAAACAATCAGGCTCATGGCGCTTCTCTTCTTCGATGGACGCCGCAGAAGAGGACGAGAGAGCACGGCCCACCACTAGCAGCCAGCGCGGGCGCGTCGACGCCACCCCAGCAGCGCGGGGAGAGCCCTCACGGGGCAGCCCGCGGCACGCAGCACACACCCGCTGCTGCCCGAGAGGAGGCAAGGAACACGGCTGGCCACAAACGGCGCCAGCGCCAGGACACCGACGCCGCCCCCGCAGCGCGGATCGCCCCTGCGGGGCGCCGTCGTCGGGCGCGCACCCGGTCACCTGCTACCTACCAGACCACCCCAACCCAACCCGAAGACCCAGATTTCAGGTTGGGTGGGGGTACGGGTTCCACACGTGCTTTTTCGATGTTCCCCGACGCCCCCCCACTGGTAGTGGAGGGCGAATTGGGGTGGTCTGGTGGGTGGTTCGTCACCGAGACCCGCCGCTGCAGCAAACACAAATAACTTAGCGACTCGTGCTGCTTACCGGTCTCCGCCTTGAGCATGTCCGAAGTCCTTGGCTGCTGCTTCATGCTCTGCTGCAGCTGTGGCCATGCTCTCCAGCGTGGCTTTGGCCTGCTTCCAAGTGTCCTTGTTCGTCTCGGCCCACTAGTGAAAGTCGTCGGGCTCGAGATCGTATTCTGCCAGGAGGGCTTGTGCGCTCTGTCCCTCCACTGGTGCTCCATGTTCCGGTACTGTTGTTGGGGCTTGCCGACCTGCGCCTTCGCGGTGTTGAAATCACCGTCTGCCTTTTGGACGGACGAGGTGTGCTCGAGGAGCTTTCGCTCGCAGTCGGCCAGGCACTGATTGGTATGCTCGACAGTCTCCGCAACATTGCTCTGGAGCTTCTGGGCCTTGTCCAACTTTCTGGCGGCTGCCTCCAATGCTCGTGGCGCGACCAGCGGTGCAGCTGCTGGCTGCTGACCTGCCGCCAGTGCAAGCTAGACTACCTCAGAGCTTGCCCTACGTGGGTCGTCCTTGCCAAGGGCTGCGCACTTCTTGGCTGCAAGCCCTGCCAAGTCCACATCCCTGGTGGGTGGGCTGCCTCTTTCATTCCAACCATCTGCCCACTTGACCGCCTTGAGTGTCTCTCGCCCATCACTGTCCGTCATCCCTGTGGAGGCGGAGTCCTGGTGGGACCAGCATGGCCAGCCATGCTTGACAATGGCACCGGTCTTCCATGCTGGTAATGGTACTGCAAAGCCTCTATCGCCCACAGCCGTACACCACGTAGTTGCTGCGAGGAGGGTGCAAATTCGTCTGAAAGGCTGGTAGCTCGAAGTATTTGGCCGTTGGTGTACCCAATATCCAAGAATGGCAGAGATTCGAGAGACAGGCGCAGCCGATCCGGGAGATCGTAATCTGCCCTCCTCTGGCCCAGCGGCCAAGTCCGCCAGTCGTGCCCGCCCCGCCGCCTTCTCGCCCCGACGCGATTTGGCCGCGCGCGC
The DNA here is from genome assembly GCA_963575745.1 of Prorocentrum cordatum. NCBI lineage: Eukaryota > Dinophyceae > Prorocentrales > Prorocentraceae > Prorocentrum > Prorocentrum cordatum. The sequence continues at coordinate 19,649 of CAUYUJ010021441.1, forward strand.
CCGACGCCCGAGTGAGAGCTGACCTCGGTCCTGACAGCACTGGGGCTGCTTGCCCCCAGACTGGTCATCTTGAGCCAAAATGGCTACGGGAAGAGGAGGAGGAAGAGGAGGAGGAGGAGGAGGAGGAGGATGAGGAGGAGGAGGAGGAGGAGGAGGAAGGGGAGGAGGAGGATGAGGAAGAGAAGGAGGAGGAGGAGGAGGCACCGAGCGTAGCAGAAGGAGGGGTAAGGTAATTAAGGAGAGGACAGGGCCGATGCCGACGCCAACGACAACGTCAACGCTGGCGACTAGGACAAAGACGACGTCGAGTACGACGACGCCGACGACGAGGACGACGAGAACGACGAGAACGACGCCGTCGACGTCGAAGAGGACAACGAGAACGACGGCGCAGACGTCGACGAGAACGACGTGGACGTCGAGGACGACAACGAGCACGACGTCGCCGTCGTCGAGGACGACGACGATGGCGCCAGGAGGAGGAGGAGGAGGACACGCCCGGAGAAGGAGGAGGAGGAGGAGGAGGAGGAGGACGAGGAGGAGGAGGATGAGGAGGAGGGGGAGGAGGGAGGAGGAGGGCGGCGAAGGAGGAGGAGGATGAGGAGGAGGATGAGGAGGAGGAGAAGGCGGATCTCGTCGCGCCTGTGCCGCTGGCGCTCCCTGGGGCTCGTCCGCGGCGGCGTCGGCGAACGCCGGCGGCACTGGCCGCAAGGCCCTGGCGCCGAGGCCCGGGACCGGGGCGTCGTCGCCGAAGCTGTGCTGCATTTCCTGAGCTCGCCATCGCTCCTCCTCCTCCTCCTCCTCCTCCTCCTTCGCCGCCCTCCTCCTCCTCCCTCCTCCTCCTCCTCCTCCTCCTCCTTCCTCTCCCCTCTCCCCGCCCTCCTCCCCCTCCCCCTCCTCCTCCTCCTCCTCCTCCTCCTCCTCCTCCTTCTCCTCCTCCTCCTCCTTCTCCTCCCCCTCACCCCCCTTCCTCCTCCTCCTCCTCCTCCTCCTCCTCCTCCTCCTATCCTCACCCCCCTCCTCCTCCTCCTCCTCCTGCTCCTCCTCCTCCTCCTCCTCCTGATTCCTGATTCCTGATTCCTGGTTCCTCCTCCTCCTCCTCCGCCTCCTCCTTCTGATTCTTGACTCCTAATTCCTGATTCCTCCTCCTCCTCCTCCTCATCCTCCTCCTCCTCTTCCTCCTCCTCGGATGTTTTTCCCCCATGCATGTTACGGCTTCGTGTGCTTCTTTCTCCGCAGAATGATCTAAGAGGCTCCTAGATGGCCGTCGCAGCGAAAACATGCACCCGTCCGAGCGACGCCAAGTGAGAGGAATTCGAAAGCTCTGGGCGGCTGTTGGCCGATGGTGGCCCCGGGGCCGTCAGAAACGACTCAGGATGAAAGGCTGGCCCCGCGAAACGTGTCCCAAACATGCTCGCGTCGTGAGAAACTCGGCGGCCAGAGGTCGTTTGCCGTTTCCGGCCCCTGGGGGGGCCTCTCGCCAGGCCCTGGGACCGTCGAAAAAAAAAAACGGCCGAGGACGAGAGACGGGCCCCGGGGAAGATGCCGGGACGCCGGGACTTCGGGGGGGCCCCGTGCCGGGAAAAGTTAGACGTCGCATATCTGGGCGGACTGGAACTTCTTCACCCCGGGCGTGGTCTTCCTTCGGGGGTTTACTGACCCGGGTCAATCAGATCCTGCAGGATCCTGCACCCAGGCCCGGGTCAGTGCACCCCTGGCCCTGCAGGATCCTGCAAGATCCAGCGCTCTGACTGACCCCCGTTTGCATTGACCCCCGCCGCTTGAGCCCCGATTCCTCGACTTCCCCCCTGAGATCCGGGCGTCGCGATTTTTCCACACTGGGCGTTTGCATCCCTGCTTCAGGCCCTGGGGCAATCACAGATCGCTCCAGCTCGAAAATGCAGCAGAGAGGTTGGGTCTGCGACTCCGAGTCGTGGTTTTTCGCTATGCGATCTAGCAAAGGGGGGCCTTCTCGGGCCCTGGGACAATCAAAAATATATTCGAGATGAGAGGGGCCAGGGGAGAATCGAGTCGGAAGCTCCGTGGTCGCGGATAGAAACAATTAAAGGCGGCGCGAACGTACACTTTGGCAGATCCGCGCGTGTTTCTTGGCTCTGCGCTGGGCCCCCAGCCCTTCTTGCGGCGCTTTTGGCGCCGCCACTGGCGCGCTTGGCGCGCCGGAACAGGGGGTCCAACGCAGACCCAAGAGATCCGCGAAAGTTCCCAACCATCCGACGATGTATTTCTTCAATGCGCGGCACCAGAGGTCCCGACCCCTTTCTCTATGGCCAATCTTCGCCCTGGATCCATTTCTCATGTCCCTGTGGCCCGACAATCGGCACTCAGAGGCTGACATCGAGGACAACGCTAGGATCGAAAAGTTCAGATCGTAGGAGATCGGGGCATGAACATGTTGCTCTTCACTCTCCTGCAGGAGCTTGCCCATCGGCGTGCCCTCCTGCGCCAGCTCGGCCTTTGGGGGGGAAGCTCGCGGGACTCCGCCCCTTCGCGCAACGAGAGAGATCACAACGGCGGGCTGTCGGCCATTTTCAGCCTCTGAGGGACCTGGGCCCTGGGGCCTTCGAAAAACTACTCATGATGAAAAGCTGGCCCCTGGGAGCCCTGAGATCCTGGCGTCGCAATCTTTCGCACCGGGCGACTTCGCTGTGTTTCCGGCCGCTGGACCCTCGCGAATCATCCAGATAGTCAAGTGCGGCAGGAATATTGGGTCTAGGGTCCCAGTGCCGGTTTTTATCATGTTGCTATTTTTGCAAGACGTCGGATCTCGAGGAAGGTGTCGAGACCTCTGGGGTTCCACGTTGCGGCCAAGATCGGGAAGTCGGAGGTGTGGGTCTTAGACCAGTTCGCGGGATCGTCCAGATCGGGGAGTCCGGGGGGCCAGCTTCCGCCGACGCAACAAGCTGTTCTAGATACAGCTGCAGACAGTCGAGCAGCAATCCTGCTGCGAGACACAACGATGAATGCAGCAGGAGGCACACTGCCGAGAAATTCGATGTGACTCGTCGGGGGGGAGGGGCTCTGTGGAGCTCTGTGGAACTATGAGTTTCGTGCATGCACCAAGGAGGCCAGCGGTAGCATGGCCCGTGGTAGGCTGAAGGCGCCCATCCCCTCCCGACCCGAGCTGGCGAGATCATCCCCACCCTCCCTCGTACCCTTGATCTCGCTGCGCAGCAGCTCTTGGAGGTGCCGAGAGGCCAGGCCTCTGCCTACCGGGCCAGGCCAGCGGGCCTGGCACGCAGCTGCCATGAGCAGCGCAGCTGCCCAAGCAGACACAGCTTGGCCGAACCGTTCGGTCCAGCATCATCCCGCTCCTCCCCCCCGACTAATCGGGGCACAAACACAGCCACAGCGTGCACAGCAGGGCTCGAGAGGAAAGGGAAGACTGGGAGGCCGCCCTCCTTCCCAGGCCCAGCTCCCGCGGGTTGCTGGTCACCTCAACCACTGCCACTCTAATGCGAGGTCAAGAATGAACAGAAAAACTTTCGGGACCAAGAACCCGCCCGCCCCAGTGCCGCGAGGCACGCGTTGGAGTGTCCTCAGATCCTATGTAGTCTTCAGTCTTCAGGATGGAGCGATCAAGAGACCGGGTCCCAAAATCTAAAAACATGCGGGGCTCTCGGCGAGCATCCAGGGCCCGGGCGCGTCTTCTCGCGAGACTTGCTCGAGCCCATGGGGGCCCCCAAAACAGGCCGAGAGGGCCCCAGTAGGCCCCCAAAACGGTCAAGGAGGGCTCGCGACGAGCGTCCAACGCTCCTGTGGCCCACAGACGCAGGCACGGTGGCGGGATGGGGCGAAGGCCATTTTTACAGACGAGTCCTGGGCGACCCCAGATCACCAGGGGCACGCGTCTCGGCACTACGCGAATCATCGCAGGCAGTGGCGCCGATGCGCCGCGGCCGCCGCAGCCGCCGCCCCTTCCGTCCGAACGCGCACCGCTGCGCTGGCGGTGCAGCCCCGCTCCCCGCGACCCGAGCTCGCGCGCCCGGGCGGGGGATCCACGCGCGCGGCCCCGCGAATCGGTCCGCCAAGGAAGAAGGAGGACGAGGGAGCAGGAGGAGGAGAAGGAGGAGGAGGAGGAGGAGGAGGAGAGAAGGAGGAGGGGGAGGAGGAGGAGGAGGAGGAGGAGGAGGAGGAGCAGGAAGCAGGAGGAGGAGAGGAGGCGTAGGAGGATGAGAGGAGAGGAGGAGAGGAGGAGGAGGAGGAGGAGAAGAAGGAGGAGGAGGAGGAGGAAAGGAGGAGGAGGAGGACCACTGTAAACCCAACACGTATCAACGACATTGCAATACACCCTCCCTCCAAGTTCCCTCTTCATGAGCTCATACATGGCTGAATTTTCTCTGCCGGAAATGCCCCGTTGGAAGACAACTGCTTGAACATCTGGAAGTGTGCCAGAATGGCATCCCTGGGACTTCAACGCCGCGAATCACCGTGACTGATGCGTCCTGACGATCCCGAATCGCGCCACGCTATCATTCGTGGGACTTCAGTACTGCGAATCAGCATGACTATTGCGCCCTGGCATTCCGACATCATGCCGAAACATTATTTCAGGGACGCTAGCTATGACAATCCTAACCATGATAACCATCGACGGTATCGCAAACGCTCGGTGCGAACGTGCGCCGCGCTGAAGCGAAAACCACACTCTGAACAGGACTCGCCCTACATCCCTGAAGCTTTGGCACATGTTTAGGTCGAGTGTGCGCGGCCCAAGGCGAGAGGCGAGAGGCGAGAGGCGAGAGGAGGAGGAGGAGGAGGAGAAGAAGGAGGAGGAGGAGAAGGAGGAAAGGAGGAGGAGGAGGAGGACCACTGTAAACCCAACACGTATCAACGAGCAGCCCTCCGTCCGTGAAGTTCTTGCAGCGGTTCACAGCGAGCGTGCGCGGCGCTGAGGCGAGAACAGCATCTCGAAAGCGAGCCGCCCTCCGTCCGTGAAGCGCTTGCAAAGTTCAAACCTCCAGATAGAGTCGGCCTTGATTGGACAGGACACGCGAGAGGACACAAGACCCTTCCAAGGGCCACATCGCCATGGGAGTGTAAGAAGGCACGTATCGCGAGGCACAGGACACAAAGGTACCCTTGAGCTGACAGGGTCGACCTACTAATCCGGGTCGACTGTAATAAATGGTGAAGGAACATCAGGCGAAACGCCCAGCCCGGCCTTTCGACCGGCCTCGGGGTGCGACAGGGAGGAAGTACTCATGAGGAACAGGAATGGAAGAGGAGGAGAAGGAGGAAAGGATGAGGAGGACGAGGAGGAGGAGGACGAGGACGAGGAGGAGGAGGACCAGGAGGAGGAGGAGGAGGAGCAGAAGGAGCAGGAGAAAGGGAAGGAGGAAACGGACGAGGAGGAGGAATGAACGAATAGACGACTTTGCAGAGGCGTGTCAGCAAGATCCTGTGGTGAGCGCTGGGACTGGGCAGACTTTCCTTGCTCTCGTGACTAACTCGCCTCTAGGGGTCGCGGGGCCGAGAAGGACTTCCCGACGCGCGTGGCATTCGACAAGCTCCAGTTCCCACCCGCTCCTTACCTCGGCTTCAAAGGGCCGAGGCTTTGAAGGCTGGGCACGGCCGTATTGTCGGAGCAATTGGGGGGGCGGGGTCGGGCTCCGACTGGTTCCCCCCTCCCCCCCCCCCGCCCGCCTCCCCACGGAAGACGAGGCGGGGGCAGGCAGATAAGGGCGAGCGGGAGGCACACGAACCCCCCCCAAGGGACCCCAGGCAGACGAGAAGGGAAGCAGGAAAGAGTTGGGAAACCACGGCGCGGAGGGGACAGCCAACAAGGCAGACGACTTCCCCACACACCGATCGAAGCGGACCAAGACAGCACATCCTCGGGGCGTCCTGTGCCCCCCTTCGGACCGACGGGGGAGAGGAACGAAAACGGGTCGCCGACTACCCCTCGGAATACACACGATCGCAAAAATGCTCTTCAAGGGAGCAAGGATCACCGTGGGTCCCCAGTGTCCTTGTCGCCAACAACAACAACAAGCATTTTAAGACTGTGCGCTCCTATATGCTCACGTGCCAATCGATACGTATATCCCAAACCCTCGGTGCCCGCCCTCGTCGTCTTCGATCGTACCCCCTTGGGGTATGTTTTCCTTGCCTGCCACGCGCATTTAGCGCAGCCCCGAAAACAAGGGAAGAGAGGGCGGGTGAAAGGGGGAGAATAATGTGGCACGAGAGAAATAGAAATTAGCACGACGGGGGCATGGAGCAGAAAACAAATTGAAGAACCAGACGGGCAGATCAGGTGGGCAGACTCATAGCGGGCAGGTCAGGAAGGCGGGCCCAGGCGACGACGTCGAACACGCAGGTTGCTGAAGCGTGGGTCCTGCATGAATCGCGAGGATGTCTCGAGCGATAGCGCGATTCCTAAGTAAATCGTAAGAAAGCCAACGCGAGAGCGTGATTCCTGAGCGCCGAGGGCGCATCGCCTGAAAAAGTGCGAGGGAGTCTCACGCGAGAGCGCGATGCGCACATGAATTGCGAAGAAGTCCCGCGCAAAAGCGCCATTTGGGAATAAGTTGTGAAGAAACATAAGGCGGATCCGCTGTTGTTGTTGTTGTTGTTGTTGTTGTTGTTGTTGTTGTTGTTGTTGTTGTTGTATGAATTTTTGATAATTGCTAAGAATAATTATTGTTGGTGGCCCCGGGCCCCCGGTGCACGACCCCCCTCGCCGCGCCTAGGCCGCAGCCATGTTTTCATCATTTTCGTGAGGAAGTCTCCGGCAAAACGGGTTGGTCCGGATCCGGTTGTTTTGTTACGGGCGGTTTTCCCTTGCAAAAAAAAAAGGCAAAGTGGACATTTCTTGTTCTAACATAACCAAACTTCAAGAATCCCTTGCAAAAATAAGGTAAAGTGGACATTCGCGCGCGCAAGACGAAATCCTTCCAAAACCTTAGTTTTCGTAGCGATTTTAACATAAAAACATCAAAAAAAAAAAAAAAACCAATGGTTTTTTCAAAAAAAAAAAAAAAAAAAAAAAAAAAAAAAAAAAAAAAAAAATGTCAAAATTATCATCCCCGTACGCGCTCTTGCGGATTTGTAGGAAAATACACACTTTTTAAAACACTTTCTGTCAAAAACGGGTTTTTGGCGAGCAACTTTTTCACTGGGCTTGTGCCACGTGGGTTTCGCCACAAAACCGGCCTGCGCCACACAGCAGGGCCATCATCCCTGTCAAATAAACCTGCGGTAACACAATATTCCGAAACATCATTAACGTTTTTTTTTTCTTGCTTCGCGTCGCGACGCAACTAAGCGCGCAATACAGCCGAAGTCTTCAAAAACCCCAGTGATCCATGTTGAAAAAGGGGGAAAAGGACCTTAAACTAAGCCTAGCGAGCGTCCAGCAAATTTACCAAACAAGTCACACTGTAACCAAAATCCCCATGCGCCAGTGTAGTAGCCACGGTCGTCCGCATGCCACGAAGTGAAGTGTCCGAACGTCATAGGGCGGGAAGCTGGGTGTGGGTGGTGGCGAAGAGTCGATTGGAAATGTGGTAGAGCTTGAACCGGCCCCCCCACAAAGTGGGGGTATTGGCGGGCGTCGTATGAAAACCCTGGCACTGGTGAGAACGGAGTGTCCCCACGTGCTAGTAATTGTTGTTGTTGTTGTTGTTGTTGTTGTTGTTGTTGTAAGCCGGGGGCCAGGGGCCCAAATTGAGCCCCGAGGGAAGCACTTTAATTTAAAAAGCACAATGGTCACCGGAGGGGGGACCAACAATACTTATTCTTCAGTAGTGGAAGTTCAACAACAACAACAACAACAACAACAGCAGCAGCAACAACAACAACAATAATTTTCAGACTGTTCGCCCTCAGATGCTCGAATGTCCAATATCGAATACGCGGTATTTATCCCCCAAACCCTCGATATACCCTTCCCTCTTCAGTCCTTACTTCGATCGAAAACCCTTTGGTGGGTTTATGATTTTCTTTCCCTGCAGAACAAAAGAGACAGGCCGGCTGAGCCCCGGCAACGCGGCTGGGGCGGCCGCGACCGTAGGGGAGGAGGCCACTGGCCAGCGTCAAGGCAGCGCAGACGCCGACGTCGGGGCGGCCGCGGACCGTCGGCCTGGCCAGCGGCAGCGCTGATCGGCGGGGCGGCCGCGGACCGTCGACCCGACCCCAAGAGGGACGGACAGGGGACCGACGACGACGACGACGACGACGTCGAAGACGACGGCGACGACGACGACGACGACGACGACGAGCGAAAGCGAGAGCGAGAGAGAACGACAGCAGGGCCACGAAGGGCACGAAGTAGGCCACGAAGGGCGACAGCGGGGACACGAAGGGAATGCGTATGGGGCCACGAAGAGCGCGAACGAGCGGGGGCCACGAAGTGCAGATAATGCGGGGCCACAGAAGGCAACTATGGGGCCACTGAGGGTAGCAACTGGGCCACGTAGGACAGTGAGGGGGACACAAATGGCGACAGCGGGGCCACGAAGGGCATGCACATGGGGCCACAACGGGCGCGACTCCTGGGTGCCTGGGTGTCGGGAGCGCGGCGCTTGGGCAAATTGTAGGACATTCCAACGCAAGGCCATTCTTCAGTAAGTCGCAAGCAAGTCTCCAGCGAGAGCGCGACTCCAGAGCGCCGGGAGAGCTATTCCTGAATAGATTGTGAGGAAGTCCCAAACGAGAGCGCGATTCCTGAATAAAATGCGCGGAAGTCTCGGGCGGGAGCAAGGGTCTTGGCTAAATTGTAAGGATGTCTCAGGCGGGAGCCGTTGTTGTTGTAACCCGGGGGCCAGAAGGGGCCAGTTTGAGCAGGAAGACTTTCCGTGTAAAAAACAGGGTGCGAGCGTCGAGGGGCACACTTTGATTGAGAAAAACAGCATACACCGGTGAGGGGGATCAACAATAATTATTCTTCAGAAGTGAGAATTCAACAACAACAACAACAACAACAACAACAACAACAACAACAACAACAACAACAACACCAACACCAACACCAACGACAGCAGCAACAGCAACAACAGCAGCAACAACAACAACAATGATTGTAAGACTGTTCGCTCTTACGTGCCCGCGTGTCATTCAAAACGAGTTCCACACACCCTCGATACCCGCCCTTTTTGTCTTCGATCACACGCCCCTCTTTGGGGGGATTCTTTCTCTTTGCGGGGGGCGGCGGGCTTAGACAAGCGGCACACCTGAACGGGCGGACAATCCTTCTTGAGCGTACATGTGCCCGCCATTGGGATTGGTGTGAGCCCTGCAAAAAGAGGAGGGAAAGAACGAGGGAGAGTGGGAGGAAGGGAGGGGAAGGGACGAAGGAGGAGGGAAAACGCCAGGAGAGAAGGAGCGAAGAGGGGGGCGGTTGATTAGAGGCAGAGAGAGAAAGAGAGAGAGAGAGAGAAACAAAAAAAAGAGAGAGAGAGAGAGAGAAAGAGAGAGAGAGAGAGAGAGAATACAAGACATATAAAAGGGGCAGAGAGAGATATAGAAAAAAACGAAAGAGGGGAGAGAGAGAGAGAGAGAGAGAACAAACGAAACAAGAAGAAAGAGGGAAGGAGGAGGCAGGAGAGGGGAGGGAGAAGGGAGAGGAGGGAGAGGGGATAGGGCAGAGAGGCATACGGATGAGGGAAGAGAGGAGGGAGAGAGAAGGGAGGAGAGGAGGCAGGAGCGAGGAGGGAGAGGGAAGGGAGGAGGCACAGGAAGGTAAGAGCGTGAACGTTCGATGAAGTCCTAGGCGAAAGCGCCGTTCCTGAAGGAAGTCTCGGGCGGGAGCCCACGACGGGCGGGCGATCCCTTAACGGGCGGGTCGGGCGGGTGGGACATTCAAGCGGGATGCCTGAGTATGGCGAGAGTGCGATTCCTCAGTAAATTGTGACGGCGTCCTTGGCGCAGCGTGTTTCCTAAGCGTCGAAAGCGCGATTTCTGAATACATTGCATGGAAATCACAAGCGAGAGCGCATTTCCTGAATAAAATGTGAAAGGTTCTCTGGCGGGAGCGGGGGTCTTAATTAAATTGCTAGGAAGTCTGGATTCAATTGCGAGGAAATCTCAGGCGGGAGCGCTGTCCCTGAGTAAATTGTGAGGAAGTCTCAGATGGGAGCGGGGGCCCCGACTAAATTGTGAGTGGGTCACAGGCGGGAGCACTGATCCTGAGTAAATTGCGAGGAAGTCTCAGGAGCGGGGGTCCTGAGCAAATTTGGATCAAGCGGGAACCGTTGTTGTTGTAATCCGGGGGGCCAGGGGCTCTTGAGCACCAAGATTTCCCTCTCAAGGAACAGGGTGCAAGCGTCGAGGGCGCACTTTGATTGAGAAAAACAATATGCACTGGTGATGGGGGCATCAACAATAATTATTTCCCAAAAGTGAGAATTCAACAACAACAACACCACCAACAACAACAACCACAATCACAACCACAACCACAACCACAACCACAACAACAGCAAAAACATGACCACCACCAACAACAACACCGACAACAACAAACATTTTAAGACTGTTCGCTCTTGTCTGCTCGCGTGTCATTCAATATGCATATCCCAAACCCTGGATACCCGCCCTCCTCGTCTTCGATCGTACCCCCTTTTGGGGGGTCGGAGCTTGGGAGGTGAGATCGAAGTGGAACGGAAAGCCCCCCTACCGGGAAATCGATTTCGGTTTCGTGTTCGTGCGTGCCGTGCGGGCGAGGCGAAGCTGCGTGGGCGGGCGAGAGAAAGTCTCCTGTGGCTGAGGCGCGGCCGGAGCAAAAGAACCTTGACCGGGCGGCCGGTGCCCCGCGGTGTCCCGCCGGTGTCCCGCTGGTGTCCAGTGTGGCTGAGGCGCGGCCAGGGCAAAAGAACCTTGACCGGGCGGCCGGTGCCGAGCGGTGTCCCGCCGGTGTCCCGCTGGTGTCCCTTCGGTGTCGCGTCGGTGTCCCGATGATGACGTGGATGATTATTATGATGATGATGGTGATGATGATGATGATGGTGATGCTGATGATGACGATGATGATGGCGGTGATGATGATGTTGGTGTCGTTGATGATGATGAATATCATGATGATGATGACGTCGATTGTAAGATCGATTGTGATATCGATTGTGAGACCGAATGTGAGATCGATTGTGCGATGCTGATGGTGATTATGGCCATGATGGTGATGACGATTGTGATGATGATGATGATGACGACGTTGATGATGATGATGATGATGATGATGATGATGATGTCGATTATGATGATGATGCAGGGGGTGGGCAGGTTCCCAGGGGAAGGGTGACGTAGACAACTCGACACCAAAGCCCCCAAGAGCGAGCGGCAACGCAACTATCTCCACTGGCATTGTCACAGCAACATTCACCACTGTTGCCCATTGCTGCCCCCCCCCCCCCCCCCCCCAAACTCCTTATCACCCTCCGGGTGGTCGTATAGGTATATTCGTTCCCTGCCACGCGCGGTTGGGTAACCTTTGAAAACGAAGGGCAACAAGTAACGGGGGGAATTAGGACGAAGGGATCGGACGAAGGGAGGGAGGGGCAAGGAGGAGGGAGGACGATGATTTGCGCTGCGAATGGCGATTCAGCTTGCGCCATGGCTTGCGCCAGCCGCTCCAACACAGGTTAACATTAAGTTTTGCCATGGGTCGCGCCATAAACAGCGCCACGTACCACCCCCCTGAAGAACATATCGTAGATACCCCCACGGGGGGGCGTACAGCTGCGAACTGGCGTCAGAAACAAATGTCGTGGAACCCTGAAAAGAAGCGGGATGATGGGAGAGTGGGGTGGAAGGATAGTGGGAACTGCAACCGTGTCGAGAGGAGCGCGGGCATGCATATGGGGCCACGAAGGGCGCGAGCGAGCGGGGGCCACGAAGGGCATTTAATCCGGGGCCACAGAGGGCAGCGACGAGCCCGCTGAGGGCAACACCGGGGCCACGAAGGGCAGCGAGGGGGCCACAAAGGGCGACAGCGGGGCCACGAAGGGCATGCACATGGGGCCACGACGGGCGCGAGCGAGCCGGGGCCACGTAGGGCATTCGTATATGGGGCCACAAAGAGCGACAGCGGGGCTACGAAGGGCATACGTATGGTTGCGAAGAAATCCAAAGCAAGAGCGCGATTCCCCTATAAACTGCAAGCAAGTATCAAGCGTGAGCCGCGATCCGGCGGTAAATTGCGAGGAAGTCCCAAGCGAGAGCGCGATTCTCCAATAAACTGCAAGGAAGTATCAGGCGGGAACCGCGATCCGGTGGTAAATTGCAAGGAAGTCCCAAGCGAGAGCGCGATTCTTCAATAAACTGCAAGGAAATATCAAGCGGGAGCGCGATTCCTGAGTGTCGGGGAGCGGCATCTGAATAAATTGTGAAGAAGTATCAAGCGGGAGCCGCGATTCGGTGGTAAGTTGCAAGGAAGTCCCAAGCGAGAGCGCGATTCTCAAGTAAACTGCGAGGAAGTATCAGGCGGGAGCCGCCATCCGGCGGTAAATGGCGAGGAAGTCCCAAGCGAGAGCGCGACTCTTCAATAAAATGCAAGGAAATATCAAGCGGGAGCCGTTGTTGGCGCGGGCCACGACGGGCGCGAACGAGCGGGGGCCCCGAAGGGCATACGGACAGGGGACCGCAGAAGGCAGCGACGGAGCCGCTGAGGACAGGGGCGGCGCCACGAAGGGCAGAGAGGGGGCCACGAAGAGCGACAGCGGGGCCACGAAAGGCATACATATATGGGGCCAGAAAGGACGACAGCGGGGAAACTGAGCGCAGAAAATGGGCCACGAAGGGCAGCGAAGGGGCCACAAATGGCGACAGCGGGGCGACGAAACGCATGCGTATGGGACCACGAAGGGCGCGAGCGAGCGGGGGCCACGAAGAGCACTTAATCCGGGGCCACAAAGCAGCGACGGGGCCGCTGAGGGCAGAAACGGGACCAAGAAGGGCAGCGAGGGGGCCACGAAGGGCGACAGCGGGGCCACGAAGGGCATGCATATGGGGCCACGACGGGCGCGAACGAGCGGGGGCCACGAAGGGCATTCGTATATGGGGCCACAAAGGGCGACAGCGGGGCCACTGAGGGCAGCAAACGGGCCACGAAGGGCAGCGAGAGGGCCACGAAGGGCGGCTACGAAGGGCATGCGTATGTGGCCACGACGGGCGACTGCGAGCGGGGGGCCACGAAGGGCATATAATGCGAGGCCACAGTGGGCAGCGACGGGGCCACTGAGGGCAGCAACGGGGCCACGAAGGGCAGCGTGCGAAGGCGACCGCGGAACCAGCACGAGTGGCGAGGGGCATCGAAGGCGGGCGAAGGGCAGCGAGCGGCGACTGCAGTCCCTAACGGGCTGGTCGGGCGGGCAGGCCCAGACGGGTGGGTCGACCGGGCGGGTCGTTGAAGCGTAAATTCTGCTTGAACCACCAAGCAATATGTAGCGGGAGCGCGATTCCTGAGTGTCGAGGAGCGGCATCTGAATAAATTGTGAGGAAGTATCAGGCGGGAGCCGCGATTCGGTGGTAAGTTGCAAGGAAGTCCCAAGCGAGAGCGCGATTCTCCAATAATGTGGAAGTATCAAGCGGGAGCCGCGATCCGGTGGTAAATTGCAAGAAGTCCCAAGCGAGAGCGCGATTCTTCAATACATTGTGAGGAAATATCAAGCGGGAGCCGCCGTTGTTGTAAACTGGGGGCCAGCAGCACAGTTTGACCCTCATGACTTCCCCTGAAAAATTACCCTGTGACGTACCCAACCCATTTGTATCAATGGAAACGAGGAGTTGGCCGAAACTTGCATGGACAATCAACTTGATGTGTAAGCTACTTGGGACACGCGCCTATGGCATGATGCGGAGGAGAACCATACAAAAACGAGGGGCGACAGCTACAGACTCGAAGAGGACATGGGGAGTCGGGAACGCAGAGCAGGAGAAAAACGTGCGGGAAGCCGAACCATCAGCACGGCAGCAGCAGAGGGAAGGTCACTGCAGGAGGAGAACAGGGACGAAAGCGGCGTCTAATTTGAGTCTGCGGTGGGTACCCACTGTGCTGTGCCCCTCAGCAGCCCTCCAAAGTGGCGACAGTCTCACAGATCGCAGCCCCCCAGGGATGGCCAGGTCAGATTTGAGTCTGCGGTGGGTACCCACTGTGCTGGGCCCCATCAGCAGCCCTCGAAAGTGGCGACAGTTTCACAGATCGCAGCCCCCCAGGGATGGCGAGGTCAAATTTGAGTCTGCGGTGGGTACCCACTGTGCTGTGCCCCTTCAGCAGCCCTCGAAAGTGGCGACAGTTTCACAGATCGCAGCCCCCGAGGGATGGCGAGGTCTAATTTGACTCTGCGGTGGGTACCCACTGTGCTGGGCCCCTCAGCAGCCATCGAAAGTGGCGACAGTTTCACAGATCGCAGCCCCCCAGGGATGGCGAGGTCTAATTTGAATCTGCGGTGTGTACCCACTGTGCTGGGCCCCTCAGCAGCCCTCGAAAGTGGCGACAGTTTCACAGATCGCAGCCCCCCAGGGATGGCGAGGTCTAGTTTGAGTCTGCGGTGGGTACCAACTGTGCTGGGCCCCCCCAGCAGGCCTCGAAAGTGGCGACAGTTTCACAGATCGCACCCCCCAGGGACGGCGAGGTCTAATTTACGTTTGCGGTGTGTACCAAGTGTGCTGGGCCCCCAGCAGGCCTCGAAAGTGGCGACAGTCTCGCAGATCGCAGCCCCCCAGGGATGGCGAGGTCTAATTTGCACTTGCGGTGTGTACCCACTGCGATGGGCCCCCCAGCAGGCCTCGAAAGTGGCGACGGTTTCACAGATCGCAGCCCCCCAGGGATGGCGAGGTCTAGTTTGAGTCTGCGGTGGGTACCCACTGTGCTGGGCCCCCCGGCAGCCCTCGAAAGTGGCGACAGTTTCGCAGATCGCAGCCCCCCAGGGATGGCGAGGTCTAATTTGAATCTGCCGTGTGCACCGACAGTGCTGGCCCCCCCAGCAGGCCTCGAAAGTGGCGACAATTTCACAGATCGCAGCCCCCCAGGGATGGCGATGTCAAAGGCAGGGGGGAAGAGAGGGACGGGAGGGGGCGGGAAGGAGACGGTGGGAAGGAGACGCGGTGGGAAGGAGACGCGCGGGCAGTGCTCTAATTCAAAACGAGAACCCAATGCAGGAGGGTTGGGAAGAAATTACCCTGTGACGTACCCAACCCATTTGTATCATGGGAAACGAAGAGTTGGCCGAAACTTGCATGGACAATCACATTGCAGGATCCGTTGTTTGATATGTAAACTACTTGAGACACGCGCCTATGGCATGATGCGAAGGACAACCATACAAGAAAGAGGGGCGACAACTACAGGCTCGAAGAGGACATGGGGAGTCGGGAACGAAGAGCAGGAGAAAGACGCGCGGGAAGCCCACTGTGTTGGGCCCCATCAGCAGCCCTCGAAAGTGGCGACAGTTCCACAGATCGCAGCCCCCCAGGGATTCCGACGTCTAATCTGAGCCTGCGGTAAGTACCCACTGTGCTAGGCCCCTCCTCGAAAGTAACGACAGTTTCGCAGATCGCAGCCCCCAAGGGATGGCGAGGTCAAATTTGAATCTGCGGTGAATACCCACTGCGCTGGGCCCCTAAGCCGCCCTCGAAAGTGGCGACAGTTTCGCAGATCGCAGCCCCCCAGGGATGGCGAAGTCTAATCTGATCTGCGGCGAGTACGCAGTGTGCTGAGCCCCTCAGCAGCCCTCGAAAGTGGCGACAGTCTCACAGATCGCAGCCCCCCAGGGATGGCGAGGTTTAATATGAGTCTGCGGTGAATGCCAACTGTGCTGGGCCCCTCAGCAGCCTTCGAAAATGGCGACAGTCTCACAGATCGCAGCCCCCCAGGGATGGCGAGGTCTTATCTGAGTCTGCGGTGAATACCAACTGTGCTGGGCCCCATCAGCAGCCCTCGAAAGTGGCGACAGTCTCACAGATCGCAGCCCCCCAGGGATGGCGAAGTCTAATCTGAGTCTGCGGTGAATACCAACTGTGCTGGGCCCCTCAGCAGCCCTCGAAAGTGGCGACAGTCTCACAGATCGCAGCCCCCCAGGGATGGCGAAGTCTAATTTGAGTCTGCGGTGAGTACCCAGTGTGCTGGGCCCCATCAGCAGCCCTCGAAAGTGGCGACAGTTTCACGGATCGCAACCCCCCAGGGATGGCGAGGTCTAATATGAGTCTGCGGTGAGTACCCACTGTGCTGAGCCCCTCAGCAGCCCTCGAAAGTGGCGACAATTTCACCGATCGCAACCCCCCAGGGATGGCGAGGTCTAATCTGAGTCTGCGGTGAGTACCCACTGTGCTGGACCCCTCAGCAGCCATCGAAAGTGACGACAGTTTCACAGATCGCAGCCCCCCAGGGATGGCGAGGTCTAATTTGAATCTGCGGTGAGTACCCACTGTGTTGGGCCCCCCAGCAGGCCTCGAAAGCGGCGAAGTTTCGCAGATCGCAGCCCCCAAGGGATGGCGAGGTCTAATTTGAATCTGCGGTGAGTACCCACTGTGCTGGGCCCCCCAGCAGGCCTCGAAAGTGGCGACAGTTTCGCAGATCGCAGCCCCCCAGGGATGGCGAGGTCTAATTTGAATCTGCGGTGAATACCCACTGTGCTGGGCCCCCCCCAGCAGGCCTCGAAAGTGGCGACAATTTCGCAGATCGCAGCCCCCCAGGGATGGCGAGGTCTAGTTTGAATTTGCGGTGAGTACCCACTGTGCTGGGCCCCCCAGCAGGCCTCGAAAGTGGCGACAATTTCGCAGATCGCAGCCCCCCAAAGATGGCGAGGTCTAGTTTGAGTCTGCGGTGAATGCCCACTGTGCTGGGCCCCCCAGCAGGCCTCGAAAGTGGCGACAGTCTCACAGATCGCAGCCCCCCAGGGATGGCGAGGTCTAAATTGAATCTGCGGTGAGTACCCACTGTGCTGGGCCCCCCAGCAAGTTTCGCAGATCGCAGCCCCCCAGGGATGGCGAGGTCTAATTTGGATCTGTGGTGAGTACCCACTGTGCTGGGCCCCCCAGCAGGCCTCGAAAGTGGCGACAGTTTCGCAGATCGCAGCCCCCCAGGGATGGCGAGGTCTAGTTTGACTTTGCGGTGAGTACCCACTGTGCTGGGCCCCCCAGCAGGCCTCGAAAGTGGCGACAGTTTCGCAGATCGCAGCCCCCAAGGGATGGCGAGGTCTAGTTTGAATCTGCGGTGAGTACCCACTGTGCTGGGCCCCCCAGCAGGCCTCGAAAGTGGCGACAGTTTCGCAGATCGCAGCCCCACAGGGATGGCGAGGTCTAATTTGAATCTGCGGTGAATACCCACTGTGATGGGCCCCCCAGCAGGCCTCGAAAGTGGCGACAATTTCACAGATCGCAGCCCCCCCAGGCAGGGAGGAAGAGAGGGACGGGAGGGGGCGGGAAGGAAGGAGACGCGCGAGCAGTGCTCTATTCAAGAACCCAACGCAGGAGGGTTGGGAAAAAACAGGGTGCGAGCCCCTGGAAGGGCACTTCGATAGAAAAAACAATGTGCACCGGACGGGGGGGATCAACAATAATTCTTCAGAGATGAGAATTCAACAACAATCATTCTAAGACTGTTCGCTCTCACTTGCCTGTGTGTCATTCAACACGAGTTCCCTACACCCTCGACGCCCGCCCTTTTTGTCTTCGATCACACCCCCTCTGGGGGGATTATTTCTCTTTGCGGGGGGCGGCGAGCTTAGACATGTGGGCAAAACTGAGACGGCGGACAATCCGTGGGCTTACATGTGCCCTCCATTGGACTTGGTGTCCGGCAAAAAAAGGAGGGGGAGAACGAGGGAGACTGGGAAAAAGGGAGGGGGAGGGACGAAGGAGGAGGGAAAACGCCAGGAGAGAAGGAGCGAAAAGGGGGGCGGTTGATTAGAGGCGGAGAGATAGAGAGAGAGAGAGAGAAGAAAACAAAAGTATATATAAGAGGGGTAGAGAAATAGAGAGAGAGAGAGAAGGTGGAGAGAGAGAGAGAGAAAACAAAAAAAAAAGGGAGGGAGGAGACAGGAGAGGGGAGGGACAAGGGAGGAGGGAGAGGATGGAGATGGGACAGGGCAGAGAGGCATAAGGATGAGGGAATAGAGGAGGGAGAGAGAAAAGGGAGGAGAGGAGGGAGGAGGGAGAGGGAGGAGGCACAGGAAGGTAAGAGCGTGAACGTTCGATGAAGTCCTAGGCGAAAGCGCCGTTCCTGAAGGAAATCTCGGGCGGGAACCCACGACGGGCGGGTGATCCCCTGACGGGCGGGTCGGGCGGTGGGACATTCAAGCGGGATGCCTGAGTATGGCGAGAGCGCGATTCCTCAGTAAATTGTGACGGCGTCCTTGGCGCAGCGTGTTTCCTAAGCGTCGAAAGCGCGATTTCTGAATAAATTGCATGGGCGTCATAGGCGAGAGCGCAATTCCTGAATAACATGTGAAGGGTTCTCTGGCGGGAGCGGGGGTCTATATTAAATTGCGAAGAAGTCTTGACTAAATTGCGAAGAAGTCTCAAGGGGGTGCGCCGTTCCTGAGTAAATTGTAAGGAAGTCTAAACTGGAAGCGGGGGTCCCGACAAACTGCGATGAAATCACAAGTGGAAGCACCGATCTTAAGTAAATTGTGAAGAAGTCTCAGGCGGGAGCGGGGGTCCTGAGTCGGAGGTGAGGGGGTGAGATCGAAGTGGAACAGAGCCCCCCTACCGTGAAATCGGTTTCGGATTCGTGTTCGTGCGTGCCGTGCGTGCGGGCGAGGCGAAGCTGCGTGGGCGGGCGAAAAGAAAATCTCCTCCGGCTGAAGCGCGGCAGGACAAATGATTCCTTTTTGGGGGCCGGTGGCCTGCGGTGTCCCGCCGGTATCCCGCCTCCGGCTGAGGCGCGGCCGGACCAAATGATTCCTTTCCGGGGGCCGGTGGCCCGCGGTGTCCCGCCGGTGTCCCGCTGGTGTCCCGTCGGTGTCCCGACGATGATGATAATGATGATGATGATAATGATGATGATCATGATGATGGTGTCGATGATATTGGTGATGATGGTGACGGTGATGGTGGTGATTATGATGGTGTCCCGATTATGATGGTCATGTTGATGATAACGATGATGGTGATGGTGGTGATGCTGATGGTGTCCCGATGATGATGATGATGATGTTGATGATGATGATGTTGCTGATGATGGTAATGATGAGGTGTCCCGATGGGGATGATGATGATGTTGATGATCATGATGATGTTCGTGATGATGAAATGATGTAATGATGATGATGATGATCATGATGATGATGTCGATGATGTTGGTCATGGTGGTGGCGGTGATGGTGCTGATTATGATGGTGTTCCGATGATGATGATGATGTTGATGATAATGATGATGGTGATGGTGGTGATGATGATGGTGTCCCGATGATGAAGATGATGTTGATGCTGATGATGTTGCTGATGATGGTAACGATGATGGTGTCTCGATGGTGATGATGATGATGATGTTGATGATCATGATGTTGGTGATGATGAAGTGATGATGGAATGATGATGATGATGATGAAGCTGATGATGCCCCGATGATGATGATGGGGTTGATGATGATGCTGTTGAGGGTGGTGATGATGATGGTGGTGTCCCGATGATGATGATGATGTTGATGGTGCTGATGATGACGATGATGGTGTCCCGATGATGATGATGATGTTGATGATGAGGATGATGATGAGGTGATGCTGACGGTGTTGATGATGGTGGCCCGATGATGGTGATGATGATGGTGCTGGTGTTTATGAGAATGACGGTGTCCCGATGATGACGATGGTGATGATGTTGATGATAAGGATGATGATGGTGTCCCGATGATGGTGATGATGTTGATGATGATGGTGCTGTTGCTGATGATGATGGTGTCCCAATGATCATAATATTGATGATGTTGTTCATGATGATGATGAAATGATGATGATGATGATGATGATGATGGTGGTGGTGTTACGATGATGATGATGGCGTCCCGATGATGGTGATGTTGAAGGTGATGGTGACGATGCTGGTGCCCCGATGATGATGATGGTGATGATGATTTTTATCATGATGGTGATGCGGTGATGATGATGATGGTGTCCCGATGATGATGATGCGATGATGTTGATGACGATGGTGTTGATTATGATGCTGATGCTGACGTTGATTGTGAGATCGATTGTGATATCGATACCTAGTGAGATCGATGGTGAGACCGACTGTGAGATCGATTGTGAAAACGATAGTGAGATCGATAGTGATATCGATTGTGATATCGATCGTCAAATCGATTGTGAGATCGATCGAATAAAATAGATCGAGTGAGATCGATTGTAAGATCGAGCGAGTGAGATCGATCGAGCGAGACCGATAGTGAGATCGATAGTGAGATCAATAGCGAGACCGATCGAGTGAGACGTTGGTTCCTCCCCCCCCCCGACCCTCCTTATCACCCGAAGGGTGGTCGTATAGGTAAATTCGGAGGAATTCCAAGGCGGGAGCCGTTGTTGTTGTAATCCGCGGGGTCAGGGGCACAGTTTGAGCAGGAAGACTTTCCCTGTCAAAAACAAGATGCGAGCGTCGAGAGGCACACTTTGATTGAGAAAAAAAAGTATGCACCGGCGAGGTGGGATCAGCAACAGCTATTCTTCAGAAGTGAGAGTTCAACAACAACCACAACCACAACAACAACAACCACAATAACAACAACCACAACAACAACAACAACAATAGCAAGAGCAAGAGCAAGAGAAAGAGCAAGAGCAACAACAACAACAACAACAATCATTTTACCCGAACGCGTGGTGTTCTCCCCAGTGCCAGGGTTTTCATACGACACCAGGCAATACCCCCACTTCGTGGGGGGGCATTACAAGCTCTACCAAATATCCAAACGACTCTTCGCGACCACCCAAACCCAGCTTCCCGCCCTATGACGTTGGGACACTTCACTTCGTGGCGTGCGGACGACCGTGGCTACTACACTGGCGTGGGGTACACACCCACAGAACTTGGTCACTTATTCGGGGCGCGCATGTGCCCAGCATGGTGCAATTGTGCCATGCTGGGCAATGCGCGGATGGTATTATTTGACAGGGATGATGGCCCTGGCAGGTGCGCAACCGTTGTCGCAGAAGTTCGAAAAAGTTGCTCGCAAAAGCCCGTTTGACAGAAATGTTTAAAAAGTGTTGGTTTTCCTACGAATCCGCAAGAGCGCGCGGGATGAGATTTTGACATTTTTTTGTTGAAAAACAATTGGTTTTTTGATGTTTTTATGTTAAAATCGCTCCGAACACTAAGCTTTTGGAAGGATTTCGTCTTGCGCGCGCGAATGTCCACTTTACCTTATTTTTTGCAAGGGATTCTTGAAATTTGATTATATTAGAACAAGAAATGTCATTTTATAGTGTTTTTTGCAAGGGAAAGCGGATTACAACAAAACAACCGGATCTTGATCACATCGAATTACCTGAGGCTTCCTCACGAAAATGATGAAAATGTAGCTGCGGCCTAGGCGGCGCAGGGGGGCCGTGCACCAGGGGTCCCAACAATAATTATTCTTTAGAATTAATAATGTTCAACAACAACAACAACAACAACAACAACAACAACAACAACAACAACAACAACAACAACAACAACAACAACAACAACAACAACAACAACAACAACAACAACAACAACAACAACAACAACAACAACAACAACAGCAACCACAACCCCGGAGGACGAGCACGTCGCCGCTGCCGCCGAGGCCCGCGCCGCCGGGACGCCGCCGGAGGGCCCCCGAATCGCCGCCGAGGTGCCGCCGGAGAGCTGCCGCCCCGCTGCCGCGGGGCCGCCGAGGACCGCCGAGGGGCCGCCGAGGGGCCGCCGAGGGCGGGAGGCTCGCGCCGCAGGCGCCTCCGCGGCCGCGCCGTGCGGCCCGCCGGGCTCGACCGAGCCGCTCCGCGGCTGGCCGCGGGGGTCGGCCTCCAGGGGGCATCGCGGCCGGCGGCGGCAGCGGCGTCGTCGGCGCCGTCTTCGCAACGGCCGCCGCCTCCGCCACCGCCCACCGCCGCCCGCTGCCCGCCGCCCACCGCCGCCGCCGCCGTCGTCGTCGCCGTCGTCGTCGTCGTCGGCGTCGTCGTCGTCGGCGTTGTCGGCGTTGTCGTCGGCGTCGTCGTCGGCATCGTCGGCGTCGTCGGCGTCGTCGTCGTCGTGGTCGTGGTCGTGGTCATGGTGTTCGTGGTCGTGGTCGTGGTCGTCGTGATCGTGGTCTCACCTCCTCGTCTCAGAGGAGGCTTCTTTCCCTACCCTGCTTCTGCGCCGTCATAAACCCGAAGGCGCGTACCTGCTGAGCTGAGTCGAACGAGCAGACTCCTGAGAACACGATGCGGGTGCAAAGCGCTGCAGCCGTGAGTCAGACAGGGCCCCAAACAGGGCCCCAGAGGCCGAAGCCGACGAAACAAAACAGGAAATCAGGAGTCGAGGGCAAATCCTCCTTGTCATCCTCCCCCCACGGCAGAACATCTGAAAGCGTGAACATGAAGGGGTACCTGACTCGCGCCTCTCCAGTCGGGCATGCGCTACAAAATCCAGCGCCCGCCGCTGGAGACCCCGGGCGGGCCCCTGCTCGAACGGGCACCCTCCTCCGGCACATTGCCAGCCAGGCACTCCTGCCTTGCACGTCTCGGTGGTGGCCCCGGCGACACCCTGAGCCCTGCGAGCTCCTCGCGTGTCGCTCCGCTCCACGGGACATGAAGCCCGGAGGCAGGGGAACAGCGAGGAGGAGGAGGAGGAGGAGAAGGGAGGTCGGAGGTGGAGGAGGAGGAGGAGGAGGAGGAGGAGGAGGAGGAGGAGAAGCTCGGGACGTTGCCTCTCGGGGGCCCGGGGCGCCGTGAGCGTGCCGCGCCGGAGCGTTTCTGCGCCGGAGCCGGCGGCGCGACACGCTGCGCCAAGAGCTCCTGCTCGCACACTCGAACGAAGGGTTTTTTTTGCAATCCAGGGTTTTTTGCAATCCTTCGGGTGTTTTGCAATCCTTGGTTTTTTGCAAGCCTTGTTTTTTCGCAATCCTTCGGGTTTTTTGCAATCCTTCGGGTTTTTTTGCAATCCGTCGTTCAGGTGACCCTGGTGAAAATCTGGGTCTCGAGACGGACATGGGCTTCGCGGGGGCCCATTACTGGCCATCGCTCGGACGTCCATCCCCTGTGTTCTTGTTCGGGTTCGTGCGTGGTTTTTTCTCGCAGGATGATCCGGGCACGGTCAGACCGCATCGCCAGTGCATCGGTGACGTCGGGCATGCAGAACGGCAGGCCCCAGACCGCTCCGCGTCGCCGCTGCCTCGGCGACGCGGCGCGATCCTCCGCCCCCGTGCGCTGCGGCCCCCGTGTGGGCGGTCTGGGATTTTGAGGTTCGGGGGGGCTTTGGGCCCCAGGGCTTGCGGTCCAAAGCCTCGGGGCCGCAGTGCGCAGGCCTGGTGTTGTGGATGCCATGACAATGGACACTCTAACAATCCTACCCTAACAATCCTGTGTTTAAACTATGTAAAAAGCATCTTCATGTTTCGAACATGTTTTTGATTTCCAAAGCATGTTTGAAACATGTTCTAGACATCTGGGAGTTATTTGTCAGCACGCGTCCTCTCCATTGATCGTCCTCCACAAGCCTATAGTGCACTCTTTCTGTCCGGGGCTCGCTGTCAGGTCGAGATCCCCGCCCCCTTCGCAGGGCATGGCGAATTGAGGCAACGGCAAACTCCCCGTCGCTCGGACGTCCGTTCCCTGTGCGTTTTTCGGTTTCGTGCGTGGTTTTTTCGAAGGATGATCAAGGATGCTCCTTAATAATCACCGCCGAGAAAAAACACACACACACACACGTCCGAGCGATACCAAGCAGATCAGAATCGGTCCCCGGACCCCTCCCCGGGTCCCAAGGCACCAGTGTTCCGAGCTGCGTCTGGCCGCGGCGACGAGGGCCTCACCCGAAGGGCAACTCGTGTAGTCTCAATCCGCCTTCCCATGATGAAGGGGCCCTGGAACACACAAATAAATACATACAAATAATAGGATGCCCCATATTTTCATATATTTTCTGTTTTTTTTGTCTTCCCCCCCACTTCCCATATTTTCTTGGGGATCGACGATTAACTGTGTCTGTGTGGTTTTTCCCCTCCTGACTGCCCCCCGTCATCATGCACAGAGCCCGCCCAGAGATGAACTCTCAACCTCGCAATGTTTGATTCGTCCGGGGCGAAGAGGCGCCGTGCAACTCATGATGTCCGTCCTTGCCCGCCGCCCCGACGCCGGACATGCGGAGGGCCGAGCGCCCCGCCAAGAGAGACGGGGGCGAAAGGGCACGCGGCTGCACCTACCGCAGCCGCCCTGGCTGCACCGTGGAAGCTGAAGCCACAAATGGGCACGCCTATGATCGTCCAGCGGCCATCACAAGCCGGTTCGCAAGCGCGTTGAGCGTGCGAAGCGTTGTCGGGGTGGACCACCAGGATGACTGGGGCGCTCATCTACGAGCCCGTCGGCTAGGAGGAAGAGAAGAAGGGAAGGGGAGGAAGAGGAGGAAGATCACCAGAAAGGGGAGGAATCCGCCGACCCTTCGGCGTGCGTGAGACACTGTCGTCGACGTCGTCATCGTCGCTAGTCCCAAGAGAATTGAATTAAGTCGACTCCCTGCCCTTTTTCCCTGCCTTGGGGGGGGGGGGGGAAGGAGCACGGAGGGGCTGTCCCGGGTCGCATTGCCGCTCCACGGGGGCCGCGGCGGATCCCAGGGGGTGGCCCCGGGGGGACAGGGAGGGCCCCGGCCCCGGTCCCAGCCCCAGGCACGGCCCAGGCCCCGGCCCCAGCCCTGGCCCTGGCCCCGCCCCCGGCCCCCGCCCCGGCCCTGGCTCCGGGCCCCACGGCCCCAGCCGTGGCCGCGGCCCCGGCCCGGGCCGGGCCTCCTCCAGCCCCCCCGGGGCCGGGGCCAGGGCCAGGGCGGGCGCTCCCGAGGACGCAAATCGTTGTGCATCACTGCGCGCTCGCGTTCCCGAAACCACAACCCCTTATGCAATATATCATTCTCGCGCTCCCGAGTCCACAATCTCTTGAAAAAAATCCGCGCGCTCGCGCTCCGAAAGCCACAATCCCATTGAAATTACTCCGTATTCGCGCTCTCGAGGCAGCAATGCTCCTCGCGAATTAAAGCAGCAGTACGCGCCCGAGGCCACACTCCTTGCTAAATTAACATGATTCCGCACTCCAGAAGCCAGAGTCCTCAGTAAATTGCAACGCGCTCGCTCGCCCGAGGCCGCAATCCCTTGCAAATGACATTACACTCGCGCCCCCCGAGGTTACAATCCTTTATGAATAACAACGCGCTCGCGTTCCAGAGGCTAAAACCCCTCGCAAATTACGTCGCATTCGCGCTCCCGAGGTCACAATCTCTTCCAAATTCCGTCGCGCTCGCGCTTCTGACGCGACACTCCCTAGTAGACCGCTACACTTTCGCACTCCCTAGGCCACACACACGCACGCCTACGGAGGCTGCTCAAAAACACTCCCCTTCTCCAGAGCCAGAAACATGTTCTGCATTGTGATACATGTTCGGGGAGCGCTTCTCGTCCCCAGGAGGAGGAGGAGGAGGAGGAGGAACCCCAGCCCCCCACAAGTCATGTTCTGTCAAATGACCCGAGGCGACAAATCCAGTGAAACGGTGAGGGATGCGCGTTCCTAAGCCGCGAATCCTCGCACATTCTGAATCGCAGCGCGCCCTCCGGATGCCACGTACCCTTTTTTATAAATACCTACGTTCGCGCATCCAGACGGCCAGCGACCAGCCAAAGAACAACTGTCAACTACCTGTCGAAACAACCAGCCAATCAGCCAGGTTGACAGCCAACCGACCAACGAGCTCACAAACGAACCGACCGACCAGGCCCAGCCGCGCAAGCCATCGGCGGGGGCCCTGCGGCAGAGGGCGAGGCCTCTCACGAATAGACGCGCTACGTGCTGCAGAGCCCTCTTTCTGCCCTGCTGGATCCTGCTGCCCCGACCGAATTTGCAAAACAAAGATTGGTGGACAAATCGTTGAAATCGAAACTACGCGATCAATCACCACAACAGTTCAACGCCACAGCATTGAAATCCGATGTCGGACAACTAGAAGACGACTCGACGGGCTCCTGGTGTCAGGCAATTGACACATGTTCCAATTTGCTCAGCTGCAAAGGACTGGAGCACTCGCCAGATGTAGGTCAGGTGGGGCTGACGTGCGTTTGATTGATAGTTCTTTTCTTTTCGTTTTGAAAAAGCGCGGGCCCGTGTAGCATTCAGGTCTTCGCATGCTAGCTATACGACCACCCTTCGGGTGATAAGGAGGTTGTGGGGGGGGGGAGAAGGAGGGAACCTACATCTGACTCAATCGATCTCACGATCGATCTCACTCAACGGGACACCACGGGACACCACGGGACACTTGTCAATCTCACTATCGATCTCACTATCGATCTCACTCAACGGGACACCACGGGACACCACGGGACACCACAGGACACCGCGGGACACCTCTCGATCTCACGATCGGTCTCACTATCGATCTCACTCAACGGGACACCATAGGACACCACGGGACACCTCGGGACACCACGTCGATCTCACTATCGATCTCACTATCGCTCTCACTCAACGGGATACCAAGGGACACCACAAGACACCTGTCGATCTCACTATCGATCTCACTTTTTGGGACACCACGGGACACAACGGGACACCTCGGGGCACCACATCGCTCTCAGTATCGATCTCAGTATCGATCTCACTATCGATCTCACTCAACGGGACACCACGGGACACCGCGGGACACCGCGAGCTACCGCCAGACGGACGGACGGACGGGCGGGCGGGGGATAATCATTTGTCTTGACTTCGCCCTAGCAACGGCGGACTCCACGGGACACCACGGGACACCGCGGGGCACCGCGAGCCACCGCCGGACGGACAGACGGGCGGGCGGGGGAGATTCATTTGTCTTGACTTCACCCTAAGAACGATGGGTTCATTCCTCTCGCGCGCCCACGCAGCTTCGCCTCGCCCGCACGCACGACACGAACGAAACGAAACGATTTCCCGGTTGAAGGTCTCCGTTCCACTGCGATCTCACCCCCCAACCTCCGATATCGGTCGTAAAAAATTATGACCAAGCGCGTGCACCTTTACGTCAGCAGAGTGTGCCGCCCATCGACAATTGGCAAACGTCATGAATACCTTTACCCATCGCTCTATCTGCGTGGCCCTATACAATGGTTTGAATCACCATTCAGCGTGAGTCTCCAAGCCATTGGCTCCGTTCAAATGTCGGCAAACGCGTGCGGGGCCAATCGTAGAAGTGACGGTACATAATTATGTTTATAGTCGGGATGTGGCTTAACTCAGAAGCTAGTTATGCTGTCCATGTGTCCTTGAGAGTGGTAGCATGCTTACGTTACAACACAACTGTTGCTGTAGTGCTGCTCACACGTGTAACGATATCAAACCACATGTGTGTTGTTTTGCTGTTCGAGATCGGCTTCCCTTCGTAGAGCCCTGATATTGCGAAGGTTACCTTGAATAGTGACGGGGTTGGCATCGTCCAGCCGTCACTCTCGAACAAAGACGGCTGTCCTTGCAAAGTACAGTGAACGGATTTCGTACCAGTCCTTGGGGGACCATTGTGAATCACAGCTCTTGTGCCCATTTCGCCTGCCCCACGTTGCGTTGCGCCCATTGCACAAGGGCTCCCAACTTCGCGCTTCGCGCTGTGCGAAGCGCGAAGTGCGAATAACTTCGCGCTCTCGCGCCGTCTCCCAAGGGAGAAGAGGAGGATGAGGAGGAATCGGAGCCGAACCGCGATGCGCGAATAACTTCGCGCCCTCGGGGACGCCATTGTTGCACGTGAATCAAGGCACAAATAGAGAAAGGAGCACAAGAGTCCCCATGCTTGGGGTCGCTGCGTGTCGAAACGAATGACGCAAAGAGAGATCCACCGACCCTCGGTTGCCGGGGGTGAGAAGGCGTGTGTGTGTGAGATGATTGGCTGTCCCCCTCTCCCTTTCCCCCTCTCCCAGGGCCCAACATCTCGTCTAATGGGGGGGCAGGCGCTTCGCGTTAGATTCCTCCCCATTTGTTATCCTTAAGCTTCAGGGGCAGAAGTTTCACATATTGAAGGCGGGCAGCTTCCAAAATGTGGCTCTCGCCTTAGCGCGCACTCGTCTTAAACATTGCAAGAGCTTCACACATGGGGGGCGGGCCGCTTCCAAGATGTGGCTCTGACCTCAGCGCCGCGCACACTCGTATCAAGCATGTGCATCAGCTTCACATATTGAGGGCGGGGCGTTCTCAAAAGGTGGCTCTCGCCCTAGCGCCGCGCACACTCGTCTGAACACATGAAAGAGCTTCACATACTGAGGGCGGCTCCTTTTCAACATGCGGTTTTCGCCTTAGCGCCGCGCAAAATTACAAGAGCTTCAAGGATTCGCATGGCTAGCTTACCCGCAGTTATGTTTTGGAACGATTCACGATTGCGAAGGCCTAACAGTTACGTTGATTCGCGGTGCTGAAGTTCCATGAGCGGTGTCCTGGCACGAGTCAGGATCTTCAATGCGCAACAGTCAGATTGATTCGTGGGGTTACAATCCCCAGAATAATGTTTTGGCACGCTGCAGGATCTTCCAACGGTTGCCTACGTCCCCTGTGGAAATGAATCCTTGTAGGGGCCCATGCAGAAGAAGCTTGGAGGGAGGGATATTCCGACATTGTTGATGGGTCTTGGGTATACGCTGGTGCTCCTCCTCCTCCTGCTCCTCCTTATCCTCCTGGTCCTCCTCCTCCTGCTCTCCTTTTCCCTCCTCCTCTCGCTTTCCCTCCTCCTCCCTCCTGCCTCCTCCTCCTCCTTCTCTTCTCCATCTCTCTTCCTTATACGTGAATCCTCTCTGTCGCACTCCGAAGCCTGTCGAATGGGTGGGCCGGGCGTTTCGCGTGAGACTTCCTCACCACTTATGATCCTGAAGCTTGACGTGTGTAAGAGTTTCGCGGACGGCGGTCCACTTTCAAAATGTGGCTCTCGCCTTAGCCCCGCGCGCACTCGTTTTAATAACTTACAAGAGCTTCGCGGATGGGGGGCGGTTCCTTTCCAACATGTGGCTCTCGCCTG
Source organism: Prorocentrum cordatum (assembly GCA_963575745.1). NCBI lineage: Eukaryota > Dinophyceae > Prorocentrales > Prorocentraceae > Prorocentrum > Prorocentrum cordatum. Next base: position 48,776 of record CAUYUJ010021441.1, read on the forward strand.
AGCGCTGTGCGCATGTGTCATAATAGTTAATAGTTTCCAGCAGTTTCAAGGAGTCCCAGAAACTGTGCTTTAGCACGATGTCGGAATGTAGGGGGGCGCAGCAGTCAGGTTGATTCGAAGTTCCAGGAATGGCATTCTGGTAATGTGGGATGACGAGTAAGAAAAGAAGGAGGGAGGAGATAAAAAAAAATAGTTTCCCACACCCGGGGGGAACGCTCAGAAGCAGGGCTCGCCTGTGTGGTCGTCACAGAAGGCCCGCCTCTGCGACGACCACACAAGCAGGGCTCCCCGCGTCGAGGCTCAAAAGAAAGGCCCGCCTGCGACGACCACACAGGCAGCGCTCCCCTGTGACGAGGCGTAAGGAAAGCACCCGCCTGTGACGACCACGCAGGCAACGTTCCCTTGTGACGAGGCACAAGGGGAGGGCCCGCCTCTGTGACGACCACACAGGCAGCGTCCCCTTGTTTGGAATCTGAATGAGAGGGCCCGCCGTTGTGACGACCATACAAGCAGGGCTCCCCTGTGTCGAGGCTCAAAGAGAGGGCCCGCCTGCGACGACCACACAGCCAGCGCTCCCCTGTGACGAAGCGCAAGGAAAGCGCCCGCCTGTGACGACCACACAGGCAGCGCTCCCCTGTGACGAGGTGCAAGGACAGCGCACGCCTGTGACGACCACGCAAGCAGCGCTCCTCTTTGACGAGGGTCAAAGAAAGCGCCCGCCTGTGACGACCACACAGGCAGAGCTACCCTGTGACGAAGCTCAAGGAAACTTCCACCGTGGGGGGGGCGCGCGCCTGAGGACGGCGGGGGGGGGACGATAAAAAAAATAGTTTCCCAGCCCGGGGCCGGTTTTTTTCTAATCATAATCCCGGGCGCCGCCGCGTGAACACGACCCCCGGTCATCTTTTAATCATCGTCTTCCATTACGAGTGAGGGTCGCCTAGACGCAACAGTAACGGTGACTCGCGGCGTTGGAGTCCCAGGAATGGTGCTCTGGCGCACCTCTGTATTTTCAAACGGTTGTTTTCCAACGGGGCACTTCTCTCTGTGAAAATGAATCCTCGTATGGGGCCAGTGACAAAGAAACCTGTGGGGAGGGTTTACACAGTATCGTTGATGAGTCTTGGAATTGCACTGGCCCTCCTCCTCTTCCTCCTTCTCCTCCTCCATTTTTCCTTTCTTGTATAATGCACCATCGAACTGGCACGCGTGCCCGAATGGGCGGGCCTGGTCGGGCTCGCGGACCCTGGCGGACGGGTCGAGTCATCATCGGGTTGGCACGCGCGCGCCCTAACGCTCGAGTCGGGTCGGGTCGGACAGGACAGGAAGGCATGGTGCATCATCGGGTTGGCACGCGTGTACTCCAACGGGCGGGTCCGGTCGGTCGGGCCGGTCGGGCGGGCGGGTCCGGTCGGGTCGGGCGGGCGGGTCGGGTCGGGCGGGCGGTTCGGGCGGACCCATCACGGGCGGGCTGGGCCCGGCAAGCGGGACACTCAAATATGACGCATCGTCGGGTCAGCACGCGCGTGCCCTAACGGGCGGGTCGGGTCGGGCGGGTGGACCTTCACAAGCGGGTCGGGTCGGGCGGGCGTGGCATAAAAATATGATGTATCATCGAGCTGGCACGCGCGTGCCCCAACGGGCGGGTCAGATCGGGCGGGCGGTACCTCAAACTCTGGTGCATCATCGATTTGGCACGCGCGTGCTCCAACTGGCGGGTCGGATCGGGCAGGCGGGTCGGGTTGGGGCGGCGGACCTTCACGGGCGGGTCGGGTCGCGCGGGCGCGACGGCAAAATAGGATGCACCATCGAACTGGCACCTCGTGTGCCCGAAGAGGCGGGCCTGGTCGGGCGGGCCCTGGCGGACGGGTCGAGTCGGGCGGGCGGGACATTGAAGGATGGTGCGTCATCGGGTCGGCACGCGCGTGCCCCAACGGGCGGGTCGGGTGCGTCGGGGCGGGCGGGCGCTCGAGAGCCCTGACGGGCGGGTCGCGTCGGGCCGTGGGACCTTTCACGAGGCTGTCGGGTCGAGCGGCGGGACATTTTCTTGCGGGGTTCGCAATCGAGCTGGCACACGAGAGCCCAAGTGGAAGAATCGGGGCGGGGGGGCTGACCCTCGCTGGGCGGACCGGGCCGGGCGGGCAGAGCGCTTTAAACAGGGTGCGTGACCGCGCTGGCACGCTGGAGGCCCTGCGGGCGAGTCTGGTTGGGCAGGCGGTCGCCAACGGTCAGGTGGGGTCGGGCAAGGCTGACGTCAGAGCACGATGCGCGTTCGAGCTTGCGCCCGAGACCCCAGTGGGAGGAACAGATCGGGAGGGCGGGCCGGTCTGCGCGAGCCGCCAGCTCAGAGACCGCCAACCCATAAACCCATAAACCTACACCGGACTCACTTCTATAGCGCTCACTTCTATAGTGCTCACTTTGAAATTGTGGTCCGGAAGGGGCCGCACATGCAGGCACATGCCGCACAGTCGCATGCACATGCCCATGCAAATATACAAAAGCCTCAACAGCATTGCCGCACATGCGCGCACATGCCACACCGTCCGACGCACAGTCGAATGCACGGTCAAGCAAAACTCTGAAAGCATAGACGCACATGCCCGCACATGCCGCAGAGATGTCGCAGGCGATAGTGGCCTGACCACCTGAGCTCGGGGCATTTCGCAACCCAGAGTTCCGAGGATGTCTCAGGCAAGCGTGGCCGGATCACCATGGGGCAAGCCCTGGCACGCCCCAGGTTAGCTCTGCGAAGGCCAGGAGGCATTGGAGGCACAGGGGTCCCAGACAGCTCCTAGGGCATGAGCGTGCATGTGCATTGGGATGTGCACGCATGTGCGCCCGCGCGCTTCACCGCATGCGCGTGCATGTGCGGGCCCGCGCGGCCTCCCGAAGAGAGGTTGCACAGGCATGTGCGTGCATGTGCCGATGACAGATATGCGATTCTCGAACACCTCCCGCATGTGCAGGCATGTGCGCGCATGTGCGTCGGACTGTGCGTGCATGTGCGTATGATGGATACCTCAAAACACAGCGCACATGCCCCCGCACATGCCCGGGCACGACGTGCACAGTAGGAAGTCCATCCAAGAAGGACCGCACAGGCCTGGCACATGACTGGCACATGCCGCGCACATGCGCGCACATGACAGCGCAAAAACGGCCGCACATACACCCACCCAGGGGTATACATGTGAGTGCGGTGTAACGGGCGGGCCGGTCCGGGCGAGCGGACCGCAACTAACGAATCGGGTCGGGCGGGCGGGACAACAAAATATAGGGCGTGGTCCAGAGCTGGCACGAGAGAGCCCTAACCTGCGGTCCCGGTCGGGACGGGCGCGCCCTACTGTGCGGTTTGTGTCTGGTGGGGTGCGACGTCAAAAAATGAGCGCTCGTATTAACACGCGAGGGCCCTATCTCGCGGAGCTGCTGCCCCGCCCGATAATCGACAAGGCGCGCGATGAGACCGACCAAGACGCCGTGTAGTCCGCAAAGATGGGCTGGATAATGTAGGATCAAGAACTCAAAAACACCTTGCTCGGGCGAAGAATCAAAAATATCGGGCGCCCCGAAAATGCATAACAATCTTCTGTGTGGCCGCCGGGCCCGCCGGGCTCTCCGGGCCCGCCGGGCCCGTAAGCCGCCGGGCCTGCCGGGCCCGCCGGGCTCGCCGGGCCCGCCGGGCCCGCCGGGTCGGCCAGGCCCGCCGGGCCCGCCGGGCCCGCTGGGCCCGCCGCTAGGGTGGGCGGGGGACTTGCTCAGTCTCTGATGGACTTGTAAGTCTTAAACAACTCTCTACTAAGTCCTTCATAAGTCGTTCCTAACTCCTCTTGGTGCGCTAATTGACTTATAAGTCTCTTGGCGGGACAGTGCGTTTTCCGTCGCGATGGTGCGTTTTCCGTCGGGATGGTGCATTTTCCGTCGGGACGGTGCATTTTCCGTCGGGGCGGTGCATTTGCATTCGGGCCCGTTCAGATCAAGTCTTCCCATCGCGCATAGCATGAGTATATCGCGCGTAACACAGGTTGTCGGCAAATAACGTTGTTGGATGATTGGTTCGCTAAGTTGTGGACAATGTCACTGACCGACTGGACTGGGTTGGCAACGTGTTCTAAAATGCGTTTGTTGCAAGCGAACAAGCGTGCAAATCGGGGCGCAATTTGCGGCGCAATTAATGGCGCAACCTGCGTCGTGGGGCACGAAGCGGGACAAGACAGACAGAGGCGCATGAACCACGTGCGTAGCCGTTTCTGGCCCAAGTCGCCCCTCGGGAGAAAAGGTCGCGGCAGTCATGTATAAGCGCCCTCGACTGGCTGAGCTGGCAGGTGCGAGATGCGTGACTGCATCTGCCCTCAGCGCGATTCTGAAGAAGATCCCTGAATATGGCGCGGGGATTGGGGGGGCGCGTCCAGGCGCAGCTGTCGCAGGGCCCTTGACGAGGAGCTTCGGACCATGACTGATTATGGCCAGCTCTTCACGAACATCGCTCTGCCCCAGACCCGCCGTGGGGGCGCTTTGAGTTTTACCGTAGGTCGCGCCAGTCCTGAGCCACACGACATGTCAGTTCGCCATCTCTTCCTGCGCCAACGTGAGGTAGCCCCCGATCACTTTCAGCATGTCCCAACAGACTTCGGGGTTCACAATACATCATCAACTTAGTGCGTTTTCCGTCGGGATTGTGCGTTTTCCGTCGGGATAGTGCATTTTCCGTCGGGATGGTGCATTTTCCGTCGGCATGGTGCGTCTTCCTCCAGCACAGGGGAGTTGCTAATGACTTAACAAAGACTTGTAAGTCAAACTAAGACTAAGCAAATCCCCCGCCCATCCTAGCGGGCCCGCCGGGCCTGCCGGGCCCACCGGGCCCGCCGGGCCCGCCGGGCCCGCCGGGCCCACCGGGCCCGCCTGGCCCGCGCCGGGTTCGCAGGGTTTGCCCGGCCTCCTCCCTCCTCCTCCTCTTCCTCCTCCTCCTCCTCCTCCTCCTCCCCCTCCTCCTCCTCCTCCTCCTCCTGCTCTGTCCTTGCTCACTATGTTTCCTCCTCCTCCTCCTCCTTCCTCCTACCCCTGCCCCCGGGAATTGTCTTCGTTATATTGGTGCTCGTTGCAGACAAATGCGATGCGATGGGATACGTAATCCTGGCAACCGGGCGCAGTGGAATATGCTTCGTACAACTGTGTAAACATAGAAAATATCACAGGGGAAGCTGCGTACAGACAAGCTGGAAAATGTTCAGACGGCAGACGAGGAGGAGGAGGGCGAGGAAAAAAAAACGAGATTCATAATATGTCGTAGACCCTTCAGCCGCCGAACCAGGAAAAAGACGACCAAGGGGAAGAAGGGCGGCATGCGAGAGCGAGAGGGGGAAACGCGGGAAAAGGCGGGGGACAAGAAAAAAACACTGGGGACGTTCGGGAGCAGGAAAAAGAAATGTATGTTTTTTCGTTTTCCGGGCACGTTTGACAATGAAAGGAATGCACGGCGGCTTCAGGGGTCACCCTGCCCGCGCGCACAAGGGCCGCAAGGCGATCCGAAGTGGAGGACGACGAGGGCGACGGCGACGACAATCACGACGAATAATAATACAAGCGCAAGGAAGACGAGGCGAAGGACAAGGGCGATGAAGAGGGGGAGGGCGACGACGATGACGACGAGGAATACGCGAACAACGACAACGAAGCGAATGACGACGAATATGGCGATGACGAGGATACAGAAGACGACAAGGATAAGGAGACAGACCGATGGGACAAGAAGGACATGTACGGCGACGGGGACGACAACAATGGCGACGAGGTATATTAGCACCAGGACGACGAGACGAAGGACGAGGGCGAGAAATAAGACGACGATGACGACGAGGAGTACGCGCTCACGGAAAACGAGGCGACATATGAATAATACGGGGATGTCAAATTTAAAGACAACGATAATGATGCGGGGACATTCCACCTGGAGTGAGAAGAACTGTACGTGGAGAAAAAAGGAGCAAGGCGATAACGAAAGGAAGCAGACTGCGCCGCCAGACGCGCGCGCGTGGCTCACTCCACACGCGCGCACCCCCATCGCAAGCACGCGCTTGAAGGGGCGGCGCTCAAAACTCCACGCAACGCCGCGCACCGCGCCTGCGATCTAGCTCTCGGGAGGGCGCCAGGGCAAGCGAGGCGCCGCGACGCCCCTTATGCCGTGCATGTTCCGAGCAAGCGTGCTTAATTCAGGCGTGGCTCACT
>CAUYUJ010021441.1:57500-139088 GCA_963575745.1 Prorocentrum cordatum
CTACCATGACCTTGAAGATGTCAGGCGGGCGCCTGGCAAACAGGCCTCGCCTCGACAGCGCGGGTTGCCTCGGTCCACAACGGCCGCGGTCACTGAGCGGTGCGCTGGGCGCTGCATCGGAAACCCCCTCCTGCTCTGTCCGTCCATCGATCCTCGTCCTCCTTCTCCTACTTATCCTCTCCTCCTCCTCCTCCTCCTCCTCCTCCTCCTTTTCTTCCTCCTCCTCCGCGACGTCCATCGCGGGATCCTTCGTATTAAAACGCGCTTCCCGTCATCCGCCAAGCCGATGCCCCGTGCGACGCGCCACGGTATATTGTTTTCTTGCATTTTTACCTAACAGCGAGGACTGATAGGTTTCTAGTGGTGGCAAAAGAGAGCATCTGATGACTCAGAAGGGAGGTCTGGGCGGCATCCGGACAGCGAGGGCCGGGCTCAGGGCCGGGCTCGTTTTAAGCAAACAGTCGCACACTTCGTGCTCTTCGACCTCCCAGAACTCCACTCCTGGGCCACATTTTGAATGCCCGGAGCCAACTGTAGGTCACTTCGTGCTCTTCGACTTCCCAGAACTCCACTCCCGGGCCACATGTTGGATGCCCGGAGCCAGCTGTAGGCCACTTCGTGCTCGTTGATTTCCCAGAACTCCATTCCCGGGCCACATTTTGGATTCCCGGAGCCACCTGTAGGCCACTTCGTGCTCTTCGACTTCCCAGAACTCCATTCCTGGGCCACATTTTGAATGCCCCGAGCCAACTGTAGGCCACTTCGTGCTCTTCCACTTCCCAGAACTCCACTCCCGGGCCACATTTTGAATGCCCGGAGCCAACTGTACGCCACTTCGTGCTCTTCCACTTCCCAGACTTCCAAGACTCATCATCTTCATCATCATCGTCCCCGTAGCCTTCTTGGCTACAGCCCTGCTTTCGAAGATTTCCTTTCAAAGGAACTGCGCAGCGCCTACTGCGCACCTTAATGCCAGGACATGCTGATAATTCTCGGTCTGGCGGCGGTGCTCCTGACCATGCTGCGTTGAACAGCGGTGCTCCTCAGCGTGCTGCATTGAGCGGTCCTCTGCAAACGCTCGTCGAGCACGTGAAGCAGTTCGGCCGGATACCGAAGCGAAATATTTGCCTAACAGCGAACACTAATAAGTTTCCAGTAGGGTCAAACGAAAGCATCATGACGCCCGAGGAGGGTCTGGGCGCGATCCGGGGGAGGATGCCGGGGACTCTTTTGTAGCCAACTGTAACGCACTTCGTGGTCTTCGAGTTCCCAAAACTCCATTCCTGGGCATGATTTTGAATGCCCGGAGCCAACTGTAGGCCACTTCGTGTTCTTCGAGTTCCAAGGACTCCATTTTTGGGTATGATTTTAAATACCTGGAGCCAACTGTAGGCCACTTCGTGGTCTTCGAGTTCCCAGAACTCCAGTCCTGGGCATGATTTTGAATGCCTGGAGCCAACAGTAAGCCACTTCGTGGTTTTCGAATTCCCAGAACTCTATTCCTGGGCATGATTTTGAATGCCCAAAGCCAACTGTAGGCCACTTCGTGGTCTTCGAGTTCCCAGAACTCCATTCCTGGGCATGATTTTGAATGCCTGGAGCCAACAGTAGGCCACTTCGTGGTTTTCGAGTTCCCAGAACTCCATTCCTGGGCATGATTCTAAATGCCCCGAGCCAACTGTAAGCCACTTCGTGTTCTTCGAGTCCCCAGAATTGCATTCCCGGGCCACATTTTGAATGCTGAGGCAGGCTGATGCTGAGGCTGAGGCAGGCTGAAGATGAAGCAGGCTGGGGCTGAGGCTGAGGCCGAGGCTGAAGGCAGACTGAGGCTGAGGCTGAAGCAGGCTGAGGCTGAGGCTGAGGCAGGCTGAGGCTGAGGCTGAGGCAGGCTGATGCTGAGGCAGGCTGAGGCTGAGGCTGAGGCTGAGGCTGAGGCTGAGGCAGGCTGAGGCTGAGGCCGAGGCTGAAGGCTGACAGGCTGATGCTGAGGCTGAGGCAGGCTGAGGCTGAGGCTGAGGCAGGCTGAGCTGAGGCAGGCTGATGCTGAGGCAGGCTGAGGCTGAGGCTGAGGCTGATGCAGGCTGAGGCTGAGGCTGAGGCTGAGGCTGAGGCTGAGGCTGAGGCTGAGGCTGAGGCAGGCTGAGGCTGAGGCTGAGGCTGAGGCTGAGGCTGAGGCTGAGGCTGAGGCAGGCTGAGGCTGAGGCTGAGGCTGATGGAGGCAGGCTGAGGCTGAGGCTGAGGCTGAGCAGGCTGAGGCTGAGGCAGGCTGAGGCTGAGGCCGAGGCTGAAGGCAGACTGAGCTGAGGCTGAAGCAGGCTGAGGCTGAGGCTGAGGCTGAGGCTGCAGGCTGAGGCTGAGGCTGAGGCTGAGGCTGAGGCTGAGGCTGATGCTGAGGCAGGCTGAGGCTGAGGCTGAGGCTGAGCAGGCTGAGGCTGAGGCAGGCTGAGGCTGAGGCCGAGGCTGAAGGCAGACTGAGGCTGAGGCTGAAGCAGGCTGAGGCTGAGGCTGAGGCAGGCTGAGGCTGAGGCTGAGGCAGGCTGATGCTGAGGCAGGCTGAGGCTGAGGCTGAGGCTGAGGCAGGCTGAGGCTGAGGCTGAGGCTGAGGCTTGCTGAGGCTGAGGCAGGCTGAGGCTGAGGCTGAAGCAGGCTGAGGCTGAGGCTGAGGCTGAGGCTGAGTGCTGAGGCTGAGGCTGAGCTGAGGCTGATGCAGGCTGAGGCTGAGGCAGGCTGAGGCTGAGGCCGAGGCTGAAGGCAGACTGAGGCTGAGGCTGAAGCAGGCTGAGGCTGAGGCTGAGGCAGGCTGAGGCTGAGGCTGAGGCAGGCTGATGCTGAGGCAGGCTGAGGCTGAGGCTGAGGCTGATGCAGGGTGAGGCTGAGGCTGAGGCTGAGGCCCGAGGCTGAAGGCAGATGAGGCTGAGGCTGAAGCAGGCTGAGGCTGAGGCTGAGGCAGGGTGAGGCTGAGGCAGGCTGAGGCTGAGGCTGAGGCAGGCTGAGGCTGAGGCTGTGACTGCGATTGCCGTTGCCACTCCGACTGTCATCGCGAATGCGACTACGACTGCGAGAACAGGAGAATTCTACAACTTGATTATCATCTGAATCTTAAGGGGAATGCTTCCAGATATGCTCCCACACATCGCTGTTAGGTTGCTTTGCCGGGATAATTCACGCACAAGTCCAGCAATGCACAATCCCTCGAATTCCTCGAAACCGCCCCCTGTCATCTTGTGGAGCGCCGAACGGCACATGGTATATAGGATACCAATTACAAAGAAATCGCAATCTCAGTCAGAACGCCCAGCTCGCTTCTAGTTCTTCGACGAGGCAGGGGGGGATCGCCAGCGAGAGCAGCCTCCAATGAAAATCCCCGAGCACACGCCAGCAAAGAGGTCCGCTGGCAAACAATTCGCCGGCCCAACGGGCCAGAGGCGTGCTAAAATCTCCAGTGACTGCTCACCCGTTCATCTACTTCGCGCGCGAGGGGCGGCCCCTGGAGGTCCCCGGATGACAAGTACCCCGGGAAGGCACCGGCATGGGCAGGTCAGAGAGGGTTTTCCTGCTGGGCGCCGCCCTCGAGACCCTCCAGAGAGCCCAAGAAGGGTCAAGAGGCCCCCAAGATGGTGAAACAGGGCTCCGACATGCCACAAGATCTCGCCGACATGCCACAAGATGGCCCCCAGACGCCCGTCGTCGTCGTCGTCGTCGTCGTCGTCGTCGTCGTTATAATCATCATCATCATCATCGTCATTGTCATTGTCATCATCATCGTCATCATCATCATCGTCACCATCATCGCCATCACCATCAGCAACACCATCATCATCGTCATCGTCATCATTGTCAGCATCATCATCGTCGTAATCATCATAATCATCGTCATCGTCAACCTCATCATCGTCGGTCCTTTATACTCTTTAACTATGCCATACCATCCTCCTACGATTACCCAGGGATCCTGCCAACTCCGACCGGTCCCCCGACGTGTCCGACAGGTTCGGTCTGGTGCGCGCCCCACTTCTGCTGGCGACTCCGCTGGGTCCAGCAAATGATGATCATGACAACGATGATGAATGATGTTACTATTATGATGCTGCCGCCGCCCACGGTGGTGACGATGACAAAACGATGATGATGATGCTGATGATGTTGATGATGCTGATGATGATGTAGATGCAGGTGTTGATGATGATGATGATGACAATGATCGCAATCATCATCACCACTACCATCATAACATTATCATCGCCATGTCGGATTCTGCTGATGGCCCCGACGTCGTCGTCATCGTCGTCGCCATCGTCTTCTGCCGGGACCGCCGGGACAGCCAGGCCTGCCGGACGCCGCGTCCGCCGTGCCCTTCCCGCCGGGTTCGCCGGGCCCGCCGGGTCAGCTGGGCCCGCGGGGTCAAACAAGTCCGCCGGGCCCGCCGGGCCCGCCGGGTCAGCAGCCAGACCCGCCGGGCCGGTCGCCGGGGCGGAGCCGGGTCCGCTGGGTCGGCCGGGCCCGCCGGGTCTCCCTGCCTTGAGCATCCAATACACCAATATATTGCAAACGCCAATATATTAGGATTCTCTTAAAATCTCCTCCGTTAAGATTTTCTGTCAAAATTCGCACGCAAGAAAATGCCCCTATAGATAAGGGGCGTTGCCTTCTTTGGGCCTTTTTTTCATACTCAGCGCAAGAGACGAACAGCAGGCTGCCCCATAAACTTCGCCATGCATGCCCTTGAAAACTCAGACGTGTTCGGAGCACCCCCTCTGCGCTTCCCAAACGCCGCAACGGACCCTCCAAAGTCTTCATCTCGGTAGTTCCAGTGCTTGGACGGTTATCCTCCAGAAGAACATAATTCCAAAAATAAACGCAGCTTGGGTTTAATGCGAAAAATGTTATCATGCGCCGTCGCCAAAGCAGTGAAGTGTTGAGCAAAACGCACAGAATGCTCCAGCATCGTGTCTTTCGTAAATGGGAAAGATCCTGCAAGCGCAGCGTAGCAGCGTGATAAACTCTGCATGCAAAAAAAATACATAGAAGACTCCACGGGGTCATTCCTGTCGCAGAACTGTTCCGCAAGTTCCATGCCCCACGGTATTAGATGCCGAACCATACCAGCGCTACATCTGAGCTTGGGATAGCTGTTTGATTTGCCTTCACAACCCCAATGCTCAAGTGAGGAAGCCGGTTCGGCGCGCCGTTCGGAGGTTGTCTATCGTAAAACCCCTGCATCAAAAGGTGCATCTCTCGCATGCGCTGTTTCTGCGCGCCGCCTGGGACTTTCCTCTTGACGACGCAATGCCAGATCAGAGAGCACATGAAATCTGCAGCTACACCTAAATCCGCGCAGCGCAGCCAATCCAACATCAAAATTCGCATGCTGACAAACGGAACCATCAACAAAGGGCATACGCGATGTCCAGAACCCAGGATTTTCATCAAAAGTTCTTGCCATGATCTGCGGTCCGTGCGCCAGAGCGCGTCGTGGCCGATCTCGGTAGAGACCGTGCGGGCATCGAAAACTTCGCTTTGCCATCCTCCCTCTCCTGTTCTGCCTCTGCCTCCTCCGCCTGCTCCTCGGCTTGCCCACCCTCCTCGACGCCCCCGTCACTTGGCGCGTCGCCCTCCCCTCCCCCCCAGCGCATCGCTCCTCCCCCTCACATCTGATTTCCCGTTGCGTGCCTCCTCGTCGTCGTCGTCCTCCTCCTCCTCCTCCTTGCCCTCCTCTTCCTCCTCCTCCGTCCCTCCTCCTTCTCCATCTCCTCCTCCATCTCCTCCTCCTCCCCCTCCTCCTCCTCCTCCTCCTCCCTCCTATCCGTCTCGCGTTATTGATTTGCTTATGCGCGTTGCCATCCCTTTCCTCCATTCCCCTCTCCCCCACCCCTTGCCTCCTCCAGCTACTGGTCCGCGCTCCGCCTCTCGACTCGCCCTGCTGGCCCCGCGCGCAGCGTTGATGGCCCTCCCCCGCTTCTTGGGCGAGCGCCCCCTAACGATAGGGGATGACCTTTGCAGCGTCAGTGCGCGCGCATGGGGGGCGCGCAACTTTCGCGCCGGAATCCCCCTCCTCAGGCAGCGCAGGGGGGGTGGGGCGTTGGGGCAGGGGGCGGTGGAGGCAGAACTGGGTTGGCTATGTGTTTTTTCCCTGTGACCTCGGGCAGCTTGATCTTGCACTGGAAGCAGCGCTCCGCGTCCTGCCACCCTGGCAGCCTCAGCACCTCCTTGAACATCTTCCAGTCGCCTTTGATCTGGCAAACAACGCCCCTGAGAGGGAGTCGCCCACTCTCGCTATGCTGTTTGGCCCTCCACTTGTCGCTCTTCCCGAATGGCGATCCATCGTGTCTGCACGATGGCCACGTTTTGGTTGCGAGGTGCGCGAATGACCAGCGGGCAATTTCAAAAATGCCATCCCGGGTGTTTGGGGACAACTGGTTCTTCAGCAAGCATGCGATGGGCACGCGGAGGTTCTTGTAGCGCTCCTCTAAGCCAGGCAACTGGAGCGAAACAATTTCAGCGGTCACGCTGCGGTCCCAATTACAAGGCACACCGTCTTGCCATATGCCGCATGGGACCGTGTCGGAGTCGCCGAGGGACGACGCTGCACTGTTGAACTGCTCCAGCGAAACGGAATCTAACCCAGACGTGCCAGTCATAACATCTGCGTGGCCGAAGAACGCCAAACGATCCAAAATCTCGTGGGGCAGCATTAAATGTATTTTCTGAAGCTCCTCCACCTGCCTTTTAGTGTTCCACGCCCGCGCGTCACGCACGCACAAGGGTGGCCAACCGTTCTGTCTGAAAATTTGGCGAAAGAAACGTGGAGCATTGCCCGGGTATTTTTCTGATGGCACTAAATCGGCAACGCCTGTGGCACCAGAGCGGCGGATGTCGCGTGCCAATTGGGGCCCCCTGGCGCCCGACGCGGCGTTGCGCGACACGAGGTCAGCGACATTCGCCCTCAGGCGTTTGTCAGCTGGCAACGCGCGCCTGTCATAAGGCAGCGCGCGTTTGGACAGCATGCTGCGGCGACCTCTCTCGAGCCAAGAGCTACGGACGTCCCTTGAGCCAAAAGCTACGGACGTATATTGCGCACTGGCGCGCCCTACAACAGGGCCACCCCTGCAGGAGAGAGCGACGAGAAGATGCGAAGGTTCCCCTCGAGAGGGGGTCGCGTCGGACACCGCGAGAGGGCGAGGCGGCGAAAGGGGGGTGGAACAGCAGAGGGAGAAAAGGAGAGAACGAGAGAGAGATAGAGAGAGAGAGAGAGATGGAGAGAGAACAGACGAACGTGAGTGAGAGCGAGAAGCAACGAACGGACAGACAGACAGACAGACAGACAGACAGACAGGAGACAGACAGACTGACAGACAGAGATAGGCAGAGACAGACAGGGGCAGACAGACAGAGAGCCCCTATCAAGGTGTGCGCGCATTTTTTCTTGTTGGAGCGTCGCCTTGCGCCTCCATCTCTAGCGTCTGCGCGCCGAGGGGATGATGTGGATGTAACTCAGAGAGCTACGAATATGATATGGAAACGCCACTCACTCCACGTAGCGCGAGAACCTCTTGACCGCCAATTTGACGCCGTCCAGGTGGCGCTCTGCGGTGGACTTCATGGATACGAGATCCTTGTTCAGATTGGCATAATCCTCTTTCTTCTCGTTCGTCTCGTGAGTGATTCCCGTCTTCTCGATCAGGAGCTCCACCGCCTCCTCGTGATCAGTCGCGCTCTTGAGGGTCTTGTCAGGCTCCTTTGCCCAGGTGCCCCATTGGCCTTTGTCACTGTCCTTGGCAGTCTTGGCGCGATTGTGGAGCTTCGCGCGGAGCGTCTTCAGCTTCTTCATCTCAGCCTGGTACTTCGACAAGGTAGACCTAAGCGCAAGAAGAGGGAGTGGGGGGAGCGTTTGTGAGGGGAGTGAGCAGGACGACGAGGGAGAGGAGAGATTGCTGAGGCGATGGCGTGATCGAACCCTTGTTCGCCTGGATGTTCGGCCACAGCGGGTTCTCCAGCTTCACTGGGTTCGCGCTCGCACTGCTGCTGCCACTGCGCAGCTCCCCCATCCTGCCTGCTGCCCATTCCAGCGCTTTTGCCGACTTGACGCCGCCTTCGCCCGTAAACTTTTTCTTGTCAGACGTCTCCAAGCTGTCCTCAGACATCTGTGAACAAATGAAATAGAACTCGTGCCACAATATGCGGTCATTCTTGTCGTACTTCACTGGAAACGCCTCCTTCGCATTGTACGTCTGTGAATTATCCTCCCACCACTCCTGGACGAACTCGAGAGCCAGCTTATGATCCTTAAAATCTGACAATGCAAGGTTCTGTTCTTTCAAAGCATGCGGAACTGTGACGTACCTCTTCTTGGCCCATTCGTCATGTTTTTCTGAATGTTCGCATTCTTCGCGAAACGTATGCACCCAGTCCAAGTTCTTGCTCATCCTTCTGGAAGCTCTCCAAGAACATCTTGCGCTCTGAAGGGTTCTTGCAACTCGACCAGACTGCCTGCGCTTCCGCTGCCTTCTTCTGCAAATCTGCATCCGTGCTCGAGGAATTATATTTGAACCAGTTGCGCATCTGTGTGGCCTCCTTCGGGTCGAGCCCCTCCCCCTTAGAAGCCTTGCATCTCTTAGGAGCGGGGCCAGAGTCGTCGCCTTTCTTCGCCCCGCACGCCATCGACGAAATTATCCTGGCGAAGGGCCCAACCATATGCAAACGTGAATGCCGCGGGGCAGGTGGGACGAAGCAAAAGGAATTCCCAATATGGCCACGAACCGTGCGAGGGGTGCGCCAAAATGAGGCGGGGCCGCCATGCGAACCCTGCCACTGAGGCCTTCGGTGGAGCTCCCTATGTCCCTACGGGGCCACGAACCGTGTGAGGGGTGCGCCAATATGGGGCGGGGCCGCCATGCAAACCCTGCCACTGGGGCCTTCGGTGGAGCTCCCTATGGGGCCACGAACTGTGTGAAGGGTGCGCCAAAATGGGGCGGGGCCGCCATGCGAACCCTGCCACTGGGGCCTTCGGTGGAGCTCCCTATGGGGCCACGAATCGTGTGAGG
Organism: Prorocentrum cordatum; assembly: GCA_963575745.1. Taxonomy (NCBI): domain Eukaryota; class Dinophyceae; order Prorocentrales; family Prorocentraceae; genus Prorocentrum; species Prorocentrum cordatum. Next base: position 66,542 of record CAUYUJ010021441.1, read on the forward strand.
GGTGCGCCAAAATGAGGCGGGGCCGCCATGCGAACCCTGCCACTGAGGCCTTTAGTGGAACTCCCTATGGGGCCACGAACCGTGTGAGGGGTGCGCCAAAATGGGCGGGGCCGCCATGCGAACCCTGCCACTGGGGCCTGCGGTGGAGCTCCCTATGGGGCCACGAACTGTGTGAGGGGTGCGCCAAAATGGGGCGGGGCCGCCATGCGAACCCTGCCGCTGGGGGCTTCGGTGGAGCTCCCTATGGGGCCACGAACCGTGTGATGGGTGTGCCGAAATAGAAGCATGCGGAGGGTGATGGTGGTGATGACGACCATGTTGGTGCTGATGATGATGACGATGACGATGATGATGATGATGGTGGGTGATGACGATGATGCTGATGATGATGAGACGAGGAGGGAGGAGGTAGCGGGAGGAGGAGAAGGAGGGAACGCGGGGCACCGTCTCTTCAAAACGAGGACCCAACACCACAGGATGGTTGGGAAAAAAGAATCACCACCGGCGCGGCATACGCGAAGCAAGAAACCGCGACGGGAGGAGGCATGCTGTCGAACCGCACAAGGATCAGACACTCGCAAATGTAAAGATGACAATCAGCGCGCCGAAAACAAGCGGACCTTGAGCCGAAAAGCACTTGCGGGATGCATGCTGCCCCCCCCCCTTTGGCCCTACCTGCCTCCTTCCTCGTCGGTCCTTCCTCGCCGTAGCGTCCTGATCTACAGAAACCCGCCATGCCCATCCTGCCCCCCCAGAAAGCCCCTACAGTATGGGGCGCGAACCAGGGGGGCAATGAGATCTAGGCTAGATACCCCTATCAAGGGGTGATCGCGGACTGCGAGCGAATGGTAAGCATCTGCGCTACCGCTATTAAGCGGATCAGAGTGTAGGGCCAGAAGCCCCGTGGTCAAACCACCAGTCTTTGTTCGGAAGTGTTGGTTTCATCAGGCAACGCAAAGTGAGCCAATCTGCCGCTAGAAAGCGGACAATCTCTTTTCTGAAATTCTATTAAATAGAATTTCGATTTAATACAATGTGGGTTCTGCTTGATACTTCCTTCAATTCTATGAAATAGAATTTCTATTTGATAGAATCGGGTGTGTTTTCTGTGGCCCAGCTGAGCGGGCTTCCAGTCGCAGCCAGCGTGCAACGACTGTCGTAGATATGGATGTGAAACCCACCGCGGGTCTCAGGCCTCCTTCGCGCCGTACACGAGGAAGTCGTCCTCTGGGAAGGGGGGGGGGCGGGGGGCGCGAAAGTGTAATGTGTGGAAGGGAGACAGATCCACTACAGAAGTGGCGACGGCTCTCAAGGAAATCATCGCGGTCCTAGTTCCCCTTGCGGCCGCCCTTCTTGCCGCCCTTCTTGCCCCCGCCCTTCTTCGCCTGGGCGCCCTCGTCTTTCTTCCGCTTCTCCTCCTCGTCGTTCTTCCGCTGGTCCTCCTCGCGTTTCTTCCGTTCCTCCTCCGCCTTCCGATCGGAATCCTCTTTCTGTTTCCTCTCGGCTTCTGCCCTCGCGTCGTCCTCTTCCTTCTTCTTCCTCTCTTCCGCTGCCGTGCGGGCCTGCTCTGCTTGCGCCAGTCCCCGCTACTCTGCAGCCTTCCTGTCGTTCTCCTCTTTCTGCCGCCTCTCTGCGTCAGCCCTCTCCTGCTCCGCGGCCGCCGTGGCCATAGAAGCCGCCGTCGCCACCTCCAGCGGACTCGCAGTGCTTGCGCAACTGCCCCCGCCTCCCCCGCGCCTGGCGCCAGCTCTCTTTTTCTTGCGTTCTCGCTCGGTGCGCCTGTCCTCTTCCTGCTTGCGTTTCCGATGTTCTTCGGTTGCGCTCCTGGCTTCCTCCTCTTGCAGCCTCATCGCCGCAGCCTCCTCTTCTTCCTGTTGCCTTTGTTTTTCAAGCCCCTCCGCCTCTTTTCGCTCCTGCTCGATTCGTTGGAAAACTTCGGCTGTTCTGCTAGCGGCGCTCACCTCTGCTTGTTCCAAGACGCGCAGGACTTGCCTCGTCATCTCTGCTCTCCTCTTCCTCCCGTCGGTTTTCGCTTGAATCTCCCTTTCTTCCGCCTGCCTGGCTGACTCCTTCCTCTCTTCCTCTTGTCGCCGAAGAGCCGCTTCCTCGCGTCGTCGGGCTGCTTCCTCGTCCCTCCGCGCCTGCTCCTGCAGAGCCCTCCTTTCCATCTCCCCGCGTGAAGCCGTTCTCTCGCGCCTCCTCCTCCTCAGCTTCTTCAGGATTGCGCGCCCTCTCTTGTTGAGCTCCTCCGTCTCAGCGCCGCCGGTGTCGCCTGCGCCCGCCTCTGGGCTGAGCGGGGCCCCCTCGCAGGTCTCGGCCTGCATTCCTGTCTCCCGCGTCGCAGGCTGCGTCGCTGGATGCGCGCCTGCAGCTCCTGCTTCCGCGCCTCCTCCTGCCCCCTCGGCCAAGCCCTGGGGATCGCGGACAATGTGCCCCTAGCGGAGGGGTCATTAATTCAAGTAGGGATGTTTGCGCCCCTAGCAAAGGGGAGTATTATCGTAGGGCTGTTTTGGCGCCCCCTAGCGCAAGGGTGCTTTATTTCCTGATCCCCATCGCGTCCTCGGTGGCGTTCACGAGAGCTTGCTCGTTACTGTCCATCCCCTGCTGCTGCCACCTGGGAAGGGGAAGGGGGGGGGGGCAGGAGGAGGAGACGGCGGAGGAGGAAGGGGGGAGGAGGGGGGGAGGAGGAGGACGAGGAGGAGGAGGAAGAGAAAGGAGGGGAAAGGAAGAGGGAGGAGGGAGGAGGCGGAGGAGGAGGAGAAACGGAAACGGATGTGAAGAGGGAGAAGGGGGGAGGGAGGGAGGGAGGGAGGGGGGAGGAGGAGGATGATGATGAGGAGGAGGAGGAGGAGGAAGAGAATGGGGAGGAGGAAGAGGAGGAGAAGGAAGGAGAGGAGGAGGAAAGGGAGAAGGGAAGGAGGAGGAGGAAGAGGAGGAGGAGGGGGAAGAACCCTGCAAGAACAGAAACTCGGATTGAAAAACTGCGAAAAGCTTTTTCATACCAAACTCTGGTGACAAGAAAGGTTTATCATGCCAAACTTAGGTTTCCAGTGGGCGCGCAGTGCAATGGGTTCCCATGGGGGCCACCTGGCGCGCTCGGCCTCCGACTTGCGGCCGCGATAGCGGCGACCTCCCGTGGAGATGAAGCCCCGCTCCGTCCACCAGCGGTTGGCGCGGTGCTCCTGGCAGGAACGCGACGCGCACGCGAAGACCCACGTGCGCCTGTTGCACGTCTTACACAGCTGGATCTTGTCCGTGCGCAAGAACGGCCTTGTTGGAGCCCTCGTGTACCGCTTCTCCCTGAGATCCCTCGGCATCTCAACCTCGCCCCCCTCCTCCTCGTCTGAGACGGCGGTCGCGTCGTCCTCGGGGAGGAAAGGGGGGGAGGGCGAAAACACCCTCTATTGGAGAGGCGCCCCCTAGCAAAGGGTAAACTTTTGCTTCCGACCCAGCGTCCTTCGCGTCATCGAGATGACGCTTCCGCGGAGGATCGCGCAACTGGTCGCCGCCGCTGCCTCCCGGAGCAGATCCGCTGGCAGCGATCATCGCCTGAGGGATGGGGTGGGGAGGGTTGGCGCGCGCCCTCGCTCTTCTCTGGCTCTACCCAAGGAGTTCCTGGAGGGAGAAGGTTTCTCTTGGAAAACTTTGGTTTCTGAATTCCCTGGCCCCCATCTCGCCCCTGACATCCGAACCTCCTGATTTGTTTCCAAGACTCGCGGCCTCCGCCCCCTGCGAAGCGAGCCATGCGGCGAGCGCCGCGAGCGCAGGAGCGGATTTCGCCATTGCGCGAAAGAAAGCCTTCTCGTGAGCCTCGCGGGCTCGATCGCCTTGAGCCGCAAACGGCTGCACTGAAAATAAACAATCGAAATCTCTTGCTGCGGTTCCCCCGAATGAAGGGGCGCGTCCCCTGACAAGGGGTTCGCGACGCCCCTGGTGGAGGGGATGTCAACATTTTATATTAGCGTGAAGAGATGAGATGGCGAGCCCCTGACAGAGGGGAAGTGCTGCGTAAGATGACGATATGTGCTGATGATGGCGATGATGATCGTGATGATGATGATGAGGAAGATGAAGATAATTCCATCGATCAGCTCCTCCATCAGAGCGTCCGCAGCGCCCCGCGCAGCAGCCTTCGTCTCAGCAATCGTGCCCTCCTTGAGCTGCTCGCACACCTGCCTGCCGATGTCCAGCAGCTCCTCCTTCGACACCTTGTCCCTCGCAGCGGCGCCTCCGAACGAGCATAGCTGATTCTTCTTCCCGTGCAGCAGTTTGATCCCCACCCTGTAGTCCCTCTTGTACCAGTCAAGGTGATAATCGCGCCCGTCGACAGCGCCTCCAACTGCTTCGTCGGCTAGCTCGTCCTCCGCCTCGTCGTCGCCACCGCCTCCCGCGTCCTGCTGCTCCTCCTCCTCCCCCTCTTCGTCTTCCTGCCCGCCGCCTTCTTCTCCGCCCGAATCCTCGCTGGCAGCCTTCGCGCGGGCAGGGCGCTTCCTGGGAGGTCCCTTCATCGCTGCAGCAGGGCGCTTCCTGGCTGCTTTCATACACCTTTTCTTCATTGCTTTTTTGTCAGGTTTCGTCTGCGCCTCCTTCTCTTGGGCCTCCCGCTTCTTCCGCCCCTCAGCATGGGCAACGAGCAAGGCGTTGGACCGGTCTGTCTCGATCTTGTCCCCGCCAGGCGCGCGTGCGATCAAGAAACCCACCTCGCCTGCTGACAGCGGCACGCGCGTCTCCTGGCCCGACTCATCAGCAACGACCATGGACGGCGGGTCTGAGTTCCAGTCGCACCACGTCACCTGTGATACAGAAGACGGATGAGTTGGACGGATAGAAGATGATAGAAGAGGATGATCACAGCAGGAGAAATTAGCAGGCAGCAGAAAGGGATGGAGAGGAGGTGAAAAGTGACCTTCTTCGCAGAGCTAGAAGCGGCAGGTGCAGCGGAAGGGCGCGCAGGTGACTCCATCACCTCCTGGCTTGAGAAAGCGACGAGCGGGCTGTGCACTTCGTCCTTCTTGGTCTTCGCCTTGGGCGGTGGAGAAATCCCATATAGCTCCTTGATCAGCTTGTGCCTTGCGTCTGGACTGCGTGGTGCACTCGCGGCTGGGGCCGAGCTCTCGGAACGAGTGTCATCCTCGGAGGTGCTCTCGACGACGTCACTGCGTGGCGTCTCCTTCTTTTTGCCAGAAGAAGTACGACCGCGCTCCAAGTTCATCGCCTCTCCGAGGGTCCTCGTGTAGTGATCCAGCTTCTCCGCGGTCACGGCGCCCCTGAACTTGTTCACTACGTAGCTGACGCACCTGCTCATCTCAGTGGCCCAGCGCTTCGCTTCCTCTGCCGCGAGGTGCGTCTTCTGCGGAACGATGGCCTTCGTGAGCGCTGTGGAGCTCAAGCGCTGCGACGCCTGGCACGCATCCAACAAGAACGGCATGTTATCTTTGATGATCTGCTCCGTTGTGCCATTGATGTAGTTCTTCTCGATCAATGACACGCGCCGCTTCACCAAGTCAACCATGGCCTCATCGCCGAGCTGGCAAGTACGGTAGACGCGCGGCTTCTCCTTAGAAGCGCCCCCCATCTCAACGCAATGCCTGCTGCCACTCGCGTTTGAGCAGAAGTGGCTACAGAAAAAAGGGTAAAAGAAAAGGAAGTGCCCCTTTGAAGGGGTCGCAGGAAGCTCTTCCCCTAGCAAGGGGTGACATCGCGCAACCATGAGGGATCATGTCGAACACAACATAGGAAAGCGTACCAATATATTGGCGCCCGCCGCGAGCGAATATATTCGAACATGGGTTTTCGCTAAGAGCAAATATATTGGTGTTTGCAATATATTCAATATATTGGTGTATTGGATGCTCAAGGTGGGCCGACCGCGGATCCGCCGGGTTCGTCGGGTTCGCCGGGTCCGCCGGGCCCGCCGGGTCCGCCGGGCCCGCCGGGCCGGGCCCGCTGGGCCGGTCCGCCGGGATGGAGCCGGGTCCGCCGGGTCGGCCGGGCGCGCCGGGTCTCCCTGGGCCGACCGCGAAATCCGCCGGGTCCGCCCTGTCCGCCGGGTTCGCCGGGTGTGCCGGGCCCGCCGGGTCCGCCGGGCCCGCCGGGCCCGCCGGGCCCGCCCGGCCTCGCCGGGCCTGCCGCGTTCACTGGGCCCGCCGGGCCCGCCGGGCTCGCCAGGCCCGCCGGGCCCGCCGGGCCTGCCCGGCCCGCCGGGCCCGCCGGGTTGGTCGGGCCCGCCGGGCCGCGGCCACACAGACGACTTTACTCCGACAATGCCAGCGGCCCTCGCACCTATCGGGGCGCAAAACAACGAGAACTGCTTTTCTGCACGCAAGCGGCTCCAACTGCAAATTCGCAGCTTCCGAGCGAGATTCACTGGGCGCTAAACCTGCGAACCCGCGGCCGCCGAGGCAGCGGCGGCGCTGGCACCGGCGTCGGCAGAGGCAGCGGCGTCGGCGGCGGCGTCGGTCGGCATCGGCGTCCGACGTCGTGACTTTCGCTGCCCCGATGTTACTCTTTCTGTTTTTGGAGTCCCGAAACGGTGCGGTGACAGACCGTGCGGTGACCTCGAAACCCTCCAAGACGCACGGTCCGTGCGCACGGTTTTGGGACCTCGGAGGCCCCAGTCGCCCGAGACGTCCTCGGAGAACGACCCAAGTCCCACACTCGTGCGGTGACCCCAAATCCCCACCGACTCACCGCACGGTGTGGTCACCGCCCCGTTTGGGGGCCCCCGACTCCTGCTTCGGCCTCCGGGGGCCGTGCCCGGGCCCCGGGGCCATCGAGAAACCCACCGAAAGGCAAGACCGGTCCCGGGGCAGGAGTCGGGAGCCCGGGGCGCCGACGGGCTGGACGAAGCACGACGTCGGAGGTTTCCCTCCCGGCCTCCCCTCCACTCCCCCCCCTGCCTCCCCCCCTCCCTCCCCTCCGCCGTGAGCTCTTGAAGCAGGCCCGCCACCAAGGCAAAACTTATCTTTTGGCCGGCGACCGGCTTCGGAGCTAAGCAGATTGTGCGCTACTTAGCGCCTTTTCTATCCTGTCCAACTTGCGGCTTTCATTTTCTAGGGACAAAATTATCCCGGCAAAGCAACCTAACAGCGATGTGTAGAAGCATATCTGAAAGCATTCCCCTTAAGATTCAGATGAAAATCCAGTTGTCGAATTCTGCTGTTCTCGCAGTCGTAGTCGCATTCGCGATGACAGTCGCAGCGGCAACGGCAGTCGCAGTCACAGCCTCAGCCTCAGCCTGCCTCAGCCTCAGCCTCAGCCTGCCTGCTTCAGCCTCAGCCTCAGCCTGCCTCAGCCTCAGCCTGCATCAGCCTCAGCCTCAGCCTCAGCCTGCCTCAGCATCAGCCTGCTTCAGCCTCCTCAGCCTGCCTCAGCCTCAGCCTCAGTCTGCTTCAGCCTCAGCCTCAGTCTGCCTTCAGCCTCGGCCTCAGCCTCAGCCTGCCTCAGCCTCAGCCTGCCTCGGCCGCAGCATCAGCCTGCCTCAGCATTCAAAATGTGGCCCAAGAATGGAGTTCTGGGAACTAGAAGAACACGAAGTGGCCTACAGTTGGCTCCGGGCATTCAAAATCATGCCCAGGAATGGAGTTCTGGGAACTTGAAGAGCACGAAGTGGCCTACAGTTGGCTCCGGGCATCCAAAATGTGGCCCGGGAATGGAGTTCTGGGAAATCGAAGAGCACGAAGTGGCCTACAGTTGGCTCCGGGCATCCAAAATGTGGCCCGGGAATGGAGTTCTGGGAAGTCGAAGAGCACGAAGTGGCCTACAGTTGGCTCCGGGCATCCAAAATGTGGCCCGGGAATGGAGTTCTGGGAGCACCAAGAGCGATTTTGCGAGGATGTCCCAAGCGATTTCGGCTTCGGCGGCAGCCTCCCCGGGTCCCGCCCAGACCCCCCTGTGGAGTCATCTGCTGCTCTCTTTTGAGTCCACTAGAAACCTATCAGCAAAAGCTGTTAGGTAAAAATACATCTCTCCTCTCACCCCCAAGTCAGAGCGTAAAATGCACTGCCCCTCCGCGTGTCTTTGGTGATCAGGACTCACAATAGTGGTCTTTCCTCTGTGCTTTTCAACTCGAGACGTGTTCGGCCGTTCTGAAGGGGGCGCTCTCGCCTCGGCGCCAACCCCCCCCCAATCGAGATAGGTCAGGGGGGAGGGGGGGCGACGAATAACAAATTCTCTGCGCTGGGGGCGCTATTCCTTACTGGGGAGAGGAGGGCGGGGGGCCTGCTTTATGATTCCGGACCCTACACTACTGGTCTCGATTGCCGCAACAGTTGGCCGCAGTTGATCTGATCCAACGGGGTGACATGACTGCTCAATGCGGTGGCGTTGAACTGAGAAGTGTTGTAGCCACGGCAGTAGTCGAGAATGTGTCCGCCGACCCTCATTGATCGACTTTGGGTTGACGTAAATCCCTTCATCGACAACATAACCAACTGTGACGATATTCTCGGGCGCCCTCTCAGGAAAACTGTCTTCCCGGACGGTCGGCTGATCGTGGAAATACTGGCATCGGAAACATCTAGCGAACACTCGCGTCACCTCATATTCTCCCTTCTCCCGGGGTCGATGTTGGCGGGGGAACTGATTTGCATTTCGCCGCGGCTGTCCCCCGACGAGCCAACTGTGAATTTCGGAGGGAAAGAAAGGTGCTCGCTAATTCTCTCCGCCTTTCACAATTCTCCCGAATCTCAAACACGAAATGATACAGCCATCCGGGTCCTGCGCTTCCTCGGCATCCTAACCACTGTGATGCCCCAGCGCGCTGTTGTACTAATGGCACTTATATGTATGATATGTTTGCCTATAAGTGAATACGTGTCGATGTATATGTAGGCTCAAGTGTGCATTACCTGCATTGATACTTATAGTAGTTGCCAAGCAATCAGTATATAGCTGTTCGACAAGCAACACATAATCACACATACATTCATATCAAATAATCAACATGTACAACACATGCACGTGTAATAAGACGACATATACGTAACTTATAACTGAGGTTAACTAACTTAACTGCAGGGGGCGCGGGAGGAGGAGGCGGAGGATCCAGGAGCTCCGAGGAGGCGGACAACGAAAAAAAATAAGGGATGGAGGGGAGAGGGCGGATGAGGGAGGAGGAACGAAGGAATGAGGGAAGTAAGAGGAAGGAGAACGGAGGAGAGAGGAGGGAGGAGGATGATGGGAGAGGGGGGATGGGGGGAAGAAGGAAGAGGGAGGAAAGAACACGCACACACAACTTGCAGCGGCTAATCCGCTTTGTTGAGCGGCTGATCCGTTTTTTTTCTCTCCCGACCGCTGCGTGCAGCACTACAATCGAATTGTCGCCAGTGCGAAACCAACATGTCGTCCTGCGCGCCCCTTCGGGGACCAGGAGTTCGGTTGTTCCTGTTCTATTCCGCCGAGAGTGCCCGCCCAATGGCGAGCGACCCACCAACGCAAACTCTGCCACGAGCAATGCGTAGACTTCGCCTACGCACACGCATGCTGCAATCTCCATGGCTATGTCACGGATAAGAACGACAGCGCCTGCGGTAAACGCGATGCCTTGCCATCTCATTATTTTTGGACACCAGGCGAGGTTGGCCGAACGCCTCAGTGAGCGGCTGGCTCACACCCGCAGGCTCGAGAAACTCGTTCATTGTAAATTTGTCCATTAATGCCACCACCTTGCTAGCACCTGCTGTATCGAGCTTTTCTCGAAAGAAGTCGTGTCCAGAACGTGTTCCATAGATTGCTTCACGATCTTATTTTTTCTTTCGTGCACAAAACAATCGAGAAACATGTCATCGTCTTGGTTTGACACCGCATGCCACTGGTAGTGGTGCTTTGGAAGCATGTCATCGATGCCGTGCGCTGCCTTGTGCGCGTCGCGATATCGGCCGACAGCGCGCCGCATTCTCTCTCTCATCGCGAGTGGCGTCGAGTAGTTGTTTGCCTCGTTGACCAAGTCCACAACTTCGCACAAACGGAGGTAACTCTGGCGCTCAAGCGCGACCTTGTGCCCAGGGACGTGGTCGACAACAAAGAAGCGCATGAAAGGGCGCGCGTGCAACAACTCTGATGCGCCTGCGCGGAAGGTGTCACCATCTCTCCACGCTTTCTCCCGATGCTCGTTGAAAAAGGTCTGCGAATTGCGCTTTGGAAAGCGCCCCTGGCGCTGGGAACCAGTGCCAGTCAGCCAGGGCGTGCGTCTTGAGCAAGCTGAGCGAGAATCCAGGGGTACACTCTGCAAGCGAATGCAGAAGCTTCCCGATCTCTGCGTTCATGGGCCCACCCGCCAGGCACACGTGCACGCAATCCCGCAGGAGGCAAGAGCTCGGGAATACGTGGGCTCTGAAGTCAATGTCGGCCAGAACGCTGCGCTCGTTCAACGTGAAGCCCATTTCTGTTTGGTGTTTCCCAATGTTTTCTCCGCGCCTGCGCAATGCAGTCAGAATGTCGCGCGTTCGCCGCACTTCCTCGTCTGTCATCGGGTCGAACAACGCAGGGCCCGAGCAAGCTGCGTTCACGAGGTGCGCGCCGTTTTGCCAATCAACCAGCGAATCAACGCGCCCAGCTTGTTTGTTCAGCTTCACGACGCTTTTGCAAGCTATCGAACAACATTTGATGCCAGAATGGCCCTTGGTGTCGAAGAATATCTTCGTCGCCACCTCGTCGCCGATCAACCGACAGAATCTGAAAAACATCGTGCGTGCACGCCCGTCCAACGGCGCGCTCACGCCAGCCGCGCGGACGCTGTCGGCGCCGACCAGGAGCGAGCGAAGGAGAGCCCTGGCAGCTGCAGGAAAGCCCCCTTGCAACTCTTTGGCCACGGTGGCGCGGAGCACAGCAACAGGTAACCATGCTTCTTCATGCCTCAGGTAGCGCCCCATTTCTAGTATGCCAATGTACCAGCACGTGGTTTTTCGCTTGTTGTTTAAACGCAAGGCGTCGCCAGGAACCACGTCGTCTACGTAGAGCGCCACGCGCCATGGCCTGTCAATGCTATTTGGCACCCTCGTCATTGCATTCCGGAACTCAGACCTGAAGCCCTCGCACTGGGCCAGGCATCTCGGAAGGAGGAGCTGGTACTTGGCTCTGACCCAATCAAATGAAACCCCCACGCTCCTCGGCACCTGAAGCGAAACGAGCAAGTCCACCGTAAAGTCATCAACGCATTGTTGCACTTCTCGCCGAGATGTCGCTGCGCTCTGGCCCAATGTATTCAAAGCAATCGTCACGTCCACTTCGCTGAAGGTCCGCCTGCTGAGCAAATCGATAATCTTCCGACGTTTCGCAGCAGGGGTCTCCGCAAACGGTTCCATCGCACGGGGGGCGGCCACCGACCGCTCGAGGCTGAAATGGCTGCGTATACAAACAAATAGCGAGGCACAGCGCATGAAACTGCTACGTGATACATCATATGCAATCTAATCGCACGCCGATCGAAACGCCTAATCAATATGCGAAGCCGTGCGTGGGCGCATGCACGCACGCGCCATGCACAACGCGAAGCAACACAACATCCGATAACATGCGACACGAACAGAACACATATAACAAACGCCGATAACATCCGATAACATCCGATAACACTCGATAACCATGGACAGCGCCGTCCCAACCGATAACATACATGCACGCACGCATCGCCACGTACGCCGTGCACTTAGGAAACAATGAACGCACGCTCGCATGTCACATGCTGGCCATAGCGGGTGATCCGCTAGCGGTAGATCCGCTGCTTGCACGCGTTCCCGCGTGGCGGCTGATCCGCTGCATGCGTTCAGCTCTTTTTGTCTCCCGCAAGTGCTGCTGCGTTGTAGAATTCGCTCTGGGGAGCTTGTGTTATCTCACGTGCAGCGCGCCTATAGCTCACAATCCCTAGCACTATCCACGTAGTAGCAAACTGCAAGGCGAGGCGGGCACGGGCAACATCCACGGTTGCTTACCGTGCGTCTTAGCCAGAGATGCGCACACCCCACGCCTCGAGAAAGCACGCGCAAAGTTAAAGCCAATGCGATCTGCCCCGGATTCTTGAGACGCAGGCCCACAACCAACGGCTAAGCAAAACCGTTCGCCATTCACTCAGCCGCGCACGTTGCTCTTCGCCGTCGCCAGCAGCTTGGCGAGGAGCGCGGCGGCTTCGAGCGCCTCCTTGACGATATCATTCACCTGCTCCACAGAGAACGTTACAGTACCCTCGCCCCTCACTGCGTGGAGCTCGGTGAACTGAGCGTGGACCTTCTGCAGCTCCTTGAGCTTGTCTTTGGCTGGCTGGATGCCGTACTTCGGGGAGTGGATCGCCATCTTGTCACCCAGATCGCGTTGGGGGGAGATCCTCGGCCTCTCGATCTTCAGCAGGACGCGAGTCGCAAGGGATATGTTATTCTTGGTGAGCTTCGCTTTCGCCTGCTCTGCCTTCTTCTCCTCGAGCCTCAGCCGCTTGGAAGACCTGGCCGAGTCCTCAGAAGCCGAGCGCGAGGTGGACCGCTTCTTGCTCTTCTTGTCCTTCTTACCTCTGGAACGCTTGTCCTTCTTCTCAGTATTGTCACGCTTGTCCTTCTTCTTGCCCTTGGACGCTGACCCGCTGCTCGCGCCAGACCCCGCCGCCGTGGGAGGCGCCGCCTTCGATTTTTTGGCCGTGGACTTTAGTTCGTTGACCTCCGCGCGAGCGAGTTGCTCGATGGTCTTGGAGAAGACCGACCGAATGTCCACGCGGTAGCAGGTTCCGAGCACTTTGTGCTGCCCGGTGTCCTTGCACTTCTCCCCGATGGCCTTCACGTCGAAGCCGCGAGTCTTGTAGACTGACAGCGGCAGGTACTCGCCGCCCGACTGGGCGACCTCCTGCTCGATCCTACTCTTCGTCAACGTCTGGGCGAACAGCTCCTCGAGATGGTCCTTGCATGCCTTCTCCTTGGCCTCCTTCCAGAAACGCTCTTGCACGGATGGGTCCAACTTCTTGAAGCTGGACGGCGGCCGCGCGCCGAGCAAGCGGGGCAGTTGCGTCCCACGCGCGTTGCACTTGTCGCACTTACATGATCCACTAGCTTTCCCCATGACGGGCGCCCTCAGCACGTCCACCTCGCACTTGCAACGGTAGCACGTCGGGGCCTTCATCGGGATCGCAGGCGCCAGGTCGACGAAGTTCACCGTTTCGCGGGCGGGCTCTGGCGGCGGCGTGACCGCCTGCGCTGCCACCTCCTGGGCGCCCTCCGACGCCTCCGCAGCCGCCGCCACCTCTGGCCCCCCCGGAACGCCCCCCAGCGCAGCAGCCGCCACGTCGAGCTTCCCGCTGCCTGCCTCGACCGCGGGCCCCCATGGGCCCAGCGCGCGCAATGGCATCGAATTTCGCATGCAAAATCCGAGACCAGTGCGATGAGCAGCTTTTCTGAAACATAAATATGGTTCATCATACCGAAGGGATGGCGCACGCCCCTGCCGCATCAATAACATAGCAAGAAAACTAGGGCTGGGATGTTTGGTCGGCCCGTTGGGGATTGTTGGCCCAAGTGCACGTCAGCACAAACCAGAAACAAAAAACACAAACCCTACGGCACTCGGCACTCTTGGGGCCCTCCTGGGGCGCAAGCCTCCGACGGGTCCTGCACCTCGGCCGCGCCGAACTCGCTGCCATGGAAGTCGCTCAAGTTGCCCGCGCCCCCTGGGCGCGCCAGGCTGATCGTCGGCGCAGTCGAGGTGTCTGAGATGAGTGATGCGCCGTCCGACGTGGCTGGCGCGCGGGTGAGCGGCCTGCTAAACTTCGCTCAGTAGGCTAAGTTCGCATTGGTCGGTGGCCCCATGGACACGGCGCCCGCCTTCGCCTTGGGAACCGCCTTGCTCGCCTTCGCCTTGCTCTTCTGCGGCGCCGTCGCCTGGGGCTTCGGGGGCGCCGCGGGGCACGGCGCCTCCGTCGTCGACCCCGCGGGGCACGGCGCCGCCAACTTCGACATCGCCGCCGTCGGCGCGGCGGCGCAGCGAAGCGCCGCGGAGAGCGCGACCTCGAACATGCAACGGCTGCAGATCCGAAGGGGGTAGACGAGAGCAGATGGAGGAGACGCGCGCCTCATATGATACGCGCGCCTCAGATGGAGGAGTTGCGGGGAGGAGGCGCGCGCGTCGCGGGAAGGGGGGATGGGGGGGGGGGAGGAGGGCGGAGGGGGGATGCATGATGATAGGGGGCTTGACATATCGTATGGCGTGCATGCACCATCGGAAATCACCGACACCATCCGATAACAACCGATAGCAATCGATAACAACCGATAACACCCCGATAACACTCCGATAACTGTTATCATGCGTGCCGATAACACCCGATAGCGTCCGAAAACACGCACCGATAACATTCGATAGCGCTGTTATTTTCGTTATTGTCGCCTCCGATAACCGTTACTTTCGTTATCGGCGTTATCGTGGTGTTATCGGCGTTGTTCGGCGTCGCCGATAACGTAGCGTTATCGGCGTTATCTGCGTCGCCGATAACAGCGTTATCGAACCGTTATCGGGCGTTATCGGCTGTTATCGGTTGTTATCGGCCGATGCTGTGTTTGGCCTTAGCGCGAAGCGGATGATGCACCGAGGAGCGGGCGATGCGCTGAGTAGCGGGTAATCCGCTGAGTAGCGGGCGATCCGCTGATTAGCGGGTGATCCGCTGAGTAGCGGATGAACCGCTCGACAATGATAGATGTTTTTTTTGCGCGGACCTCGAGAAGGCATCGCTGGTGAGTCCAGCTGGGCTTCGTGGCCGGCGCCTAGAGCAACCGAGAGCAGCGCTCGCAGCGGACTCGCAGCGGGCTCTCAGCTGAGTGAGGCTGATGTACTGGGGCTGGACGCGCGACTCGATCACCTCAACGCACTGCTCGATGCAGGTGACCTCCGCGTTGAACGCCCTCGCCGCTTTGGCGCGCAAGTTCGACGCGCTCTCAGCTGAGACCTTGGCGCGCTTCAGCGAGTCGACGCAGGCGCGCAGCTGCATCTCCGAGAGGGTGATCACATTCGTGCCAGCGCCCGATGCACTTGAACCGCGCGACCCCCAGCTCTGGATCGTCTTCGTCTCGGCGGCCTTGCGCTTCTTGGACGCCTCCCACTTATTGCGGTCATCCATCCAGTCCTTTTTGTTGATCTCCCAGCTCTCTATCTTCTCGTAGTGCGAGCTCGGCTTCATGGCGTGGAAGTTCGTGGTACGGTGACGTCTGTAAGTGGTTGATAACCGCCTCCAGTGCGTCCTCCCGCGTCTCGCACTTCTTGATGTACTGGTCGCGCTTGGCGCATTGCGAGCCCATGGGGCACTTCGCAGCCCACGCCGTCCACGTCGGGCTCTCGTCAGCTCCAACGGAGGCGTCAGCGCCCGCGGCCGACATGGCAGCACGAGGGGCGGCGAAGGACCAGCTGCCAGAGAGCTCGAGCAGCAAATGCCTATGATGCAGACATTCACTACCGACGGGTCGCACCATGACCGACACGACGCCCATCGACGAAACGAACGGTAACGTAAGACGTTGCAGAACATGCAATAATATATGACTAACTTCGCAACTGCACGCTCAAAAATACTGAAGCAACACAAAACCGCGAACACCCGAAATCAAAATCTGCACACGCGCACGCGCGACACGCGATTACGAACACGGTGCAAGTGCACGCGCGACGCAGAGGCGGATCATCCGCTGAGATTGAGCCAGTAGCGGTTGAGCCGCCGAGGAAGGAGGAGCCATTAGCGGTTGAGCCGCTGAGGAAGGAGGAGCGCGTTTGTCCAGGGGCGCAGCGGGGGCGCGCCTCCTTCGACAATCACAGACCGCGAGCTACTTGCAACGCCCTCTTCTTCGAGGAGCGCGTCAGCGATGGCGTCCGTGGTGCTGGGCGTGAGTATTTGGGCACGGGCGCGACGAAGCCCTTGCCCTTGCCCAGCCCCTTGTCCGCCCCCTTCGTGCTAGCGCCGCTGGCGGCGCCATCGAAGTCCTTGCCCTTGTCCTTGCCCTTGTCGCCCTTGGCGCCCTTGGCCGAGCTCTTGCCCTTGGCGCCCTTGTCCGAGCCCTTGCCCATCACGGTGTCGATGTAGAAACCCTTGGCCTTCATGGCGCCCAGCTGGAAGTTCCTTGTGATGCTGTGCGTGGCACCACCGCCCTTGCCATCGGGGTGCGCGGGTATCTCGGGCGGCACCGCGACAGGCGCGGCCTGGGTCTTCGGCGGCACAACGCGTGGAGGCGCGGCCTTGCTCTTGCCCTTGCTGGCGTCCTCGCCCGAGCCCTTGCCTTTAGCGGCCTTCGCGCGTGCGCGATCGGCAGCGCCCTCCAGAAACGCCTGCTTGCCTTTCGCCTTGCCGGATTTAGCCTGGAATGCCTCCAGCCGCACGCGCTGGTCACCGCTGTTGCCCCACCGCCCTGTCTTCTCCCTCCAGCGCTGGCCCCTCCACTGAGCGGGCCCCCCCGCGCCTGGGCCAGGCGGGCCCCGCTCCTTGAACTTCTTGTGGACCTGAAATTCGAAGATCAGCTTCCTCTCGACATCGACGACGGCGGCGTCGTTCCAGTCGATGGACAGCGGGTCCATCACCATGAGCAGAGCAATCCGAGCGAACTCGGGATCCTTGATCATCAGCTCGTCAACGCGGCTATCATGCGCAGTCTCGTCCATCGCAGCTGCCCCCTCGACGATGTCGACGGGCGCCTCGGCGTCGTCGGCTCCAGCATGGAGTGGACTCGGTTCCGTTGGGCTACCATCGGGATCCGCTGGGTTACCATCGGGCTCCACGTGCCCAGATCGCTCGAGTGATTTCCTGAGGCAGTCGATGACATACCTCCTTTCATCGCTCATTTGATCGAACACATCGTCGGCCTCCTCGACGAAGCTCTGGAGGTTTTCGAAGGCAGACCGCGGGGCCTCCATCGCGATGCCCGCTGGGAGCGGGGGGGGGGAGGAAAGCCGACGCCCGCAGGGCGCTCGCAGCGCCTGCTTGAGGATATATGGCCGCAGATAGACGCATCGACTGACAGCGGCATTCGCAGGAGGCAGGCCACCCCCCCGCCCAAATACAGACATCAGACCAAGTCGGACTCGATCACACATGCCAACCACGCGCAACACGCGTGCAAATATCGATCAACGTGCAACTCATCATCCGCCTCCTTCCTGCTCCACCTCCTCCCCATCTTCCCCCCCCATGTGCCTCCGCCGTCCGCCCTCGCCCCCCCCCCCCCCCGCCCGCCCCGCCGCCCCCCCCCCCCCCGCCCTCCGAGACGCCTCGTTGATCAATCGGGGCCGACCCGAACAATCGCGCGATTCAAGCTCCATCCTCCGAGGCGCCCAAATCCATCGGGGCGCGCCCGGGGCATCGCGCCGATCGTGCTACCTCCTTCGACGAAGCCAAGCACGCGCGCAAGACGGCGCGCACGCGCGCGCAAATCAACGACATTATGCACGTGCGTTGGCGGATTACCCGCGTCGGCGGCTGATCCGCCGAAAAGGAGGGGATGAGAAAGGAGCACCACACGATACAGCATGCATGGTCAGCGCCATCTTCGCGCCAGCGCCGTGGATTGCCCTGCGCGCTGGCAGGGGCTAGCGCGCGACCCCCATCAGATCGAATCTACAAGTCGAGGAGAGATGCGTAATCTCTCCCAATCAGAACAAAACTAAACTGCGAAAGCGCTGTGCAGGCTCACCCGCGAGCCTTCGCCGCGCGCCAGCGACGGCCTTCAGCCTCCTGGTCACTTGTCGGCTTTCGCCCGCTGCTTCAGCCACTTCTCGGCGGCTGCCTTGGACTGCTCCTTCGCGACGCCATCGCCCCACTTGAACGTCTTGGTCGAGCCAGGACCTTTGCCATAGTGCCCGACGCACTGGGAACGAGCCCCCTCGACGCTGACCCAGGACGTCTTGGACGTCGTGGCCGCCGCGGACGTCTTGGCCGCCTTGGCCGCCTTCGGGGCGGACGGGGCTGCTGCTGGGCGTTTCTTGGCGGTCCTGGCCTCCTTCTCCTTCGACATGGCAGCCGCCACGTGAATGGCCGCATCTTCGACGGCCATCCCGCCCTTTGCGGCCGCGCCCGTCGCCACCGCATCCGGAACGCCATCCTCGAGGGGCTGCGGCTGCTGCGGTTGCTGCTGCTGCTGCTTGCGCAGCTGCTCCTGGAGCTGCTTAATCTGCAACTGCAGATCCTGGCGGTGATCCTGCTGCCGCTGCTGGAAGTCCGCCACCGCATGCTGCTCCACGCTGGCCGCCGCCGCCTGCAGGCCAAGGAGGCTGCGCTGCTGCCTACCCCCAGTCATCGCCAACGTAGCGCCATTTGAGAGTCTCTCCTGCGAGTGCGCCTGCCCTGCGAGCGCATGCAAAATCTTACCCAACACGCCTGCCTCCGACGCATCTGGCATCGAGCTCGCGCCCCTGTCCCGCCAGGGCTTGAATGAATGAGCCACGGCAGTGACGTCCGCGAACGAAACCTGGATGGCGGCAGGAAGCCCGTCGCCGAACGCAGCATTCCACGTGGCGGGGCGCATGGCTCGGAACTCACGGGGGTCCGCTCGAAGCGAAGGCACCATCTCAAGGGGCTCTGCCTTGCACATCCCCTTCCACATCTGCTTCACCTGCTTAAACGTCTCCCTCAGAAAGTGGACGGGCATCGCGCGGGCCCTCGGGGCACCTTCCACCGCGATCAACACCAGGGCTGTCACGTACGCGTGGGTGCCCTCAGAACAATTCTTCACGCCCAGCAGCACGAGGAAGGTGAGCACTGTGCGAGCCTTCTGCAACGCGTCCCCGCTGGACGAGATGACTGCGGCCCACACCTCCGCACTCAAGTGGTAGGGGAAGTGCGTGCAGTCCTGCGCCTTCCACGTCCCGCTGCTCTTGCTCGTGGCGGCCGCTGCAAAGGCTGCTTCCAGCTGCTGGGCGTCGGCGGGACAGAAGCTGCTGCGTTGCACCAGCCCCACGAGGCGGATGAGAAGCTGGCCCTGGGGGCGTACCAAACCGACCAGCTCCACCAACCGAGCCGCTTGCGCACCCGACGTCTGCTTCCACGCTGGCTCGCCTTGGGCCGAGGCAGCGCGCAGCAGCTCCTGCACCCCCTCCGCGCGCTGAAGGAGCTCCCGTTGGAGCGCCATCGAGCTCAGGGGCAGCAAGCGGGGACGGCCGACGCGCGGCCGAAAGGGGGGGGGGCAGCAGGCGGCCGCAGGCGTGGGCCAAAAACGGCTGCGTCGACATGTTCTTCCTCCTCCTCATCACAAGAGTCGAAGGAATGGGGGAGAGGAGGAAGCGGTTGATCCGCCGATGACGGAAGAAACGAAGGAGGCGGTTGATCCGCCGAAGAAGAAATAGGAGGAAGAGATAGGAAGAGGGGGTGGATGAAGGGGGCAGTTGATCCGCCGAAAGAGGGAGGAGACGGATGAGGCGGTTGATCCGCCGACGCAGAAATTGGAGGAACAGAGGGTGAAGAAGGTGGCGGCTGATCCGCCGAAGGAGATCGAGGTAGACAAGAAGAGGTGGCGGGGGGAGGGGGGGAGGGGGGGAAGCGGTTGATCCGCCGAGTTATGATGGGAAAAGCGGAGGGGGGGCGGGGCGGGGGGGGGCTGGGGACAAGGCGGTTGATCCGCCGAAACAAGGAGTGGGACGAGTGTTCGGAGGGGTGGGGGAGGATGAGGACGACGAGGGAACCCTTCCACTAAAACGAAACGGTAAACCATTGAAACGTCAATCCCGAGCAAAACGGCAAAAAAAACAAAAAAAACAAACAAAAACAGCAACAACTGTCAAACCTGCACCAAACACAAATATCAAATCGCACCAAAAATCGCAGACAGCGTGCAACCATGTCAACTTAAGCAACTTAATAACTAGGTTGATACGTACGATAAGTGTATGTATATCATACGTTTAACGTGCCCCTTAACCAACATGTAGCATGCGCTCTTCTTTTATATGTTGCTTACATGTGTAATAACTCACAACAACTGCCTGGGGCATCACAGCAGCTCCAGCTGAGTTTGAGATCGAGGCAGCCTCCAAGGGCGTACGCCGCCTAACTGGACGAGCCCACATCGGCCTCGGCGACCCACGCACTGTAGCCGATGACCTCCTCCGCGATGATTCGCATGACGTTGTCGAATACCTGGGCAGGGGATTTGTGAGGCCGAGGGGCATGCTCTGACCTCCCTCTGTGGTGATGTTCTTGCGCTGGCTCGGGGGCCAGAACCCGCTCTTGCCTGCGGAGAGATCCAAGCTCTCAAAGCAACTCGTGCTCTCGGCGACGCAGCCGTGGCTGGTGACCACGAGGGCGAACACCGCGAACATCGCGCGACACACTGCAGCAGGCTTATCCCTAGCCGGGGCGCTGGTTTGGCTTCGAATGCGCTTCGCATGGGCCAGACATGCTTGAGCCAACATGACTACGGAACCCTCAACCTCGCAAATGAACTCGCTGACCGCTTCAGCTTGCTCTTTGTAGCATCTGCGGGTCTGGAGCGCAGCGCCAGCGACCCTGCTCGGGACAGAGAAAAGACAGCCCGGCCTCGGCCGTGGTGGCCTCGCAGCTGGCCTCGCCGGGACCCAGCATGTCGCCGAGGTCCTGCTGCATCTCCTTCAGGAGCTGGCCCATCGTCTGCCGCATCATCGTGTCCGCCTCGTCGACCTGGCAGGAGGAGGAGGAGCCCGGGACCCAGGCCTGAAGCGTCTTGAATTGCAGGCACGAGGCGCATCCGATAGGGTGATGGCATTGGATAAGGAAACATTCGATTTGGAATCCAGGGTCCGGACCAGGATGCCAGTGGAAAGCCAATCGTGGATTGGCCGCCGCCCTCATCAGAGAGAAGGAATCCTCCAGGGTCTGCAGCCTCCTGGGCACGTTCCTTGACGAACGCCCCCACCGCAATAAATCTTGCCACGAAACATCTTGGGGCACATCGATCTCAGGAGGCCATGGGGTGCCCCAGAGCTCCTGTGGCCCCCCTTGGTCGGGGGACAAGGAACTTCCGTGGGGCACCTGCTGGCAGGCCGGCTTCTTCTTTGGCGTGCCTGCTGTGGGAAAAAACACGCAGTGGGAAAAAAACGTTGGAAAACACACTCGCACACACACACACACACTCACACACACAAACACACACGTGTGTGAAAACACACACACACGTATGCTTTTTCCCACAGACGTGTTTTTTGTCCCCACGTGTTGTATGTTTTGTTCCCACATGTATGTTTTTTCCCCACAGTGTTTTTTTCTCACAGTGTGTGTGTGTGTGTGTGTGTGTGTGTGCTTTTTTTTCCCCCACAGACTGTTTGAGCCGCTCCCGGTCGCCCTTCGCGCTCTCGGGGGGCCGCTCACGGGCCCCAGGACTCTTGACCGACTCTCCTGGTTGCAGAGGCTGGTCCCTGGGAAATGAGGCGGGACACTCGGGGTGGGCCCGTGTGAAAATACGGCTTCGAGGGTCTGGGAGCATGGCGTTTCAGAGGTGGTCGAGGCCATCCATGAACCATTAGTGGTGAAAACAGTCCCCAAGAAAGAATCATGATTGCAGGGGGCGTCGCACACATACGAATTCTTGACGCTTCGCGTATCCCCACCAGCCGGTTAGTTGCGTGGTCTGCAGATGCAGTGCCGATCATGCTCTCCTGGCGCTCAGGACTTAATTCCACTCTGGCGGTTTGCTGCCATTCTCCTGCATGTTGCATCTGCTACCCTGGCCTTCAGGCGGCAGCTCAGTCAGCTTCCCTTCAGCTGCAGCCCCACCAGCGGCTGCTTCTGAGCGGTGGCCCGGCCGCTTCGCTCTCGGCTCGCGCGCAGCCAGTTTAGCGGGCCCGTGTCCCGGACCTCTCCTTCGGCGACTGCGTTTCCGCGTCCGCCCGCGACCAAAAAAAGTATCCCCACCAGCCCATCCAGAAACGATCAGCAGGGGAGTTGGTGAATCAGGAACGGCAGGACGCATGCAGTCGCGCAACCGTCTTCGGGAAAGCAATGATCACGGATAGCTTCCCGCATTGAAGCTGAAGATGGAAATCGGTGCAGGCTACGATGGCGCTTCGACGAAGGGTGAGGGGTGTTTCGATGACTCGTAATAGCTCTTGCACTGATTTGTATCTTAAACTCGCGTGCGTTCCGAAACTTGGAGGCATTGTGGGGCTCTCTTGGGATTCTATTGGGCCCCTCTTGGGGCCTCCTGGGGCTCTTTCTTCGGGCTCTCTTGAGGTCCTCTTAGGGCCTTCTTGGGGCTCTTTTGGAGCGTCTTGGGGCCCTCTTGGGACTTGGGGCTCTTTGGGGGGGTCTGGGGGCCTTCTTGGGGCTCTTTTGGAGTGCCTGAGGGGCCTCGTGGGGCCGTCTTGGACCCTATCGCTAAAAAGGACGGGGATCCTTAATTCCTGTCCCCCCCTGGGAGGCTCAAAAATACCGTCTTGGGGCCCTCTTGGGCCGCTCTTGGAGCGCTCTTGGGCGCTCTTGGGGCCGTCTTGGGGCCCTCTTGGACCCCTCTGGGGGCTATCTTGGGCCGTCTTGGGGCCATCTTGAGGCCTCAAGAGCCCATCGGAGGCGAAAAAACGAGAAGGCAAAACAACATTGGTTTTCCTTCGGATTTAAAGGGGGGGTCCTGGGAGGCCTCGGACAGCACTTGAAACCGTCTTGGGGCTGTCCTGGAGCCTCTTGGACGTGTGTCGGAGGCTTTGACCCATCTACCGCTATCTTGGGCCATCTTGGAGGCCATCTTGCGCTCTCTGAGGCCCTCTTGGAGCCATCTTGGGCCATCTTGGACGCTGCTATGGGTCGCGCCCCCCCCCCGTCCAAACGCATGGAGGGGGGAGGTAAACCTCCCAAGCAGGGAAAGGAATGAGGTTGAAAAAGGAGACGCCCTAGGCCCTAGACCACTTGCGCCCAGAGGGCTGGTGGGATACGACGTCGGAAGTCTGGACGTCGGATGTCTGGAAAGAGGGCGGTCCAATGGTGATGGGGTAGACGAGCCGTAGGTTTTTTGACGGTCCCAGAGCCCGAAATTATCCCAGTGCGACCCTACCAAGGAGTTGGAGCCCCTAGGAAAGCAACATTAGTAGAGTAGTAGTAGTAGTAGTAGTAGTAGTAGTAGTAGTAGTAGTAGTAGCAGTAGTAGTAGTAGTAGTAGTAGTAGCAGTAGTAGTAGTAGTAGTGGTGGTGGTGGTGGTGGTGGTGGTGGTGGTAGCAGTAGTAGTTGTAGTAGTAGTAGTAGTAGTAATAATAATAATAGTAGTAGTAGTAGTAGTAGTAGTAGTAGTAGTAGTAGTAGTAGTAGTAGTAGTAGTAATAGTAGTAGTAGTAGTAGTAGTAGTAGTAGTAGTAGTAGTAGTAGTATAGTAGTAGTAGTAGTAGTAGTAGTAGTAGTAGTAGTAGTAGTAGTAGTAGTAGTAGTAGTAGTAGTAGTAGTAGTAGTAGTAGTAGTAGTAGTAGTAGTAGTAGTAGTAGTAGTAGTAGTAGTAGTAGTAAGTAGTAGTAGTAGTAGTAGTAGTAGTAGTAGTAGTAGTAGTAGTAGTAGTAGTAGTAGTAGTAGTAGTAGTAGTAGTAGTAGTAGTAGTAGTAGTAGTAGTAGTAGTAGTAGTAGTAGTAGTAGTAGTAGTAGTAGTAGTAGTAGCGCCAGAACCGCCGACGCCACGCCGTAAGTGAAGCAGCAGCAGAAGCACGCTGCTATGCTGTGCTATGCTCTGCTCTGCTCTGCTCTGCTCTGCTATGCTAGTGGATGCTGTGCTGCGCTATGCTATGCTACGATATGCTATGCTATGCTATGCTATGCTATGCTATGCTATGCTGCGCAATGCTATGCTGGGCTAAGCTAGGCTGGGCTAGGTTATGCTATGCTATGCTATGCTGCGCTATGCTATGCTGCGCTATGCTATGTTGCGCTATGCTATGCTATGCTATACTATGCTATGCTTTTGCTTTGCATTCGCTTTTGCCTTCAATTCTTCATTTGCTTTCGCTTTTGCTTGGCACCCAGGGAGCGCAAGTGGGGTGACCGCGCGTTTGCTTTTACCTTTGCTGTTGCTTTTGCTTGGCTCCCAGGGGACTGGGGGAACCGCCCAGGGCGGTTTCCACTGCCCGGCCCCTTTAAGCTAAGAAAATTATCCCAGTGCGACCCTACCCAGGAGTTGGAACCCCTAGGAAAGCAGCATTAGTAGTAACAGTAACGCTAAGCTAAAGCTAAGCTAAAGCTGAGCAACAGCTAAGCTAAAGCTAAGCTACAGCTAAGCTAAAGCCAAGCTAAAGCTAAGCTAAAGCTAAGCTAAAGCTAAGCTAAAGCTAAGCTAAATCTAAGCTACAGCTAAGCTCAAGCTAAGCTAAAGCTAAGCTAAAGCTAAGCTAAACGCTAAGCGAAAAGCTAAGCGAAACGCTAAGCTAAAGCTAAGCTACAGCTAAGCTAAAGCTAAGCTAAAGCTAAAGCTAAAGCTAAAGCTCCCAGGGGACTGGGGGGAACCGCGGAACGGGGACTGGGGGAACCGCCCGGGGCGATTTCCACTGCCCGGCCCCTTTAAGCTAAGAGAGTAAGAACCCTTCTAGGCAGAGCCTAGGTAGGGAATAAGAACCCTTCTAGGCAGAGCCTAGGCAGGGCAAAAGCCTGGTGAGGCTGGAGCTGGGCACCCCTGGGACGCCCTCGGTAGGCACAGCTGCTGGAAGACATCCCGAGGCGAGCAGAAAGCTCCGAGCACCAGCGAGAACCCCGGCAGCCACTGGAAAGGCGAGCCCTGGCGCAGGAGGAGGGGGGGGAGGAGGAGGAGGAGGAGGAGGAGGAGGAGGAGGAGGAGGGAGGAGGAGGAGGAGGAGGGAGGAGGAGGAGGAGAGGAGGAGGAGGAGGAGGAGGGACAGTCTGCAAACATCCGCCGCCGCGGCCCTGCCTCACGACGCGAGGGGCCGGAGGGGAGGCCGGCCGAGGGCGGCCCCGGCCGACCGCTCCCGAGGGGGCAGGCTCGGGGGGGGATTGCAAAAAAACGAAGGATTGCAAAAAAAACCGAAGGATTGCAAAAAAACTGGACGAAGGATTGCAAAAAAAAATGTTTTTTTGCAGCAATCCTGGGTTTTTTTTGCAATCCTTTGTTTTTTTGCAATCCATCCGCCCGTACAATCGGCGACACGTCGCCGACAGATCGGCGATGCGCCACGGGCAGCGGGCCCGAAGGCTCCTGGGCGGGGCGCGCCTCCGGGCCCCTCATGGGCGATGAGGGGGCCCTGTGTGGGCGATGCGTCCCCCCCTTGGAGCCTACCCCCGTGAGAAACAAGCAAGCGCTACATGAAAGCATGTTCTTGTATGTGTGTGTATGTGCATACACACGTCTTTGTATGTTGCACCACGTAGATTGAACTACGTAGCTTGAATTACGTAGCTTGCACACGTCACTCATGGCGCTGCCCTTCGGCTCTCGGGTCACAACTCGGCTCTCCATCGGCAGGTCGAACGGCTCCAGGTCCCCCCCGCACGCTCTCGGCGAAGCGCGGCTGCTGGGGAGCACCCTGAGGCCGGACAGCCGCCGAGACCCGACGAAAACGCATGAAAACCTCCCACTTCGAGCATCCCCGAGATCCGACCCGCAAAGATAGGACACGAGCCGACCTCGAACATTGAGAGAGAGCGAGAAATTACGACTGGAGTCCCAGACCCACCTTTCTGCTGCGCCTGTCCCTCCGCATCGATCTGCGATGGCCCCGGGGCCCGCCTCCGGGCGAAAGCGCCCAGGCTGGACAAAACTGCAACACCCAGATCTCAGGGACCCCCTAACGTTGCCCCTGAGAGAGTCGGCGACTCCGAGGGATGTGGCTTGCGAAGGGTGCGGCTTGCGACCCGTACCCTGGGGGGCGGGCGAGGACCTCGACGGAGTTCTCCGCCGCGCCCCGAGGAGGCCGACGAGGGCAACGTGGTGCCCCCCAAGCCCCAAGTGCCCCCCAAACCCCGACGACGCAGATCACAAACCACACCCCAGCGTAACCGCACCCTTTGTATTGGCAGCGCGCACATTTGGGTAGGGGGAGGGGGGAAGGCTTCTTAGAAGAAAACTGCTTCGTAGGAGGCGCTGGCCCTACACCTGCAGACAAGGCCTGCGCCTTCTAAGAAGCAATGCTGCTTCTGAGAAGCCTTTCCCCCTCCACAATTAAACAATATGGATACTGATCTCCTCTCTCCCCTGGTGGCGTCCGAGAAATGGCCCGCCCCCCTCCGCGTACTGGTCTTTTACACACAGGATTACGGGGAGTTGGGTTTTCGCTTTTTTTTCAAAATGCTGCTCTCGCTGCGCTGGCCTCATTTACGGGCTACCGCTCGTTCCGAATCGTGTTCCCGCTGCAGCGCTGACCTCATTTCCGCGCTTCCGCTCGTTCCGAATCGTGCTCCCGCTGCAGCGCTGGCGTTGTTATTTCCCGCGCCATGCCGCGGCATGGTTTTCGGTCCTGCCAAATATGCCCCCAAATCCAATAGATGCCCCCTGAAACAACCATCGGAAGTGATTACATATTCGGTGTCGGTTCGTTGAATTTTTGGGCCGCAGAACCCCCCCCCTTTGGGGCATCGCCATGCCGTGCTATGTCAGGCCACGCGTTGATCTTCAACACCATGGTATGCCACATAATGCTATACGCTGCTACGACATCCGACTGTGCGAATAGAGAGGAGATCTACGCCATGGTGAGGGATGGGAGGGAGGGGTAATTAGGACGTCAGATATGACGCGAGCGCACCTAGCTTGCCCTACCCCCCTTCTGCGCGTGGCTGAACGCCCCAGCGTAACCACACCCTTTGTGACCACACCCTCTGTTCGGCTCGAGCCTGGGGGGAAGTGAGAAGGGGCGAGTCTTCTCAGAAGGCAGGGAAGTTTTGGGGCCTTCCGAAAGTTGTCCTAAGCCTTGCCCGAAGGCATACAAAGAACTGCTCAGAAGGCCCGAGGGCTTCTGAGAAGCCCCGCCGCCTTGTGAGAGGGCCCTCTCCTTCTCACTTCCCCCCTCGCTCGCCGCCCAATCCGGTCTTTTGGGGTCCCCACTCGGGTCCCCGGCGGGCGTTCGGGACGATCCGGGCACCCCCGGAACGCCCTCGGCGAGGCGCAGCTGCTGGCAAGCATCCCGAGACTGGAAAACCTCCTCCTCCTCTTCCTCCTCCTCCTCCTCCTCTTCCTCCTCCAACTCCTCCTCCTCTTCCCCCATCCTCCTCCTCCTCCTCCTCCTCCTCCTCCTCCTCCTCCTCCTCCTCCTCCTCCTCCTCCTCCCCCTCCTCGCGCCCGAACACCGCGAGCCTCGAGCCCGAGACCTCCCCCCCTCGCTCGCCGCCGCTCTGCAGTCGCCGAGAGAGAGACGTGGCGCCGGCCTGGCGCTCGGGGAGCCCGTGCGCCTCGCTGCCGGCCGACTCCGCGGCGGGCTCCGCCCGCGCGGCCTCGCGGGGCCCCGGCGGTCTCGCGGCCCGCAGGCGGGCCCGCAGTTGGAGGGGCCCTGGGACACACCAAGAAGTACGCACGAATGGCAGGAGCCCCTTATATTTTCTGATATTTTCGGGGTTCTTGCCTCCCCCCCCCTTTATCCCATATCTTCCGATGTTTTCTGGGGAATCGGCGATGGATTGTGTCTGTGCTTTTTTCCCCTCCTGAGCAGTGAGGCCCAGGGCCCGCCACGGTCGGCGGGAGCTTCTGCTCAGCGTGTCGCGGCGGCGGCGGCGGCGGCCCCGGCGACACGCTGTACCGTATGCCCTGCGAGCAAGCGGCGCGTCGCTCCGCTCCGCGGGGAGCTGGGAGATGCTCGTGGCGTTGACCCTCCCTCCCTCCCTCCCTCCCTCCCTCCCTCCCTCCCTCCCTCCTGGGGGGATGAGGCGTGGATGCAGGTCGCGCCGCAGCGTGGAGGGCCAGAACCAGCGGCGCGACGCGCTGGGCCCAAGGACCAGGGCACTGTGAACCAGGATTTTGACAGATCCACCTGGGCGATGGAAATAAAAAGGTCTGACGCGTGATGGCATAACGACCGCACGCCGTGGCTTACGTGTGCCGCCAGCGTGGCGCACGCGTGGAGGAGAGGGCGCTTACGCGAGCTCTTTCGCGGGCAGCTTGCGCGCGAATGTCGGCGCACGACGCCGTTTCATTCCGTCGCCCACCTGGAGAGAACGAAGAATGGAGAACTCTTCGATCCAAGGCTGCAGCTTTATCGGGCGCGCCATTGTCCTGGTTTATCAAAATTCTCTTGTACGGGGGCCTGATGGGCCAAAGCGGACGACGGCCCAGACCATGCGGGCCTTCGCCAGGCCCCGGTACTCACAAAACGAAATTCGGGTAAGTCCCAATGTTTTTCTTCGAATATTTGGGTATCGGGCCCTACGACGCAACCAGGGGTGGGGCACCATCAGACTGGGGCCAATCGGGGGTCTCCGAGATCCGTCGGCTCTGAAAGACGTGTCGGGCGCCGCGGACGTTCCACATCGCTCCAGACAGCTCTGAGAGCGTTATGTAAAGCTCTGGTGCGATTCGCCCTGCCGGTGCTCCAGAATTCTACGGGCTTCCCTGAAAGAAGCTCTACGGGTCATGTAGGGGAGCTCTGCGAGTCGCTCGTGTAGCCCACTCGTGTGGTCCACAGTCCACAACGCAGTGTCGGCCAAAACCCGACAGCAGAGGTCCTGGGCCTGCCCAGCGGGCCCCTGGAGGGCCATCAATGAACACATGAAAAACGCCCCCCGCCCCCCACATGAGGAACTTTAGACTAATGGTACCGTCAAACGACGCGCGAACTGAGAGCGGAAACTGCCCGACGGTCAGCCAACGACAACGCCGCGACATTCAACGCGAACGAATGCGAACGGCGCGCTGCTGCGGCCTGTTTTTGTTTGGAGTCCCGAAACGGTGCGGTGACAGACCGTGCGGTGACCTCGAAATCCTCCAAGACCTCACCGCACGGCCCGTCAGCGCACGGTCTTGGGACCTCGCAGGCCCCAGTCGCCCGAGACGTCCTCGGAGAACGACCCGAGCCCCAAAACCGTGAGAGGACCCCGAATCCCCACCGACTCTCTGCACGGTGTGGTCACCACACCGCGTGGGGGCCCCCGATTTTGATTCCAAAACAGGCCGGGTTGGGAAGCTGTCCCCCGGAGAAGTGCGCGGGAAACCCGGAGGGCCAGAACTAGCGGTGCGACGCGCTGAGCCCAAGGGCCAGGGCATTGTGAACCTGCCCGACGGTCAGCCAACGACAACGCCGCGACATTCAACGCGAGCGAGTGCGAACGGCGCGCTGCTGCGGCCTGTCTGTGATTCCAAGACAGGCTGGGTTGGGAAGCTGCCCCCCGGAGAGGTGCGCGGGAAACCTCCTGTCGGCGGTGGACAAACCCCCCTTTCGTAAACCTCCCTTGAGTGCACACGGCCCGGGGCCGAAACCGACGGACCTGGACCCGCAAAAACGACGGCCGCGAAGCCCTCTCGCGAACCGAAAACGGCCAATTCGCTAATCGACGTGTCCTGGTAGGAGGAGGAGGAGGAGGAGGAGGAGGAGGAGGAGGAGGAGGAGGAGGAGCAGGAAGAGGAGGAGGAGCAGGAGGAGGGAGGAGGAGGAGGAGAGGAGGAGGAGGAGGGAGGAGGAGGAGGAGGAGGTCTGTGCACCCCCGACTCTGCAGGGGGGCCGCGCGCCGACACGCTCACGGTGGCCGGGCGTCCGCGGCGACGCGTGGCGCCCGCGCGGAAGCGCCGAGGCCGCAGGGCGCGGGTTCCGAAGGGGGTTTTTGGGGGAGGGGGCTCCTCCTCCTCTTCCTCCTCCTCCTCCTCCTCCTCCTCCTCCTCCTCCTCCTCCTCCTCCTCGTTTTCCTCCTCCTCGTTTTCCTCCTCCTCCTCCTCCTCCTCCTCGTTTTCCTCCTCCTCCTCCTCCTCCTCCACCTCCTCCTCCTCCCCCTCCTTCCCCAAAGACCCCCCTTGGGGTGCCCACGCGGGTGGTCCGGGCGGCCCAAACTTCCCTCTCGGGCGTTCCCACAACGTCGACTGTGCTATTTGTCGGACCCTTTCGTGGGTCAGGTCCTCGGTTTGGATCCGCGGCGCCGTGCTCCACCTCCTCCTGCTCCTTCTCCTCCTTTGCCTCCTCCACCTTCTCCCTCCTCCCTCCTTCCTCCTCCCTCCTTCCTCCTCCCTCCTCCCTGTTCCCTCCTCCCTCCTCCCTCCTCCCTTCGTCCCTTCGTCCCTTCGTCCCTCCCACCCTCCGTACCTTCCTTACTCCTCCTCCTTCTTCCCTCCCTTCCTCCCTTCCTTCCTTCCTTTTTTCCTCCCGCCCTCCCTCCCTTCCTCCTCCTTTTGCAGCTGCGACCGACGCGACCGAACCCATTCGATGAGCGAGCGACCAGACAAATAAAGAGCAAAGAGAGGCGGAACGCTAAGGCCGCCATCACTCCGCTGCCCCAGCAAAGGGCCAGGGTGTGCAAAGACTACCCCACGGGGCCAGGGCAGCATGCGACTACGCAGGAGGGCGAGCTGCCTAGGCTTGAGGGTGGCACAGGGGGCCGAGGAGGCGGGCGGTGCTCTTTTACCTTGCACATGACTTCCGCATCTACTACAAAACGGGACAAGCGAGCTGTGCTTCAGAGTGATCGCGCCGAGCCATGGGCGGGCGGGGGCCGATATAAAGCTCAGCAGAGCCTCCATCGAGGGGGGGAAAGATCCCGCAAGGCCCAACGGGCTTGGCAGGCCGACAGGAACACGTGGCACAGCGCACACATATCCAGCGGGTACCGTCCCATGTGAGAATGCTATCGTGAGGTCGAAGGGGGCGGAGGGCCCTGAGGACCTTGTCGAGCTCCCCGAAGAGCTCACGCGCTTTGGGCCAGAGGGCCAACATACGGGCGCCCAAACAACAGCTTTTAACACACCGCGGGCCCGCTGGGTAATTTCCAAATCGTTCGGGTTAACTTGATTATGCTTGGCACCACGCTGTGTAAGCAATCGGCACATGCATTGCCTCGGATAAGAATATTCTCGGCCTCGCTCTCGGCAGCATCCTCTGAGCGGTGTGCCTTGACCTTGCTCACGGCGTGTCGGACAGGGATAGGTCTGATGTGCCTCCAGTGTTCGCCACATACCGATTTGCCGCCCCAAGAGGGCCATCCAACCAATGTCCTTTTTCTGGGTCGCGCAGCCAACCATGATGTTAACGTGCTGGTCGAAGGTCCACTCCGCAACATTGAATGTCATGAGGAGCCCACGGTGTTCTCCTAGGGACGCCATCTGCTTATAACACCCGTATCCAGGAACGCCCCCGAAGATGCCCGAGATTAACTGGCCCTCTGTGCCGCTCTTAGCTACGCCCCAGCCCGCGCGGGCCATGACGTCGCACGCAGGATGAAAACAGAAACATCCACGAAAAGCCTGTTGCACCCCGGAAACACGAATAGGGCACAGTTGTTGCACTCGTCGTCCATGTACTGCGGGCATTCTTCTTTGAATGGCACAGCCTTGGCGATGGGCCGTGCAGCCCACCAGAACTTATTGTAGAAAAGTGACTCGGGGCCGGCCTCGAGCGCAGCCTCGATCCCCTCAGGCTCTAGCATCTCAGCACGCTGATCTGCAAAATGCGGGCAGCACCGAACTCGATGCCAAACTGTGCCGCGCTGGCGGCAGTACTGGCAGAGGGGCTCCATCCTGTAGCCCCAAGAATGTAGCCTAGCAGCTGTAGGGCAGGCGTCAGTGAAGACGAGGCGGAACAGCTGATTCAGGTCATCGGGCATCTTAGAGCTGTGGTGGATCTTAACACCCCCCTTAGCCCAGATCCACTTTGTCGCGAACAACCTTCGCCCCTCCGAAGCCTTGCCTGCCAAAAGCTGGTTCACCGAACGAACCAAATGGGCCTCCTGAAGGTCCCTCTCCAAAAACCTGGCGATCCTGCTCGGCGACTGCTCGGTCAGGCTAGTGAGGCACCCGTCTCTCATCTGTAAAATGCCAGCCGAGTGATGAGCCCAGCCTGCCTGGGCAAGTCAAGGATAAACATCATGCCATGGACCGCGCGACTTTGTCACCCGACTGGATGAGCGATGGTCCTGCAGATCCTGCAACACGGCCGTGGTGGCCCGACTGAGGGTGCCAGAGTCTAGGACCTAGGTCTAGGGCCGACATTGGTCTTGAACTGTTTCCGAACTTTGATGGTTTTAACACGATGACCGTTTCTGCCCCATCAGCCACTTACAAGTCTAGGCCGTCGAAAGTCTTCAGCCGGGGCTCTGTGGCGCACCACCATCCCCTGGCCGGCCTGCACAAGGTCGCCCAGGGCTTGCCTCAGAGGGTCTCTGGCGGGGCTCAGAGCCCGAGAGAGCTCAGGGTTGCTCCCCGCGCTGGCTCCTTCTCCTCCTGCTCCGTCTCCTCCTTGTCCTCCTCCTCCTCCTCTTCCTCCTCCTCTGCCTCCTCCTCCTCCTCTTCCTCCTCCTCCTCCTCCTCCTCTTCCTGCTCCACCTCCTCTCCTCCTCCTCTTCTTCTTCTTCTTGTTCGTCTTTTTGTCTTTCTTCTTCTTCCTCCTCCTCTTCATCCTCCGCCTCCGCTTCCGCCTCCGCCTCCTCCTCCTCCTCCTCCTCCTGCTCCTCCTCCTCCTCCTCCTCCTCTCCTCCTCCTCCTCCTCCTCCTCCCTCATCCTCCTCCTCCTGCTCCTCCTCCTCCTCCTCCTCCTCCTCCTCCTCCTCCTCCTCTCTGCCTTCCGCATGTCCGTTTCGGCACACCCCTCAAACGCTTGTGGCCACAGTGCGCTCCACGGAAGGACTTATTGGCAGAAGCAGCACCCCGCACACGCTTCGTGGCCCCGCAGTTGCATGGTCCGCCTGGTTACCCGCCCAATTTCGGCGCACCCCTCACACGCTTCGTGGCCACATAGGGAGCTCCGCCGAAGGACATAGTGGCAGAAACCGCATGATTACCCACCCAATGCCAGCGCGCCGCTCACACGTTTCGTGGACCCATTGGGAGCTCCATCGAAGGTTCCAATGACTGGGTTCACATGGTGACCCGCCCCAGTCTGGCAGACCCCGTACACGTTTCGTGGCCTCACAGGCCCCAGTGCCTGGGTTCGCAGGGTAACCCGCCCCATGTCGGCAGACCGCTCACACGTTTCGTGGCCCCATAGGCAGCTCCACCGAAGGCCCCAGTGGCTGCGTTCACATGGCGCCTCGACCCATTTCGGTAGACTCCTTACATGTTTCGTGGCCGCACTGGGAGCTCAACCGAACGTTCCAGTGGTTGCGTTCGCATAGCGTCGCCCCGCCCAACTTCGGCACACTCTGAAACTCTTCGTGCCCCCCCGTTTGCGATTTGAGCGGCGAGAATGCGTGGGTGAGTGGGGAAAGTGTTTCGGTCAGACGTCCTTCGGCGAAGCGTAGAGGGGGACTGCAGACCCCTCAGTCTTGTGTACTGAGCGGTCCTGTTTATAGCCGGAACATGTACATAAAGGGCTAGGTTCCAATCGCGGCGTTGTCCTTAATTTCGGTCCCCGGGGAGCGAGTTCTCGGGACCGAGAAGCATCAAGCACGGATCCGGGACGCGAACCTTCCCCCGGGGAAGGGTTCGGGAGCCCTGCGGGGCCGCGGATCGGGAGAAACATGTCGGAGGGCGGGGGGAATCCATGGGTGGTGAAAGAGCGCGCACCTTCCTCGCATCTTCAAAGGCCGCCAGGCGCCCCTTCCGGGCCACCTTCCTGCCACCTTCGCTCCCCTCCTCGTTGATAGCACACCCCCGCTGCCGAGCGCGCAGGCCTCTCGCCACCTGCTCTGGACTGTCGGGTGGGACGACATCGGAGAAGGAAAGGGTACCTATACCGCTACCCTTCCCTCGTTTTCGCCATTTGGGGGCTCGGACGTCTGGTCAGAACGCACGCAAGGAGAGGTCCAGGGAGTCCAGTAAGGGCCCGACCACAAGAAACCTTCCACAAGAGACACAACCCTGACACCCCGGGACGTCCACTGATTTTTGGTGTGGGAGCGTCACGCCTTCCACAGCAAAACCACCGAAACCCAGGAAACCCAGGGAACCCTGGAGACAAGCAAGGTGTTTCTTGGCATGAGCCGCCACCGTGGCAGTATATGTACCTTTCTGTCTCCCCGTTAAATCGGCGGTGACCGAAACCGACGGACCTGGACCCGCAAAAATGACGGCCGCGACGCCCTCTCGCGAACGGAAAACGGCCAATGCCTTAATCGACGTGTCAGGGCAGGAGGTCTGTCCGCCTCCGGATGAAAAGCGGGGGATCCTCGGGGGGGGGGGTCGCCTCCCCTGCCCTGGGTTGCCTGTTCGGGCCCAGGGGGCGCACCGGCTCGCGCGGCTGGTTCTGCTGGCGCCCCCCAGCGCGGGAGGCGCAAGTGTGCCGGGGAAGAGTCCTGGCGTAGCCGAGATAAACCACACTGACTACCAGACCACCCCAGCCCAACCCGAAGGCCCGAACTTGACCCGAATTTCGGGCTGGGGGGGTACGGGCTCCATGTGCTTTTTCAATATTCCCCGACCCCCCCCCCACTGGAAATGGAGGGCAAATTGAGGCCTTCGCGAACTTTAACAATGACCCAATGGGCGAACGATGTTGCGACCCAGCTTGAACTGTGGGTTGCGCTGATAGGGTCTCTGTGGAAGTATTGGCATGTGCATTCGTTGCCATTGCCAGTCAGAGTCGCTGCGCCGAGGATCATCGTGGCCCGCGCTGGTGATTGGTTCAACGATTGGCGACATAATAGCTTCGAGGCACCGGAAATTCTTCGCCAAATCTGCCCTCGCATCGAATTCTCCATCGATCGCGAGGATTAAGCGTGGAAGAACACGTTGGGCGCCAGTGCGCAGAGACAGCGACTCGATGGAGATCGACCAGATTGACGATGGAAATATTGGGGCGCGGGTTGGGTTGGGGTTATTTGGTGGGTGGTGACACATCCCACAGACTTCATACCTCGCCCTTTTCCGCGTCGCAAGAAAGCCCTTTTCCACGTCCCGCCCCTTTCCCTTTTCCAGCTCATCCCGTCCGACTCGAAAGCTCGCGTCGCAAGAGCATCACCCGCCACCGTGCCTCCTTCAAGATGGGAGGACAAGTTTTCTCGCCGCTTCGTGCGTTAAAACATGTTCGCTTTCCATGGCAACTCATGGGAGCCGCCCATAACATCTTGTCGGCTCTTGCGAATCGACGCTGAATCGACGCTAATTGACGCTACATCGACGCTCATCGACGCTAGCCGACGCTAAGAAGGCGCTGTCTCATCGATTCCCAGGCGCTAATCGACACCAGTCGACGCTGAAGACGGAATTGCGAGGGTACACAGGGCCCCCATGATAGAGGAAAAAGAACTATGCACATGCACCGATTCTGGCCAGGCCCATCCTGAGCCCAGGATCGGTGCATACGCCCTCCTACCTTGGCCAGGAAGGCATATGCACCGATCCTGGGTCAAAGATGGGCCTTGCCAGGATCGGTGCATGTGCATAATTCTCTTCGCCCGACATGACTTGCCACCGAACTCGCTGGCTCCTGCAAGTTTGCTCGCCTCCGAACGCCTGCTAGCAGCAGCGGAGGCCCCGCCGAACGCACTCCTGGGGGGCGCGCACGGCCTCTGGAGGCCCGAGAGCCGTGGCCCGAGGGGCCAGGATCCCCCCCCGCGTCGTGGAGCATGATCGACCCACGCACCAGGAAAGGAATGTACACCCTGCGAAATGCTTAAGAAATCATGGGTTCAGAAATTCATAGTCTCAGAACTTGAACAAAAACCAAACATTTCTATTCAAATCTTAGGATTTGCATTGAAACATTAAGAATAATCGAGACTCTGGCCGAAAACGTGGGTTTTCTTAAGCATCGCCTAAGGTGTAGAGGTGCTACAGCCGGCCCGTATCACGATAACCCTGAGGCCCCAGGGCGTCCACTGGTTCTTGGCGTGGGCTCGTCGCGCTCTCCATAACAGAACCAGCAGATCCCAAGAGCCCCAGGGCACCCTCTTCCTCTTCCTCATCTGCCTCCTTCTCCTCTTCCCTCCTCCTTCCCTCCTCCTCCCTCCTCCTTCCTCCTCCTCCTCTTCCTCATCTGCCTCCTTCTCCATAACAGAACCATCAGATCCCAGAATCGATCAGATCCGAAGAGGCAAGCAGGGTGTTTCTTGGCGTGGGTCTGCGCTGTAGGCGTGAGAGCATTTTCAGGACACCCACGTGACTGGGCGACGGGCGCTTGCAGCGATAAGAGGGTATCGATGCTCGTATATACAGGGCCGAGGGCTGTGCGGTGACCTGACCTGTGCTATACGGCGCTGTGGATTCAGTCGTCCTTGGCATGCGAGTCCGGACCGAAGTGATACGGGTCTTAAGCTCGATCTGCCTGAACGCATAGCTCGCCCAGAGCTGGTTGCAATCGAAGCGGGCGGGGCGCTCGACCAGCTCTAATCTAAGATCGGATTCAACTCCGAAACATAACGAATCAAGACGGGGCGAATCCGAGCCGAGGCGAGACGCACGGTGAACGGACAGACCGAGACGCGGCGAAGCGAAACACGACAAACTACATCAAAACAAACCGAAACAATGCTGGATCACGGGCGAAAAGAGCCCATGTGAATGTTCATGGTTTTGGCTCACGGGCGAAGAGGAACCCATGTAAAAGAGAATGACTTTGGCTCACGGGCGAAAGGAACCCATGTACTTAGCCTGGCGACAGGCCCAATTAAATGCAGCTGCGAGCACCGTCGTTGTGTGCACCGCGCTCGGACGAGCTCCCAAGTGGCCACGAAGCGTACGACGAGTATACAAAAATGCCACTGGGACCGTCGGTGGAGCTCCCCATGGGCCACGAAACGTGCTAGGAGTATGCCAAAAGGGTGCGGTGGGCACATGCGAACGCAGTCACTAGGGCCGTCCGTGGAGCTCTCTTATGGGGCCACGAAGCATGCGACGGGTGTGCCAAAATGGGTAATGGATGCGGTGGGCGCATGCGGACGCAGCCACTGGGGCCGTCGGTGGAGCTCCTTACGGGGCCACGAAACGTAGGAGTGGTGTGCCAAAATGGAGCATGCGACCACAGCCACTGGGTCCGTCCGTGGAGCTCCCCATGGGGCCACGAAGCGTGCAAGTGGTGTGCCACAATGGGCGCGGTGGGCGCATGCGAACGCAGCCACTAGGGCCGTCGGTTTAGCTTCTCATGGGGCCACGAAGCGTGTGAGGGGTGTCCCACACTGGGTACGGTGGGCGCACGCGAATGCAGCCACTGGGGCCACGAAGCGGAGCTCCCTATGAGGCCACCAAGCGTTTGAGGGGTGTGCCAAAATGGGCGCGGTGGACGCATGCGCAGGCAGCCACTGGGGCCGCCAGTGGAGCTCCCTATGGGGCCACGAAGCGGAGCTCCCCGTGTGGCCACGAAACGTATGAGGGGTGTGCCAAAATGGATGCGGTGGGCGCATGCGAACGCAGCCACTGGGGCCGTCGGTGGAGCTCCCCATGGGGCCACGAAACGTAAGAGGGGTGTGCCAAAATGCATGCGGTGGGCTCATACGCACGCAGCGACTGGAGCCGCCCGTGGAGCTCCTCATGGGGCCACGAAGCGCGCGAGCGGTATGCCAAAATGGGCGCGGTGGGCGCATGCAAGCGCTGGCATTCGCTGTCGGCGGCGCTCCCCATGGGGCCACGAAGCGTGTGAGGGGTGTGCCGGAACAGAAACATGCGGAGGGCAGGGGCAAGGAAAGGAGGAGGGAGACGGAAGGAGGAGAGGAGAGGAGACGCGGGGCGCTGTCTCATCAAAACGAAAACCCAACACCACAGGATGGTTGGGAAAAACACATGGTTTGCGCTGATGGGCCAAAATAACCAACGTTAGAACTCATGGTTTGGGCTCGGGGGCAAAAAGACTAATTGAAAAGTATACAATTGTTTCGGCGCGCGGGCGAAATGAGCCCTGTTAAAAACATATGGTTTGACCTCACGAACGGAAAGATTCATTGTAAAAAACACATGGTGTTGCCTCACGGGCGAAAGGAACCCATGAACAAACACACGCCTGAATCTCACGAACGAAATGGGCACATATAAAAACACATGTTTTGGGCGCCAGGGGGAAAGACACCCAGGAAAGGGCAAATGGTTTTGGCTCATGGGCGAAAGCAGCCCACGTAAAAACACGTGGTTTGAGCTCACGGGCGAAAGGAACCCAGGGACAAAACATATGCTTTCAGTCCCTCCTCCTCCTCCTCCTTCTCCTCCTCCTCCTCCTCCCCCTCCTCCTCCCTCCTCCTCCTCCTCCTCCTCCTCCTCCTCCTCCTCCCCTCCTCCCCTCCCCCCCCCCCCCCTCCTCCCCCTCCTCCTCCTCCTCCTCCTCCTCCTCCTCCTCCTACTGCTACTACTTCTTCTCATTCTCCTGGAGCTCCACAGGGCGGGCCCCAGCTCGAGACGTCCCCGCAGGTCACTCACGAATGAAGCCCTCGCTCGAGACATCCTCGGATGTGTGCTCACGTGCGAAAGGGACCCACGTAAGAACGCGCCCGTTCGGGCCAACGGGCGAAAGGAACCCATTTAGAAACGCATGGTTTGAGCTCACAGACGAAAGGCACCTATGCAGAAACACACGGTTTGGGCCCGTGGGCGAAAGGAGCCCATATGATAAGAAGCGTTTCGCTCGAGATATCCTCAACACATCTTCAACACATCTTCATGTTAGACATCCGCCTGGGCGACCCGGACACCTGAAAACAAGCGCGTCGCCCGAGACATCCTCATCAAATCCTCGTGTTGGATATTCGCATGGGCGACCTGAGGCGTTTCTTCAAAACAAGCGCTTCACTCGAGACATCCTCGAATACTCTGCGCGCAGGACGCGCCATGCTCGTGCGGGCACGCACAACATCATGTGTCTCCATACTTGTTTGAAATTTCCTGCAAGTTCCAACGCACCACTCACGAGGATTCTGCTCCAAACGCCCCGCGCCCTTTCTTACCAAAGGAAACGGGGGTCTGCGGTCTGCGGACCCTGGTATCCATCGAGGATCCGACGTAGGGTGTGTGTGTGTGTGTGCTTTCCTCGGGCGAGCACATGTGAAACTCACTTTTTCAACTGGGATTTGGCTTCACCCAGCTTCTCATGAAGAATGACTCCGACGGCCCCTCCCTGTGAGATATACGCTGTACATCTAGTGTGTATGCATGCTCGTGCGTGTATTTGTTATAGCACGAGCCCGCAACTGTTTCGGCCCTGGATCGCGGCAGGGCCGTTGAGTCAGACAGAGCGCGCTGTGAGAATGAGATTCTCTTCCATAGTCAGTGTTGTATTCATTGCCATCAAAGACTTCGTGGGCTTTGATAAGTTCATATTGGTAGCGGAGCCTGTCGATCACTCGGCAGGCTCGTTCGCGCCCTCCATATTCAGTGGACCGCTCGAGATCGACGGCCACTACTCCACAGCAGGCGGCTTCGTCCCCAGCTACGACTCGGAATCGACCTCCAGCGAGGTCCAGAGCAAAAATTACAGCGGCGAGTACGAGCAGCAGTACACCTCCCGCGACAGCGACAGCGACCTCTACGCAGCAAGGGCTAGCATCATGGCGAAAGCAGGCGGCTGAGGAGCTGATGACCAGCAGGCTATACTACCAGAGCGCGGAGTTCCACAGTTCGATGGCACACTGTCGAGGTGGAAGGAGTACGAGAAGCGGGCGACTATGTTCATAGCGAAACTTACCTTGGAGAAGAAGGAGGGCGAGGCGGCTCTCATGTTATCGGCCGGGCTGACGGGTGAAGCCTGGGATGAAGTCGAAGACCTCACGGCGGACGACCTGATCAAGCCTGGCGCGGCTACAGCGCTGCTCACACGCTTACGGAAGCGATTCAAGATGGACACACGGACGGAGTTGGCAGATAACTTTGAGGAGTATTTCTACAAGTTACGACGTAATCGAGCAGAGACACTGTTCAGCTACATATCAAGAGTTCGGGCGGCAGAGCGGAAGCTCAAGACGCACGACATCGAGTTGCCATCTAAGGTTCGTGGATGGCTGATCCTACGACGAGGCGGCTACAGTTCAGACCAGAAGGCAGTCATCATGTCCATCGTGGGCAAGGATATCACACAGGACAAAGTGGTCGAGGCGCTGGAAACGACATTCGGACAGGAGAGCACGGTATACGAGCCTAAAATGCACGGAAGCAGTGCCACGTGGACGACGAGATAGGAGAGTACTACGAAGAAGATGCATACTATGGCCAAGACGACGAACTAGAGTTCGACGACGGCTACGAGCAGGAGTACTGGGCCGAGGACGGCGACGAGAGCTGGCACGACTGCGAGGAGGCCTACTATCAGCGGGACATTGCGACGATGCAGGACTTCGATGCGTCGGAGTACGACGAAGTCTACGCGGCCTACCACGACGCTCGCAAGCGCCTCAACGACTTTAAGCTTGCACGAGGCTACTACCCGGTAGTGGGGATGGTACCAGGCGCGACGGGATCATCAGCATCGGCAGCACCGAGGCGCCCTCCGAGCAAGGGCGGAGCCAAAGGACGCGGACGCTCTCGAGGAGCTGGTCGGAAGGGCAGCCCAGGACGGAAGGGCCCACCACACTCGGCACCATCTCGCCCATTCAATCCGTACACGAGGCCAAGACCTACGGAGAGGGCGGATGCAGCTACGAGGCCAGCACCATCCAAGGCGACGTGTCTACGATGTGGCGGAGTTGGACACTGGGCGAAGGATTGCCCGGAGCCACCGAAGAAGCGGCCCCACGGACAGATGGATCAAGAGATGATGGTTGACGAAGTCTACTGGGACAACCGCAAGACGGCCAGCATCATTCCCGCGCAATTGGCAATCCTGGACGGTGGCGCGACTACGCTCATGTCAAGTTCGGAGACAATCAAGGAATACCTGACAACATGCCACGCCAGGGGCTACCCGATCGAGACGCTGGAGTTTCACACGTGCTGGAGGCCATTCCGATTCGGCAACGGCAAGGTGGAGCACGCGCTGTGGTGCGGCATCATTCCAGCGAGCTTCAAGAGCAAGACGGGAACCCTATACATTTGCCTCGTTCTAAGGAAGACGCCAATACTTTTCCCGCGGCCCCTACTGGAGAAGTTCGCAGTGCAGGTCGACTTTGCGAATCAACAGCTGGCGTGGAATGGCGGCAGCTACGAGGGGGCGCGAACGTCTCCGCAAGGCCACTACCTGGTGGATCTGCTTGAGGACATGGACGACCAGACGAAGGACGTTCAGCTGGACTTCGAGTGCGAGCCCGTCCATTTCAAGGAGTTCATGGACGGCGACAGGACCATCAGCGGCCTGGAGATTCTAGATGAAATCTACAAGGTCGACAATAGCAGCAGCGACGACGGGGAACAGTGGGAAGTTGCACCGCAGCGGGCGCACTCAGAAGGATGCCCGCAACGAGTCGTGAAGGTCAACTGCTGTGGCGAGTACATGAAGCAGTATCGGTGCCAAAATCATGCTTCCTGCGGCAACCTTTGCTTCGCAACGACGCCGATCCAGCCAGTTGGCCCGAACCTGCCAGAGCCATGCTGGTGCCTGGCGGACGCCCGCAGTTATGTGACGCAGCGTACCGAGCAGGACACGTACAGCAGCAACGATGGCGACAAGAGGCAGGCCACGACGACCTTCATTCAGAAGATCGACTCGGCGATCAAGCACGCGAGCGACCAGTACATGCAGACGATGCGTAGAGCAGCGGCAAAACGCTGCAATACGCGACGGAAGGTCTGGGAGGTCTACGCAGGCGAAGCGCGGCATCACAGAGTCTACGCGACCTCGGAGCGGACGTAGAGACGTTCGGACTACACACGGGCTGGGACTTCGCGAAGGTCGAACGTTTTAAGCGCATACTGCATGAAGAACAGCCAGACGAAGTACATCTTTCCCCGATGCGCGGACCCTGGTCCAACATGCAGGAGCTGAACATATACCGACATCCAAGTTGGAAGGAGTACCTTATCGAGCTACGCGACTGACATCACCGGACGCACCTGCAGTTCGTGGCGGACGTCTACCACATCCAGTGTGAGGGCGGACGTCATGCTCATGTGGAGCATCCAGCCACATCGAGGGCCTGGCAGACCAAGGCCTGGTCCAACCTACCGGGCTACACAGCGACCTTCGATCAGTGCATATATGGCCTCACCTTGCCAGGAAGCGACGATCAGCCGGTCAAGAAGCCCACCGCTACCAGGACAACTAAGAAGCTCATGGCGGCTATCATGAGCACGCGATGCGACAGGTGCCACCAGCACGCAGTACTGGAGGGCAACGTGGACGGCAACGGCGTCAAGCGCACGAAGGTCACGGAGGACTACCCGTTCATCTTGGCAGCCACCCTGGCACAGGTCATGGTGGAGGCCGAGGTCGAGGAGATCTATAACGGCGAGGACGTCAGCAGCGGCAGCAACCCCACCTCGACGGACGAGACGGCGAAGGAGGAGGTTGTCCACGTACACTCGCAGTTACGCGAGAAATACGGCACCGAGGCGTTGCGCTACGTCAAGCGGCTACACCGGAACATGGGACACCCCAGCCCGACGGTACTACATCGGTTACTACAGCAAGCAGGAGCTCAGGAGAACGTGCTCAACTGCGCGGCTG
Organism: Prorocentrum cordatum; assembly: GCA_963575745.1. Classification (NCBI taxonomy): domain Eukaryota; class Dinophyceae; order Prorocentrales; family Prorocentraceae; genus Prorocentrum; species Prorocentrum cordatum. The sequence continues at coordinate 109,008 of CAUYUJ010021441.1, forward strand.
AGTATCGCTGCGAGCACTGTATGCAGCGGCAGCGCCCGCCTAAGGCGCCCACAGCGTCAGCCAAACAGCCGGCGAAGTTCAACGAGACCGTCTACACCGACGTGTTCTGGGTCAAGACCGCGACAGGCAAGACGGCAATCTAGTCGATGGTGGACGGTGCTACCAGGTACTGTGCCCTACGGACAATCAAGACGGAGACGGCCGACGAACTGATCAAGGCGGTCGAGCGCGGCTGGATCAGGCAGTTCGGTCCCATGGGCGAGCTACGCACCGACGACGGCTCAGGCTTCGCGTCGGGCAAATTCACGCAGTTTCTGGAGCAACACAGTATCAGTATCGTGATCGCAGCAGGCGAGGCTCACTCGAGTCTCGGAGTGGTGGAGCGACGTCATCAGGTGGTTCGAGAGGCGATCGAGCTCTACTGCCAGGACGCCATTGAGCGTACGGCCAACACGGCGCTCGACGAGAAGCTGATCACCGAGGCGTGCATCTACGTGCCCCACCAGGTCAACCGACTGGCGCTCACGAAAGGGTACTCACCATGCCAGTGGGTTATGGGCATGGACCCCACTACGACGATGACCAACACCAGCGACAAGTTCTCACCAGCGACCCTGTACCAGATGAGGGAGGACGAGGACTTCAAGGACGTGCTGGAAAGGAGATCTATGGCGGCGTTAGCTTTCATGAAGGCGGACGCCTCAGCCAAACTACGACGCGCGCTCCTACGGCGACACGTGGCGCTCAAGCACGATCTGTCCATCGGCCAGCGGCGTTACTACTGGCGCGAGGGCAAGACTAACAAGCTGATCAAGAACAAGTGGAAGGGCCCCGCAGTCGTGGTGTTCAAGGAGATGCGCCAGGACGAGAGTGGACCACGCATCTACTGGATCGTTCACGGCACGCAGTTACTACGGTGTGCACCCGAACATGTTCGACCAGACGTGAATGATCAAGGGTGTGTTCTACGTGGGGACCTGACCCAAGCCAAGGATGCACTGGGCAGCATGCGGAGGACGGGCGTGACGCAGTACCACGACATTAGCTCACAGCAACCCCCGTTCGACGCACCGGGCGACTCGGACATGGACGTCGACGACGACGCGGAGGACGGAGACGGAGACGAAGGTCCAGCATCTAAGCGACGTCGAGGAGGAGGTCCTGATCCTAGGACGGCCCCAGTAGCGGAGGTACCAACAGAGGCATCGTCATCCGGGTCAGCGGCGGCAGCAGCTTCAGCAACGCAAGAGGTGCCACCAGCCGCGGCAGCTCCAGCGGAGGATCTTCCAGACGCGGAGGCGCCAGTACCCGACGGCAGTCGACAGACGTCGAACTCTGGTCAGCCAGACCAGGAGCCGATGCCGACGACGCCCCCACTAGAGCAAGAGCAGCCAGCAGCTCAACCGACAGCACAGCCAACGCAGACAGCGCAGCCAGCAGCATTATCGTCATCAGCGGCGGCAGCACCATCATCGGAGCAGGAGCTTGGATCGCACAGACGCAGTCGAGGCCTATCTCAAATCTTCAGAAAGAGCGGCTCAGGATGGACAAAGCAGAGGCGGCGATTTTCACCAGACCTGGAGGAGGAGTCTTCAGAGGCACTCTACCCGACCCTGGACTGAGCAGCGCGGTGCCAGTACCGGACCTCGACGATGCTGACGACTAACTCGCAGCTCTACAGCTGATGGTCACCAGTCAGGATTTGCCATTCTGCTGGGAGTTCGACGGCACAGAGGCGAAGCTCAGCGACATTTTCCTGGACATCAGCACGAGGAACATGACGCCCCACGAGCGCGCGGCGATCATGCAGGGCAAGCGGAAGGAGCTGACGGAGTTCTTCGGCAAAGACGTCTGGGAGCTTCACAAGCCCACCGGCGAGGGGGACCCTCGGCGGATACTCAAGGCGAAGTGGGTGCTCAAGTGGACGAAGAACGACGACGGCACACCACGTGCCAAGGCGCGGCTGGCACTGCAAGGTTTCAACGACCCCGACGCACTCAGCGGCGCAGTACCGACGGCATCGCCTACAGCATCGAGACTGGCAAGACAGATGGCACTACTACTGGCGGCTGATAACGGCTGGAGGCTGTGGACAGCAGACGTAGCTACTGCATTTCTTCAAGGGCGACCCCAAGAGCGTGAGCTATACGCGAAGGTGCCCAAAGATGCGGCAGAGCTCATGGGCATCGAGCCGGACACTCTTATGAAGCTCATTAAGCCAATGTACGGCCAGGTGGACGCACCAAGGCGTTGGTGGCTACGTGCGGTAGACGACCTGAAGGCCAGCGGTCTCAAGCAGCATCCTTTGGACCCCTGCGCGTTCCTCAGTTTCGATGAGGACGGCAATAATGACGGGTTCATTCTACTCTACGTGGACGATATGCTGGGATGTGAAGATCGGCGGCCGGGCAGTAACTACAGTCGGGCCATCGCCGAGGTGAAGCGGAAGTTCAAGTTCAGGAAATGGACCGAAGACGACAAGATGGACTACTGCGGCAGCGACGTGACGCAGACCCCGCACTGGGATAACCCGAAGTCGAACAGCAGCGAGATTGAGGTGAAGATGGCGACCTACGCGAAGAACCTGAAGCCCATCACGATCGACCAGAAGAGCAGCGACAACACGAGGGAGCTCACTATCAAGGAGAAGCGGCAGCTACGAGGCCTACTCGGAGCGTCGCAGTGGCCAAGCTATCAGGCGTGCCCTCACCTTTCGGCTTCGGTCAGCATTCACCAAGGGCAACTACCTACGGCAACGGTGGGCACGGCCAAGGAGGCGAACAAGACACTGCGGTTCTACAAGCAGAACTCGGACGTCGGGCTCAAGATGAAGAAGATCGGCCAGGTGTGCGACATAGTGTTCGTAGCAATGACGGACGCAGCCTGGGGAGTTCGACAACACGGGCCCAGTCAAGGTGGCTACGTCATCTTGGCACGCCACAAGAAGATATTCGACGGACACGAGTCCGACTTTAGCGTGATCGACTGGAAGTCCTTCAAGCTACTGCGCATGGCACGTTCCTCTCTACATGCGGAGTCAGAGGCAGCAGCAGCGGGCATGGACGGCTTGGAGTTTGCGAAGTGATTCTGGGCAGCCATGATCTACGACGGCGTGGACATCACGAAGGACGAAAGCACTGACATGGCGGGTGAGTCAGCATTAGTTGTGGACGCGAAGGCGCTCTACGACGCGGCCCTGAAGGAGAGCATCACTAGCTTCCAGGACAAGCGAACCGGCATCGAGGTGCTAGCGCTGCGTGAGAGGATGGAGGCTACAATGACACGCTGGAGGTGGGTATCTTCAGAAAGGCAGTACGCGGACGGGCTCACGAATATCGCGGCGAGACAGCTCCTCGCCGACCGTCTGCGATATGGGAGGCTACAGCTCAAGCACGACCCGAACTACACGGCGGCGAAGAAGAAGACCAAGGAAGAGCGACAGGAGAGCATAGATCAGACGAGGCCGGTGACATCGGCGGCGGCGCGGAAGGCGACGACACCATTCATGCAGTTGGCAGTGTTCGCAACCTGCTGTTGCAGATCGGCGGCCCGTTCAAGCTACGACATGAAGGATGAGAACGGTCATGGTATTGTGATCTGGTTTGCCATGTTGATTATACTTCTAGGGTTATGTGGAGCCTGCCCAGCTGCGTCCTACATGCTCAAGATCAAGGAGGCCGAGTACAAATACAAGACGGAGCTGGCGGTTCTACGGGCGAAGTCCGAGAAGGGAGAAGGAGAGCGAACCAAAGGGACCACCAAGTGACGAGCGCGGCGGCTCGTCGAACGACCTGTACGCGGCCATGACGGTGGGAGTGCAGAGCATGACGACATACAAGCTCAGCGGGGGCGTATGGAGGTTTCAGCATCCGACGCAGGGTTTTGCAGAGCGGGCGAGGTGACGACCGAGCCAGAGTTGACGGAAGGTTTTCGAGCTCACAAGTGAGGCTTGCATTCAATACTATTCTCTCTTCTTTTTGCGTTTTTTATTGTTTGCCACCCGAGAGTTTATGATTGTGGATTTCGGTTGGAGATATATTTGCACGCAGTGCGATATATCGGCATTGCTTCTTTCAGCGTGGAGTTAGCTACACCTTCTCACGCATTATAATGTTGTTTCCATTATGTTTCCTTGTTAATGCAACCTTAGGAATGTTTATCTGGATTTGCTAGATTTCATATTGAAGTAAGGCTTCTCTCTGTTTCATGTTCTTTTTACTATTTCACGGGTGTGAGATATACGCTGTACATCTAGTGTGTATGCATGCTCGTGCGTGTATTTGTTATAGCACGAGCCCGCAACTGTTTCGGCCCTGGATTGCGGCAGGGCCCTTGAGTCAGACAGAGCGCGCTGTGAGAATGATATTCTCTTTCATAATCAGTGTTGTATTCATTGCCATCAAAGACTTCGTGGGCTTTGATAAGTTCATACTCCCCAATCTAGCACCAGGAGACAAGTCGACCCACCAAAAGAAGCCCTGGGCCGAAGCCCTTTCTGGGAGCATGCACAGCCAGCCCCTTGGGAACTGCGGTCGGGAACTTTTTTGGATGGCGTCTCGCCCCGTTGGTGCGGCACGCTGTCCACCTCCCAGTCCCCAGGCGTCAACGCCCCAAATTTCTCGAGGCTTCCTTTGGAGGTCTAGAAATTGGCACCAACACCAACACGGGGGGTTGCCTCCACAGGGGGAAGATCAGCCTCGATTTCGGTGTTGGTGGCAATATTTCGGTCACCTTGGAAGCCAGAATATTACCCCCATCACCGAGATCGGGATCTTCCTCGCTCGGTGGAGGCACACCGCCGATATTGGGGTTGGTGTGAACCTTTAGGCCTGCGATTCCTGACCCAAGGAGCGGAGCGACAGGCTGTCCGCTTGCGAGGCATACCGTGTCGCCAGGGCCGCCGCGGCGACACGGTAAGCAAAAGGTGCCGACCGTACTCGGCATGTGAAACAATCGGGGCCCTGGTCTGGCTGGTTTGGAGGGAGGGGAAGCCCTTCAAGAGGGCATCCGACGCCCTCGACAAGGCCCAGAGAGGCCCATAGACGGCTCGCAAACACTCCCACGTGGACCCAGATGGCGACAAGGCGCCCCAGCATGGCCTCAAAACAGCCCGCGAAGCCTCCGGGACGCCTCCCGAAAGCTCACAGAGGACTCCCAGTCGGGCCCCTATACAATTCCCTCCGGGGACCAATATCTGTACCTTCTTCGCCGTCGCAGCGCTCAAGACGGGCCGAGGCAACCCCAGGATCGCCCCAGGACCACGCGAGAGGCCCCGAAGAGGGCCCCCAGACGGCCAGGGAAGCTCTCGAGAGGGCTCCCACACGGCTGGAAACAACTCCCGGGTGGCCCGGGAATCGCCTGACGCCCACGGACGGCGACGACGGGCGGCGGCGACCGGGCGACGACGGCGATGGCGGCGGACGGCGGCAATGGGATGGCGACGGGCGACGGGCGGCATTGACGATTGTAGACGAGCGCGTTCCACTACTCGCAAAGGAACGACTCGCAGATGGCCTGGATCCGCAACGGGAGATTTACGATACGTTACACTGGTGCAGTAATCTGTCTTTCGGGCGTTTACGAGTAGGCACTTTGCGACTAGTGGAGCGCGCTCGGTGAGATTGGCGACGACGACGATGACGACGGCAAGAAGCCACGGACGACGGCAACGGGGTGACGCCGGGCCGAGGGCGACGGACAGGTGATGGGTCGAGAACGATGTCGTGACGCGATTGGCCCAGGATGCGTTTCAGAAGTTCCCGCGCGTCTGGCAGCCCACGTTTCTGCAGCCCGCGTGGAACAGAAGGAAGTCCTGGACAGCGTGGAAATCTTAGAACTGACAAGCAAATACATAAGCATAACAACTGCCTGGGGGTCCGCGCGGACCTCCGAAAGTTAACGCTTATACCGCATGTTGTGCGGGTATCCTTGTCACGACCTCGTGCTCCTCTGGGATGGCGACGAGCGGTGGCGACGCGACCGCGCCGACGCCAATGGAGCGGCCGCCGCGGGGCGCCTCCTGCTGTGGCCGCCCGCTGCCGCGACCCGCGCCGCCGTGGGGCGAAGGCTGCTGCGTCGCGCTCCTGCGGTGCTGCCTGTGGCCGCTGCTGTCCTCGGACGCCAGGGGGCTCGTCGCCGGCCGTCCGCGGTGCTGATGCTGATGGTGGATGCTGGATGGTGATGCCAACGATAATGATGATGATGATGACGATGATGCTGCAACTGATGATGATGGTAATGATGATGATGGTGATGATGATGGTGGTGATGATGATGGTGATGATGATGGTCTTGATGATGGTAATGATGATGATGGTGATGATGATGATGATGGTGATGATGATTGTGGTGATGATGGTGGTGATGAGGGTGGTGATGATGGTGACGATGATGATGGTGATGCTGATGGTGGTAGTGATGATGATTATGATGATGACGATGATGATGATGATGATGGTGATGCTGATGCTGATGGGGACGACGATGATGGTGATGATGATAATGATGATAATAGTGATAATGGTAGTGATGGTGATGGCGACGATATACGAGCATGGTGATGGTGCTGGTGATGGTGGTGACGATGCTGATGATGATGATGATGATATTGCTGATGATGATGATGATGATGATGATGATGATGATGATGCTGATAATGATGATGATGATGATGATGATGATGATGAGGAGGAGGAGGAGGCGGAGCGTACCCTGAGCACGTCCCAGGATCCACTCTACGGCGGGGGCGGGGGCCAGCGACGCTCGTGGCTTTGTCGGCGCCTGCTGCCCCTCCTCTCCTCCCCACTGCTACTACCATCAAACCTCCAGCTGCAACCTGACTCACTCTCCCGAATTCGACTACCTACCTCACCGCTGCCACTGCCATGGGACAAGAGAGGCGGAGCACACTCAGCATCAGGCGGCCTCACCCGCGGCAGCAAACGCGGCCACCTTGACGCCGGTGAGGCCCACCCCGCCGTCGATGTCGGCGGCAATGCCATCCAAGACGACGTTGTACAATTCGATACCAGGATTCGTGGCGACCGAGCCTGGGAAAGCCACGGGCTCGAGGAGCACCCGTGGGATCCAGGACTTTGCGTTCTGATCGCCTCATCACTGTGTGGGAGTCCAGCACGTGGCGACTGAACCCAGCTCAAGCTCGAGGCGCACTCGTCTGGGATTTGCGATCTAACGCCGTCACCTAGCGTTCTGACACCCGACTCAGCAGCATGCGCATCATCACCGCCAGCGACTCCAGCCACAGAGGACGCGCCGTCTGACATCAAGGACGAGCCCGTCTCTCCACACGATGACGAACCAGCACGTGACGACTGAACCCAGCCCGAGCTCGAGGCGCACTCGTCTGGGATTTGCGATCTAACGCCAGCCACTCGCGTTCTGACATCGGGACCATCCCCCTGTCCGTCTCCAGCGGCACTCCCTTCTGACTCATATGACGAGCTGGGTGATGAAGAAGAGGAGGAAGCCGCTCGACTTGCCAGCACAACTTTCTGCAGCTCAGATCGTCGAAGCATGCGCCTCTGACCACCCCTCAACGGCAGACGTACAGCCAGACGGGCAGCTTCGACCAGCTTGAGGGCACCTGCGTACTGGGGCGCCTCAGTATGTACTCTCGACATGAGGCGGTAATGATGATAGATCGCCATCAAAAATGCCAGATTGCCACCCCTGACACCAATCCTGAAAGCCACATTGCCAGGAAGATCATTACGGAGCACCAAAGCAGCAAAGTGATGGCATCGCTGGCAGCGCACGACATAGTGCGCGATGGTGTCAGCTCCGTGCTCGCACCCATAAATACATCTCGCATCTCTCTGCATCCGTCGGTTCGTAATCCATCCACCAAGGAAAGTTTTCAAAGCAACAACCGCCCAACTTGGAGGGACAGCCTGCAAAGTCTGTTGCACTGCCTGCAGATCAGACGCTCGAATCCTGAAATGCCGCCACAACCGCCGCCTGACCAGCTCCTCCAGCTTCGGCGGGAAGACGTTCCTCAACAATATCTGATAGAAGATACTCTGCCATTTGGTCCTCGGGGTTCTCCTCGCCCTCTCCTCCTGCGGATCTTCGCGGCTGCACAGCAACCTCTCCAGCTGTCCAGGGAGAGCAGCTGGCCCAAAGAGGCGGGAAAGTTCACCTCTTCCAAGCCTGCCTGCCCACAGTGCTCGAGCCATCGCACCACCAATACTAAGCTGTCGATCTTGTTCGAAGCCGAGTGCACCTTGCTCCAAGAACCATGCAAACGGTGGGCACCTCCAGAAGGGTGGGGCCATCACCGCAGCGTTCCAGAGGCTCGCGCACCCCATGTCCGTCACCACCTGCCGCAACCTTCCGAGCCTTGCCTGCCATGTGGAGCACGTCGTGAGAGCGGACCGCATGCGAGTCGCCGCGGCCAGCACAAACATGGATGTGAACCTCGGCCCACCCCATTCAGCCAGAGCAAAGCAATCGCCCATTCTCAACATCGAACTCGGCGCCCGCAGAATCCGCGCCACAAGATGGCGCTGCCGTTGACACTCCTTCCACCCAAGAGGGACCAGCTGCGAGACATAGCCCAAAACAGGAAGCGCCCGATCGGCATACAACTTAGCAGCAACTTGCACAGGGGCCCCTTGTCGGCTCAACTCAACTGTACGAGATGCATGTTTGGCCAGCGCCTCCGACCACTGTGCGTCAATCGTGGCCCCAGGGCCGATCTGAAATCCCAAGTAAGTGCACACGTCTACCATTTGGAAGTCTGCCCACTCAGCGTCGGCATCAATCAAAACCTGTCGCAGTTCCGAAGTGTACGGTTCGCAGGCGGGACCACGAAGGGGTATCACAAAGCATTTAGCAGGCTTGAGCACCAGGTTGGCGAACAGACGAGCATTGCGGAAAACACGAGCAAGCCGTGGGTATCCCCGATTCTTCCTAATGACTGCCCCCAGATCATCTGCACACGCACGGGCAGCCCCGAGAGACACTGAGCCATTGCTCAGGGATACTTCGATATCCAGCAGGAACGAGTTGGCAGCAATGACATAGAGCGAACCACTTAACGGACAGCCTTGTAGGACCCCTGAGTCCATGAAGTAGAGCAGAGAGAGGCTAGCACCACCATAGTAACAGGGCGACCAGAAGTAAAGGACCTCGAGAGCACGTGTAAGGGGGCCAGGAACATGTAGATGATGAAGACACCGAAACAGCCACTTCTGACTGACCGAGGGGAACGCTGGTGCAAAATCAAATGTCATGAGGGACGGCGAGTTCGTCGGGTCATCCTGGGACACGATACTGGCGATCCGTGCAAATACATCAAGATCAACCACATTGTTGAGAAAGTTCCGATGACGGATGAAGCCGTTCTGAGTTCTCGCTCCTATCGTTTGGACAACCGACTGCAACTTCCCATTCAAGACAGAGCAGATCACCTTATTCGACGTGTTCTTCAGCCCCAGGGGCCGTGTGTCACCAGCTGACCTAAAGACCCCTCCAGAGTCGGGTTCGATCTGGGAACCCTTCGCCGATTTCGGAATAAACACCGCCAGGAGCGCCGAGAAGGAGGACGGCATGAGATTCCCCGCTAGGATCCACTGGAGCACCACCATAAGGACCTGAGGCCCAAGCCCAGACTTCCACGCAATGTAGTGCAGGCCGTCGGGGCCAGGAACCGACCAAGATACCCGACGGAGAAAGCGATGGATATCCTCGATCATGGGGGGGCGGATGTTGGAGAAGTCGACGGTACTCGAGAACCTCCTTAGATATTGCTCACCTCCAGGGGGCACCTCGGAGACCTTGGAGAACACGGGGGCCCAGTATCTCGCCAGTCCGTCAGCTAGCATATCTTCAGCCCCCACTGCCTGCCCACCTTCCCGAAGCTGTTCTCCCTGCTGAGCCCCGTCAACGAGAAGCCCCGATAAGAATTTCCGCCGAGCAAGAGGATTCCACAACTGAGCGCGACGATGAAGGGCCTGCTTCAACGCGACAAGCCGTGAGCGTCTACCCGGAGCCAGTTCCCGTTCAGCAGCCTCTTCGAGAGCCTTTTTGCGCTGCGCACACTCCTGTCTCTGAAGGTTGCCATGCAAGTCCTGGAACTTACCTGGGTCAAGGAACATGGGGATCTCACCGACAATGTGCACCAGGGACTGGGTCCAGGGATGCTGATGGAGGAGAACTCTCGCCAACTTCACGTCGCTACGCCAGACCGCCCGAGCCAACGATCGAGAGACCATGGCCCGAGATGAGGAGGAGGAGGAGGAGGAGGAGGAGGAGGATGAGATGATTATGATGCTGATGATGATGACGATGATGGTAATGATGATGATGATGATGATGATGATGATGATGATGATGATGATGATGATGATGATGATGATGGTGCTGATGATGATGATGATGATGGTGCTGATGATGGTGGCGACGATGGTGATGTTGATGATGACGACGATGATGACGACGAAGCGGTGGTGATGGTTGTAGCGGTGCTGCTGATGATAAGGATCATTCTGATGACGATGATAACGACGATGACGGCGATGACGAGCCGGCGGTGATGATAGTGCAAATGATGCTGATGGTGTTGATGATTATGAAGATGATGCTGCTGATGATTGTACGATGATGCGGTGACCCCCATCGTCGGTCGTCGGTCGTCGTCGCCGCCATCCGCGGAGGCGTCCTCGTCCGGGGGCACGGGGGGCTCGTCGTTCGTCGTCCGTCGATCGCCGTCGATCCTCGACGCGAGGTCGGGCGCCGCTCGTCGTCGTCCTTCGTCATGTGTGGTCGCTCGGTCTGCGCTCGTCGTCCTTCGTTGCCGTCGATCGCCGCCGAGAGTTGACGTTCAAGATCGAGATTCGACGGGCGAGGCTCGAGGATGTCGAGCGAGGGCCAGGGGCCGCGGGCGCTCGCCGCTGCCACCATTGACCGAGAATGCCGGAACTGCCTCGGCTTGGGCGAGTCGGTGGCCTCGCGACGTCCGCGTCCAGGGTGGCTTTCCACCGATCGGCTTGTAGGGGTCATGCCAGGCGAGTCGAGGTAAGTCCAAATAGAACGAGGTAAAACCATAGCCAGCGAGGACCCAAAACAGTGATTTCCTACGATGTATGCGGTGCAGTCCACTTCGACTGTCTTGAAGCTGTCCTCTCCATTGCTCGTGCAAACATCCCACCCTCCCACCCGCAACTTGGTCGCAAGACATCTTCAGACAAGACCGTGACGGTAGGTACCACATGGCACTTGGCCACGACACCGATGCCGACGACGACAGCGACATCGACGACGACGGCGCCGCCGACAGCGACTGCGACGACACCGACGACGTCTCCAATGTTTTCGACGACGACAACGACGACGACGACACCGACGACGACGACAACGACGCCGACGACGACGACGAAGACGACGACGACGTCGCCAACGGAGACGACGACGAGGGAGGAGAAAAAACGACGACGGCGACAACGACGACAACGACGATGGAGGAGGGAAGACGGCGACGACGCCAACGACGAAGAAGGAGGAAGGACGGCGACGCCGACGACGACAACGACGAGGGAGGAGGGAAGACGACGACGATGACAACGACGACGAAGACGACGACGACGGCGACGAAATAGGAGGGACGACGACGAGACGCCGACGACGGACGACGACGACGAGGGAGGAGGATAACGACGAGTGGACGGACGACGACGACGACGACGACGGCGACGAAATAGGAGGGACAACGACGAGACGCCGACGAAGACAACGAGGGAGGAAGGACGACCACGGCGACAACGACGACGGAAACGACGACGACGCCAAAGACGACGAGGAAAGACAGAAGACGACGACGGCGACGACGACGACGACGACGAGGGAGGAGGGAGGACGACGACGACGACGACGACGACGAAAGAGCGCGCGCGCACAATTTTGTTGAAAACCCGTGTTGCGAAACCTTGTGTTTTTGTAGGTTTTTTGGACGCACGATTTCGAAATTCTTCCGAAACCGAAGGTTTTTGAAGGATTTCGGCATACGCCCGCGACGACGCGCGCGTCTGCACTTCGTCCCATTTTTTGCAGAGGATTCTCGCGACGGCACACGCGCAAGAGCGTTCGACAGATTTCGACATGCGCGCGCGCGAAGCCCGTTTGGTAGCATTTTGTGAAAATCTTGGAAAACCTATGGTTTTCTTAAGATTTCGCAAGAGCTCGCGCGTAAGTTTTTTTTTGAATCAGTGTTGCGAAACCATGTGTTTTTATATGTTTTTTGGAAATTCAATTTTGAAATCTCTCCGGAACCGAAGGTTTTTGAAGGATTTCGGCATGCGCGCGCCACGACGCGCGCGTGTGCACTTCGTCCCATTTTTTGCAAGGGATTCGTGAAAAAGTGTATGTTAGAACAAAACATGTCACCGCATAGTGTTTTTTACAAGGGAACCGCAGGGGGGGGGAACCCGGCTTGGCTGGGATGGTATGAATTCATATTTAGGATGGACATGTGGTCAGAATCATATGTAATTTACAGCACGCGCGGGGGACCCGATAAGTCCGGGGGGGGGTAGAATCTATTAGTCTTTTAGAAAGGAGAATTAATCGACCACTTGACTGTCTTGAAGCTGTCCTCTCCACTGCTCGTGCAAACATCCCACCCTCCCACCCGCAACTTGGTCGCAAGACCTCTTCAGACAAGACCGTGACGGTAGGTACCACATGGCACTTGGCCACGACACCGATGCCGACGACGACAGCGACATCGACGACGACGGCGCCGCCGACAGCGACTGCGACGACACCGACGACGTCTCCAATGTTTTCGACGGCGACAACGACGACGACGACACCGACGACGACGACAACGACGCCGACGACGACGACGAAGACGACGACGACGTCGCCAACGGAGACGACGACGAGGGAGGAGAAAAAACGACGACGGCGACAACGACGACAACGACGATGGAGGAGGGAAGACGGCGACGACGCCAACGACGAAGAAGGAGGAAGGACGGCGACGCCGACGACGACAACGACGAGGGAGGAGGGAAGACGACGACGATGACAACGACGACGAAGACGACGACGACGGCGACGAAATGAAAGGACGACGACGAGACGCCGACGACGGACGACGACGACGAGGGAGGAGGATAACGACGAGGGAGGAGTGAAGACCACGACGACGACGACGACGACGACGACGGCGACGAAATAGGAGGGACAACGACGAGACGCCGACGAAGACAACGAGGGAGGAAGGACGACCACGGCGACAACGACGACGGAAACGACGACGACGCCAAGACGACGACAACGACGACGAGGAAAGACAGAAGACGACGACGGCGACGACGACGACGACGACGACGAGGAGGAGGGAGGACGACGACGACGACGACGACGCAAGAGCGCGCGCGCACGCTTTTGTTGAAAATCCGTGTTGCGAAACCTTGGGTTCTTGTAGGTTTTTTGGACGCACGATTTTGAAATCCTTCTGAAACCGATGGTTTTTGAAGGATTTCGGCATACGCCCGCGACGACGCGCGCGTCTGCACTTCGTCCCATTTTTTGCAGAGGATTCTCGCGACGGCACACGCGCAAGGGCGTTCGACAGATTTCGACATGCGCGCGCGCGAAGCCCGTTTGGTAGCATTTTGTGATAATCTTGGAAAACCTATGGTTTTCTTAAGATTTCGCAAGACCTCACGCGGAAGTTGTTTCAGCAAATCAGTGTTGCGAAACCATGTGTTTTTGCATGTTTTTCGGAAACTCGATTGCGAAATCCTTCCGGCACCGAAAGTTTTTGAAGGATTTCGGCATGCGCGCGCGACGACGCGCGCGTGTGCACTTCGTCCCATTTTTTGCAAGGGATTCGCGGAAAAGTGTTATGTTAGAACAAAACATGTCACCGCATAGTGTTTTTTACAAGGGAACCGCAGGGGGGGGGATACCGGCTTGGCTGGGATAGTATGAATTCATATTTAGGATGGACATGTGGTCAGAATCATATGTAATTTGCAGCACGCGCGGGGTAACCGATAAGTCCGGGGGGGGGGATAGAATCTATTAGTCTTTCAGAAAGGAGAATCAATGTGATGCAATCTAGGTGGTACAATCCATGAGGTGCAACCGCTGTGGCGCACAGCAATCCAAGGCAACGCAACGCAATGCAAGGAAACGCAAAGCCATGCAAATCAAAACAATTCAAAACAATGGTTTGTAATGATATTTTAAAGCAGTCATGCAAATCAATGCAACACAATCGAAACAGCGCAAAGCAACGCAAAGCAATGCAACGCAAACCAATGCACATCAGTGCAACACAACGCAAAGACAACAAAACAAGTTAACGCAATCCAATGCGAGGCAACGAAAAGCAACGCAACGTAGAATAGGCCCAGACGGCGACGGGGTGGCGACGGCGGCCACGTAGCCGCAATACCGACGGGCAGGCCCAGAGCAACGGGGCGGTGACGGCGTCCACACAACCGCCAGACCGACAGGCAGGCCCAGAAGACGGGCGGCGACGGGGCGGCGACAGGGACCACGTAGCAGCCATACTGACGGGCAGGCCCGGCTCCTCGGGAAAGAAATGGGAACCTCCGAGCGCAGGCACTGCTTGGGTTTGGGGCGTAAGCCTGGGCCGACCCAGGCATCGCCGAGCGAATCCGAAGATGGCCGCAGCCGCTCCAGCGCGAGTCGAGCGGCGCCAGGAGCCGCGAAGCGGGGGGAGGAGAGCCCCCTCTGCGCCTGCGCCCATGTCGCTGCCGAGCTGTCGGAGGAGGAGGGGGAGGAGGAGGAGGAGGAGGAGGAGGAGGAGGAGGAGGAGGAGGAGGAGGAGGAGGAGGAGGAGGAGGGGAGGAGGGGGAGGAGGAGGAGGAGGAGGACGAGGAGGGGGAGGAGGAGGAGGGGGAGGAGGAGGAGGAGGAGGCGGGGGCCCCCGCCGCTCGGGGGCCCCGCCGCCCGAGCACCCGCGGCTCCGAGGGCTCCGGGCCTTGGCGCTCGGCCCGCTTCCCCTTGCCGCCGCCGGCCCTCGGCGGGCGGCGCGCTCGGCGGGCGGCCGCGGCCGCGAGGGCCGCACGCGCGGCCTCCGCGGGGGGGGCCTCCGCGGGCCCCGGGCAGGCCCGACGAGGCCCGCCGCGGGCCTGCCTGCCGCGAGCGGCGGGGCTCCGGCCCCGCACGGGCCCGGAGGCGAGCACCTCCGAGGACAGGCCGCTGTCCCTGCGCTGGAGCTGGCCATCGCTCGGACGGCCATTCTCTGTGTTTTTTGTTAGGTTTCGTGCGTGGTTTTTTCGCCAAATGATCGAGGATGCTCCTCGGTGGTCCTCGCCGAAGGAAAAATGCACACGTCCGAGCGATGCCAAGTGGAGAGTCTGGAGCAGCTGATGCAGGTCGCACCTTTTACTCGGTGCGAGGCCTGAGATCTCCACGGCAAGGCCGTGCTGGCCCGATTGCGCCAGCAATGCCGATCGAGTGGACCGTTGAAGCTCGGCCTGCTGGAGCTCCACTCCGCGGAACAGCATGTGCGTATGGAGCTGGGCCTTTGGGTCCGAGGATAGACTGCCATCCCCTCCCAAGGGACTCGACGGGAGCAACCGCTGGAAGGGGTCCACCGACCAGTCGCCCGCCGGTGCCACAAGGCTTCCCCCCATAGCATGGAGCAAGGTCACCTGCGAATGCTGCCGCCACCGCGGCAGCCCACCTACGAACACCTGTACGCCCTCACTGGACCCCGCAGCAACAACGATCCTGTGCTTAGCAACCAGCTGCTTGACCCGAAAGGGACTACCACGGCCCGCCCCTGGGCCACTAGTGTGCTGGCACTAAATGCTCCTGCTCGTCCTCGAACCGCGCCCCACCAGGGCCCCCTACGGAAGCCCTGGACACATCGGGAACATCCTTGAGGCCGCTCTCCACATGTGTGCCCCCTTCAAGAAGGCCCCATTGCCCGTCCGCGACAGCTTCGGAAAATCCCCAACCTCGCCGAACCCGATTTCCGCCGACTCCACAGACGCATCGGACGCATTGAGGCTTCATCAAGGCCTGATCGCGCCTTGTTACTGTCGCCCACCACCACCCCTCCCTCGACCGCGCCCAGCAGGCCTCCACGTGGAGGGAAAACGCCGCCCGCGACTGTCCCCTCAAAGACACTGTGGCCGTGTGCAACCAGCTCACATCCCCCGCCGACCTGTCCGCCCTACGCCACCACGAGTGCGCAATATGCACGCTCTAGAAGGACCTCGTTGGATCATGCAGCGGCCTCTTGCCCATGGCCACGACCCCGCATCTGCCCAATATCTGGGGGAAGGGGGGGGGGCATCTGGCACCGGGAAGGATCTCCAACAGCCCCCACCAACAGGCGCTCTCCTGGGCGCAACGCTGCTCCCAGCCACGCTACAGAACGGGGACAACCGCTTTCAGACGGCAGACCAAAGCCCCAACGTCCCCAACGTCTACTGCGACGCGCGCAGGCACGGCCCCTTCGACCCGCGAGAGGACAACGGAGGCGCGTGTGTTGACCCCCAGATTCGCCGACTGCTGGCGGCAAGCCGACTCGAATTCTACAGGCGAGGAGCTGACTGCCGCTGGCACTGCACCAACTGCTGGAAGATGAGCCAAGACGTCTTAGGCCTCCCCATGCCCGAAGGTGTCAAGCTCGCCACCTTCCTGGCCAGCACCGATACCAGGCAAATGGCTCAAGGCGAGCTCGCGCGCAGACCCCTGCCAGCAGGGCCACCAATTCCCCTTCCAGAAGCAGGCCCCTCTGGCAACTCCTCCTCCCGCAACGCGGCACCCAGGACCCGACCTTCATTCACAAACACCACTATCCCCGCTCAGCGCACCGGAGACGACAGGTTTGGAAGGAAATCAGTAGCGGCCGATGGCGATGCGAGTGCGACCACTGCCCCAGCAGTGCGCCAGCACACGCATGGCAGTGCGGAGACGTCCCCAAAGGTCAGAATGAGGGGGCCGAACGGTCATTCACTGTCCCTGGTTGCGTGGCTGAAGTGAGAATCCGTGGTGAGGATTCTGCTTGTTGCGTTGTTGCTGTTGTTGTTGGTGTTGCTGTTGTTGTTGCCGCTGCTGCTGCTGCTGCTGCTGCTGTTGTTGTTGTTGTTGTTGTTGTTGTTGTTGTTGTTGTTCTTGTTGTTGTTGTTGTTGTTGTTGGTGTTGTTGTTGTTGTTGAATTCTCCTTCTTGAAGAATAATTGTTGTTGATCCCCCCCACCGGTGCACATTGATTTTTTTCAATTGAAGTGCCCCCCCACCCCCCCAAGGCTCGCACCTCGTCTTTTGTCAAAGAAAGTCTTCCTGCTCAAACTGGCCCCCTGGCCCCCGGGTTACAACAACAACGGTTCCCGTCTGAGACTTCCTCACAATTTAGCCAGGACCCCCGCTCCCGCCCGAGACTTCCTCGCATTTTATTCAAGAATCGCGCTCTCGCTTGGGACATCCTTACGATTTATTCAGGAGTCGCTCCTCCTGCGCTCTGGAGTCGCGCTCTCGCTGGAGACTTGCTTGCAATTTACTGGAGAATAGCACCCTTGCGTTGGAATTTCTTGCAATTGACTTCAGCGCCGCGCTCCCGACACCCAGGCACCCGGGAGTCGCGCTCACGCTTAGGACTCCTTCACAGATTACCTAGGAATCGGGACCTCGCTGCCCTTCGTGGCCCCGTTGAAGCCCTTCGTGGCCCCCTCGCTTTGTTTCGTGGCCCCGTTGCAGCCCTTCGTGGCCCCCTCGCTTTGTTTCGTGGCCCCGTTGCAGCCCCTCGTGGCCTCCTCGCTGCCCTTCGTGGCCCCGTTGCAGCCCTTCGTGGCCCCCTCGCTTTGTTTCGTGGCCCCGTTGCAGCCCTTCGTGGCCCCGTTGCAGCCCTTCGTGGCCCCCTCACTGCCCTTCGTGGCCCCGTTGCAGCCCTTCGTGGCCCCCTCGCTTTGTTTCGTGGCCCCATGTATGTATGCCCTTCGTGGCCCCCGCTCGTTCGCGCCCGTGGTGGCCCCGTATGCATGCCCTTCGTGGCCCCGCTGTCGCCTTTCGTGGCCCCCTCGCTGCCCTTCGCGTCCCCGTTGCTGCCCTCAGTGGCCCCGTCCTTACCCTCCGCGGCCCAACATACGTGTGCCCTTCCTGGCCCCCGCTCGTTCGCGCCCGTTGTGGCCCCATGTGCGTGCCCTTCGTGGCCCCGCTGTCGCCGTTTGTGGCCCCCTCATTGTCCTACGTGGCCCAGGTGCTACCCTCAGTGGCCCCATCGTTGCCTTCTGTGGCCCCGCATTATCTGCCCTTCGTGGCCCACGCTCGTTCGCGCTCTTCGTGGCCCCATACGCATTCCCTTCGTGTCCCCGCTGTCGCCCTTCGTGGCCTACTTCGTGTCCTTCGTGGCCCTGCTGTCGTTCTCTCTCGCTCTCGCTTTCGCTCGTCGTCGTCGTCGCCCGCCGTCGGTGCCGTCGTCGTCGACGTCGTCGTCGTCGTCGTCGTCGTCGTCGTCCCCCCCTGTCCGTCCCTCTTGGGGTCGGGTCGACGGTCCGCGGCCGCCCCGCCGATCAGCGCTGCCGCTGGCCAGGCCGACGGTCCGCGGCGGCCCCGCCGCTTGCCGGGGCCGGCCTGCAGGGAAGAAAGGTATACCCCCCAAAAGGGGTTCGATCGAAGACGAAAAGGGCGGGTATCGAGGCTTTGGGAAATTCGCGTTATTCGACACTCGAACAGATAAGGACAAGGACGAACAGATTTAAACTGATTGTTGTTGTTGTTGATGTTGTTGTTTTTGAAATCTCATTTCTAAAGAATAATTGTTGTTGATCCTCCTCACTGATGCATGCTGTTTGTTTCTCAATCAACGTGTGCCCCTCGACGCTCGCACCCTGTTGTTTGACAACGGAAGTCTTGATGCTCAAATTGTATCCCTGGCCCCCGGGTTGCAACAACAACGGCTCCCGCCTGAGACTTCCTCACGATTTAGCCAGGACCCCCGCTCCCGCCTGAGACTTCCTCGCGTTTTATTCAGGCATCGCGCTCTCGATTAGGACTTCCTGACAATTTGTTTCGGAATCGTTCTCTCGGCGCTCTGAAGTCGCACTCTCGCTGGAGACTTGCTTGCAATTTACTTAAGAATTGCGCCCTTGCGTTGGAATTTCAAACAATTTACTCAAGCGCCGCGCTCCCAACACTCAGGCACCCAGGAGTCGCGCTCACGCTTAGGACCCCCTCAAAGATTACCCAGGACTGGGGATCTCGCTGCCTTTCGTGGCCCCGTTGCAGCCCTACGTGGCTCCCTCGCTCTCCTTCGTGGACCCGTTGCAGCCCTTCGTGGCTCCCTCGCTGCCCTTCGTGGCCCCGTTGCAGCCCTTCGTGGCCCCCTCGCTGCCCTTCGTGGCCCCGTTGCAGCCCGTCGTGGCCCCGTTGGAGCCCTTCGTGGTCCCGTCGCTCCCCTTCGTGGCCCCGTTGCAGTCCTTCGTGGACCCCTCGCTGCCCTTCGCGGACCTATATATGCATGCCCTTCGTGGCCCCTGCTCGTTCGCGCCCGTGGTGGCTGTCGCCCCCTCGCAGCCCTTCGTGGTCCCCTCGCTCCCCTTCGTGGCCCCGTCCTTGCCCTCCGCGGCCCAACACACGTATCCCCTTCGTGGCCCCGTTGCAGCCCTTCGTGGCCCCCTCGCTGCCTTTCCTGGCCCCCTTGCAGCCCTTCGCGGCCCCCTCGCTGCCCTTCGTGGCCCCATTGCAGCCCTTCGTGGCCCCCTCGCTGCCCTTCGTGGCCCCGTTGCAACCTTTCGTAGCCCCCTAGCTGCCCGTCGTGGCCCCGTTGCACCCCTTCGTGGCCCCCTCGTTGCCCGTCGTGGCCCCATATATGTATGCCCTTCCTGGCCCCCGCTCGTTCGCGCCCGTCGTGGCCCCATAGGCATGCCCTTCGTGGCCCCGCCGTCCCCCTCTGTGGCCCCCTCGCTGCCCTTCGCGACCCCGCTACATCTTCATTGAAAAGAGGCCCACGCTCGAGCGGCTTGGGGGACCGCCAACACCGGCCCCCAAACAACAACAGCAACAGCAACAGCAACAGCAGCAGCAGCAACAACAACAACAACAACACCAACAACAACAACACCACCACCAACACCAACACCAACAACAACAACAACAGCAACAACAACAACAACAACAACAACAACACCAACACCAACAACAACAACAGCAGCAGCAGCAGCAGCAGCAGCAGCAACAGCAACAGCAACAGCAACAGCAACAACAACAACAACAATAACAACACCAACAACAACAACAACAACAATAACAACAACAACAACAACAACAACAACAACAACAACAACAACAACAACAACAACAACAACAACAACAACAACAACAACAACAACAACAACAACAACAACAACGTTTCCGTGTGAGACTTCCTCCTTTTTTACTCAGGGCTGGTGCCCCTCCTCGCCGCCGAAAGCAACGTCCTAACAAAACCAGTGCTCCCGCTCGAAATTTCCTCCTGTTTTACCTTGGACTGGTGCGCTAGTCTCTCTCTCATCGGCGCCGCCCCCAGCAAAAACAACGCTACCGCTCGAGCTTTCCTCCCTTTTTTACTCAAGGCGATGCTGCTCCTCGCCGCCGAAAGCCGCCGCCCCGACAAAACCAGCGCTCCCGCCCGAGACTTTTTCCGTTTTACGCTGGATTGGCGCCCAACTGTCCTTTGAATAGGCGCCGTTCCAAGCAAGAACAACGCTCCCGCTCGAGATTTCCTCTCTGCTTCTTTGG
Source organism: Prorocentrum cordatum (assembly GCA_963575745.1). Lineage (NCBI taxonomy): Eukaryota > Dinophyceae > Prorocentrales > Prorocentraceae > Prorocentrum > Prorocentrum cordatum. Next base: position 129,737 of record CAUYUJ010021441.1, read on the forward strand.
GGCGGTGCTGTTCCTCGCCGCCGACAGCCCCCGTCCCGACAAAACCACGGTTCCCGCTCGATGGTTCCTCTTTTCTTGCTCAAGGCGGTGTTCCTCCTCGCCGCCGAAAGCCGCCGTCCCAACAAAACCAGCGCTCCCGCTCGAGACTTCGTTTTGTTTTACGCTGGACAAGCGCCCTACTTTCTTCAGCATTGGCGCCGTCCTAGCAACAACAGCAGCCCTGCTCGAGACTTCCTCCTTTTCTATTCAGGGCCAGGTCCTTGCCTCACCGCCGACAGCCCCCATCCCCACCAAGGCAATCCTGTTGTTCGACAATTCCTTGTGCTTTACCCTTCGCTGGGGTTCCACTGGTGGTCTCTCACCGGCGCAGCAAGGCGCGGGCATGTGTTTTCGAGGCGGGATATGTTGAAAGTCCTCGGAGGAGGTGTTTGCACGACCTCAATTGGGCGGGAGATCTTGGAATGGGAATAACGGACCCCGCTATAGAACAAGTGTCCCCCATGATGTGGATGGTTATTTTGATGGTCGCATGCTTCGTGTGGAAACATCGTGCGTGAGGGTAAAATGATTGCTGATAATTTCCATTTCTGAAAAAAACAATTACTACGGATCCCCCCCATTGGTGCATACTGTTACTTCTCAATCAAAATGTGCCCCTCGACGCTCGCACCCTGTTTTTTTGACAGGGGAAATCTTGATGCTCAAACTATGCCCCTGGACCCCGGGTTACGACAACAACGGCTCCCGCCTAAGACTTCCTCGAGATTTAGCCAGGACCCCCGCTCCCGCCCGAGACTTCCTCGCATTTCATTCAGAAATCGCGCTCTCGCTTGGGACTTCCTTACAATTTAATCAGGAATCGCTCTCCCGGCGCTCTGGAGTCGCGCTCTCGCTAGAGACTTCCTCAAGATTTAGCCAGGACCCCCGCTCCCGCCCGAGACTTCCTCGCATTTTATTCATGAATCGTGCTCTCGCTTGGGACTTCCTTACAATTTATTCAGGAATCGCTCTCACGGCGCTCTGGAATCGCGCTCTCGCTGGAGACTTGCTTGCAATCTAATGACGAATAGCGCCCTTGCGTTGGAATTTCCTGCGATTTACTCAAGCGCCGCGCTCCCGACACCCAGGCACCCAGGAGTCGCGCTCACGCTCAGGACTCCCTCACAGATTACCTAGGAATCGGAATCTCGCTGCCCTTCGTGGCCCCCTCGCTTTGTTTCGTGGCCCCGTTGCAACCCTTCGTGGCCCCCTCGCTTTGTTTCGTGGCCCCGTTGCAACCCTTCGTCGTGGCCTCCCGTTGCAGCCCTTCGTGGCCCCCTCGCTGTCCTTCGTGGCCCCGTTGCAGCCCGTCGTGGCCCCGTTGCAGCCCTTCGTGGTCCCGTCGCTCCCCTTCGTGGCCCCGTTGCAGTCCTTCGTGGCCCCCTCGCTGCCCTTCGCGGACCTATATATGCATTCCCTTCGTGGCCCCTGCTCGTTCGCGCCCGTGGTGGCTGTCGCCCCCTCGCAGCCCTTCGTGGTCCCCTCGCTCCCCTTCGTGGCCACATCCTTGCCCTCCGCGGCCCAACATACGCATGCCCTTCGTGCCCCCCGCTCGTTCGCGCCCGTTGTGGCCCCATGTGCATGCCCTTCGTGGCCCCGCTGTAGCCATTTGTGGCCCCCTTACTGTCCTACGTGGCCTAGTTGCTACCCTCCGTGGCCCCATCGTTGCCTTCTGTGGCCCCGCATTATCTGCCCTTCGTGGCCCCCGCTCGTTCGCGCTTTCCGTGGCCCCATACGCATTCCCTTCGTGGCCTACTGCGTGTCCTTCGTGGCCCTGCTGTCGTTCTCTCTCGCTCTCGCTTTCGCTCGTCGTCGTCGTCGTCGCCGTCGCCGTCGCCGTCGACGTCGTCGTCGTCGTCGTCGTTGTCGTCGTCGTGGTCGGTCCCCTGTCCGTCCCTCTTGGGGTCGGGTCGACGGTCCGCGGCCGCCCCGCCGATCAGCGCTGCCGCTGGCCAGGCCGGCGGTCCGCGGCCGCCCCGCCGCTTGCCGGGGCCCGGCCTGCAGGGAAGAAAAATAGAATACCCCCCAAAAGGGGTTCGATCGAAGACGACGAGGGCGGGTATCGAGGGTTTGGTACATACGCGTTATTGGACACTCGAGCAGATAAGGGCGAGCTGTCTTAAAATGATGGCTGTTGTTGCTGACCTCTCTCATTTCTTCAGAATCATTATTGCTGATCCCCCCATCACCAGTGCATGGTGTTATTTCTCGATCAAAGTGTGCCCCTCGTCGCTCGCACCCTGTTTTTTGACAAGGAACATATTCCTGCTCAAACTGGGCCCTTGGCCCCCTGGATTGCAACAGCAACGGCTCCCGCCTGAGAACTCCTCCAAATTTACTCAAGAGCCCCGCTCCTGAGACTTCCTCAAAATTCATTATGGATCGGCCCCGCCTGTGACTTCTTCGCAATTTAATCAGGACTCCCGCTCCCATCTGAGACTTCCTCATAATTTAATCAGGAACGGCGCTCCCGCTTGAGACTTTCTCGCAATTCAAGCAAAACTTCCTCGCAATTTAATCAAGACCCGCGCTTTCGACGCTCAGGAAACACGCTGCGCCAAGGACGCCGTTACAATTTGCTTAGTCATCGCGCTCTCGCCATACTCAGGCGCCCCGCTTGAATGTCCCACCCGCCCGACCCGCCCGTCAAGGGATCGCCCGCCCGTCGTGGGCTCCCGCCCGAGACTTCTTTCAGGAAAGGCGCTTTCGCCTAGGACTTCCTCGAACATTCAAGCTCTTACATTCCTGCTCCTCCTCCCTCTCCCTCCTCCCTCCTCCCTCCTCTCCTCCCTTCTCTCTCCCTCCTCTTTTCTCTGCCCTATCCCCTCTCCCTCCTCTCCATCCTCCCTTCTCCCTCCCCTCTCCTGCCTCCTCCCTCCCTCTTTCTTTTTTTATTTTTTTTTTCTCTCTCTCTCTCTCTCTCTCCCCCCTCTCTCTCTTTCTCTACCTCTCTTATCTGTTGTTTTGTTTTTTTGTTCTCTCTCTCTCTCTCTCTCTGCCTCTAATCAACCGCCCCCCTCTTCATTCCTTCTCTCCTGGCGTTTTCCCTCTTCGTTCGTCCCTCCCCCTCCCTTCCTCCCACTCTCCCTCGTTCTCCCCCTCCTCTTTTTGCAGGGCCCACACCAATTCCAATGGCTGGCACATGTACGCCCACGAAGGATTGTCCACCCGTTCAGGTTTGCCCGCCTGTCTAAGCCCGCAGCCCCCCGCAAAGAGAAAGAACCCCCCCCAAAGGGGGTGTGATCGAAGACAAGAAGGGCGGGTATCGAGGGTGTGGGGAACTCGTTTTGAATGACACACGGGCAAGTAAGAGCGAACAGTCTTAGAATGATTGTTGTTGTTGTCGTCGTGTTTGTTATTGTTGTTGTTATTGTTGTTGTTGGGTTGTTGTTGTTGCTGTTGTTGCAGTTGTTGCTGTTGTTGTTGTTGCTGTTGTTGCTGTTGTTGTTGTTGTTGTTGTTGCTGTTATTGTTATTGTTACTGTTGTTGTTGCTGCTGTTGTTGTTTGTTGTCGCCCCCCCCCCCCCCGCGACCCACCTGCGAACCACCCGCGACCCACCCCGCGACCCGCCCCGAGACCCACCCCGCGACCCAACCGCGACCCAACCCGCGACCCACCCGCGACCCCACCCGCGACGACCCACCCGCGACCCACACCCGCGACCCACCCCGCGACCCACCCGCGACCCACCCGCGACCCACCCGCGACCCACCCCGCAACCCACCCGCGACCCACCCCGCGACCCAACCCGCGACCCACCTGCGACCCACCTGCGACCCACTTGCGACCCACCTGCGACCCAACCCGCGACTCACCCGCGACCCACCCGCGACCCACACGCGACCGATCCACATGGGTTTGAAGAAAAAATCGGCGCCTGCGGCGGTCTCGTTGTATAATTTTTGGCACTTTGGCGCCTGCGACGGGCTTCTCCAGAGTCTCGCAGGCTGCCGATATCCCCACCGCCCCCTCACTCATATCCGCATCTGCGGGGTGCTACGTATGTTCATCTTCCGCCTTGGGGTCCAAGCCCCTGGCTTGACCACCCACGGCCTCCCACCCTTTGAACACAGAATGTACCTTCTCACAAACAGAAAGTGGAACGCTACGTGGCACTGCGCACGCTGCCTGGTGGACCTATGGAACGAGCGCCCCTTGCACGTCCAGGCAATACTGACCAAAGACGGGGCTCAAGTTCACCCCTGTCAAACACCAAAACGAAGGCGACCGCCAACGCCCCCGAAGCCACACCGCTTCGCCCCCTCCTGGCCCCTCTGGACAGCGCCCACAGCTCGCGCCAGCCCGCGAAGGGAACCCAGGATAAGAGGCAGGTGGCAGACGACCCCTTGCACCTTCTCCCAGAAGCCCCCACGCCCGAAGCACCTGAGCGCGAGCCCACCGCGACCCCGAGCGCGCGGAGCCGAGCAGCGCGGCAGGCCACTGCGGGCCCCGGCGGGGACGACCCTGGGACTGGCACCAGGCGCCCCCTGGCCTCGAGCTCCGCGCGCCGCCAATACTCCCAGGCGACTAGGAGGGGTCGCTCTCCTGCAGCGCGATCCCAGGACGGCGGCCGGCACCGCAGCAACCGCTCCGCCCAGAGGCGCCCAGCCCGCAGCTCCCAGACAGCAGCAAGTCGCCCAGCCGCTCGCCGAGGAGCGCCTCGTCCCAGAGCTACCAGCAGCAGGCCAAGGGACCGCAGCTCCAGCAGCTGCTACAGCACCTCCAGCAGCACCCCACCGCCGCACCTCAGGCAGCGACGGCCTCGCGGACGGCCTCGCGAACCCAAACCCACGGACCAACCGCTGCCCGTCGCACCAGTCTCAGTACCGGCCCCGCCACAGTAACGGACCCTGCAGGCGCGCGCCTGCATCCGAACGACCACCAGGCCCCAGGTTCCCCCCCCCACACGGCCAGGGACATTCTCGACAGCCTCCCTGTGCTCGCCCCTCCCCCCTGCCCAGCACTGAAGGTAGGGGCATCAGCGCTCTGGAAGCTGCCGCAGACGTCGCCCCATTCCCTCAGAAAGGCAAAGCCAACAACACCATCCCTCACGTCATGGTAAGCTACGCTCGGGCACTATACCACAACGTCGACGACGCCTGGAGGGCATCGGCCGCGTTCTGGCGCGGTGGCGCGCCCTCCCACCAGGCCGCCCCCAGCCTGGTCGGAGGACAAATGCAAGGCCTTTCTTTCAAGCGTCTACGGCACCGCCACCCCCGAGTCTGGGATCCCCGACGGCACCACGCGGGACGGGGAGCGCGCCGCCCCTGCCCAGCCCGTCAGCTACCTTCAGAGTCATCGGCACCAGCCCCCCCCAGGGGACGTGGACAGGGTGGCTGACCTATGGGGCCCCTGCCGGATGGAACACGACCAGCACGCAAGGGACAAAGGCCGGGGCCCCATCAAATGCAGCCGCAGGCTCCTCCTCGACTTCCTGGTGTCAATTGGGATCTGAGACATGCGCGCTCCCCCACTCGCCGGGCACGACCACAGGACGGGGGGGGGCCGCCCCACCCGGCCCAGTCACAACAAGATTGGGACCGCCCGAACCGGGGGGAGGGCCTACACCAGCAGCCCCCCTGCCGCGCGCGAGCCCTGCGCCCCAGACACACCCGCTACGCTGGCTATAATCATCCCGGCTCGGCACCTATGTCGTGCACCGCAGGCCGCAGGAGCGCCAGCCCACTCGGGCCGAGGGCGCCCCGCAGCCCCCCCGCTCAGCACTCAGCAGGGCACCGCAAATAGCGCGAGTCAAGGCCCCCCAGTCGGCGCGACCCCTCCACCCACCTCCCGACCCGCCGCCGCCAGCAGCGGCGGCGCCGAAGTCACCTCGCCTCCCGACCCCTCCCCAGGGGAGCAACTCCCCGCCACTCCGTCCCCGCCTCGCAGCGTCGCCCCCGAGTGGGGGCCCACTTGCGAGCCCCCGCCGCCTGACACCCCCGTGCTACAGGACGATGAGCATGTACCCTCCAGCCCCCGCGAGTCGCTCCAGGCCGAAGCCGACGGGCGCGACAACAGCCCCGAAGCTGGGCAGACCCTGCGGGCGGAGCGGGCGGTCGATAGGCCCACGTCTACTGTAGCGACAGAACAGGCGGCGCCCCAAACCCAGCGAACAGCGGAACCCGCCAGCCCTACCCACAGCCCACGCCGCGGCACAGGGGAGGGGGATGCCCCCAGCCGGCAAGACGGTCGGCCCAACCCACCCTACCGGGCACACCGTACCTCCTACTCGCAAGCCAACTAACTACACACCCCATCCTGCTCCCTACGACTCCCTCTATTACAGACCTCGCCAAACCCTATGATGGCATCGTTCGTGGAAGCACACTGCCAACAGGGAGGAGACCTGGCCCGAGGTTCTCAACAGACTCAAAAGCGAATGTGGCCCCATGCTCGTCATCGGCTGGAACGCTCTCTGCGACCTGATGGAAGGACGACGCGGAGCCACCTACAATCCGCTGGGGCAGGACGAAGTCTGCCAGGATTTCGTGTACCAGCTGATCGAGGAGGACTTCGACATGCGTAACTTTCGCCAGAGGCATGGCCTCCGCATCGACTGGCACGACGCCTGGGACAGGCAGACCCAGAGAATGGAGCCTCCACGGGAAAGGCAAGGGCAAAGGGAAGGGGCTGGATCCTACAGGGAAGGGCAGACGCCGCGCCGACCCGACCTGGCCCAGCTCAGCAAAGAGCATTCCACACAGCGGCGCGCTGGTAGCCGCACCCGGCGCTCCTAACCGCCTGGGCCCCCAACTCTCTGCCCGTAGAAGGTGCACTCCGCCCCGTGCGACCAGGCGAGCCCTCCGCTGCGTCGGCCTTGGCGCTTGCGCACTGAACTGCCGCTTCCCTTTTTCCCCTCCTGTCATCCGCCTCACGCAGGTCCGCCCTCGCACCCTCTGGGCTTAAGTCGGGCCTGTCCCCCTACAGGCCGATTTTGGATGAAAAATTAGAAATACCCCAAAAATGCCCCCCCAAATGCACAAACATTATAAACAAATAGTCCCAAAACTATTTTTCCCCCTGTAGAGGGACAGGCCCGACTTAACTCTGGGCCCCCGCCCAGCATGCCCTTGCGGCGCCTGTTTCGCCCGCGGCGGCCCCCCGCCCCCCTCCCCCGAGGGCGGCCCGACCGACGGGGCCCCGCACTGGAGGCCCCCCTCTGGCACGGGGCTGGGCTCGCCTCTCTCGCTTTTTCCACTGTCGGCTGCACCAGCTCGGTACTTCTCTGGGCGCCCCCCTCCCACCTTGCTCTCCCGGGCAGGGTGGCGGCGGTGGGCCCCCCCCCCCCCCCCGCTCCCGCCAGTGCCCGCGCCCCACCGTCCCTCGTCGAGGCTGGGAGCCGGGCCCCTGGCAGTGTTGGCCCGGTCGGGGCAGGCGCTCTCGCCGAGCTCTGCGCCCCACCCAACTCCGACCTGTCCATCCGGGCCAGGGCAGCTCACCCCTCCACAGCCCCAGCCCTTGCGGCGGGCCTCGGGGCCCCCCGCTTGCCAGCGGGCCGCCGCGCCTGCCTGTGCAGCGGTGCCGCTGCGGACGCTGCCCCCCGCCCCCCGCCCTGCACTCCCCCGCCCACCGTGGGCCCGGGAGCCGCACTCCCGCAAGTTTTGGCCAGGCCGAGGAGCCGCGCGCCCGCGCGCCGCACCCCCACGCCCTGGCGCACGCCACGCCGCCCCCTCCCCGGCCTGCTGGTCCTGCGCAGCAGGGGCCGCGCTCGCCCCCTCGGCCTTGGGCTGCCCTCCGCCGCTGCTCCGCCCGCCGTGGCTCCGCCCCGCGTCCCCTCCGGGGTCGTGGGTGCGCGTGCTCCCGCAGCGACGGGCGGGCCTCTGGCCCACTCGCCCACCACCGTGGCCGCTGCTTTCCCCCGCCTGGTGTCCTCCCTGTTTTCCCCAGCACGGGGGCCCTCCCTTTCGTGACTGCACCTGTTCGGTGCCCGCCCTCGTGCCCCCCGTTGCGGCCCACCTTGCGACCTCCGCAAGGTACTCAGCAGCGCGCACGCGACTCTTCAAGCCGCGCACCTCCCCGCCTCGGCGCCTGGGCTGGTTTTGCTGCCCGGGCTTCCCCCCGCCCCCCTTGCCCGTTGACGAGGGCCTCGCCGTCCCCTCCCGTGGGGTTCCACTACGTGGCGCTGAGGACTGTTCAACCCTATCGATTAGCTAATTCTTCAATGGTTTTTCTTGTAATTACAGGGTTACCCTGGACTTACCCAAGAATCTCAATACGTCCTGGAACAAAACTAAGTTCAATTATTATTTTGGGGCCAGCCTGGGGCTTGAAATTATAGGGTGAACTGAAACTGCCGACAAAAAAACAAAAGTTTTAAATTATCATTATTGGCGTGCGCGGCCCTGCTGCTTGAGCATGGAGGGTGGATTTGAATTCTTGACGCTTCGCGTATCCCCACCAGCCCATTCTACACCAGGCGCTCGAACGAAGAGCGCCGATGATCGGCAGCTGTTCTCCTCCCCCTCTTCCTCCTCCTCCGCCTTCTCCTCCTCCTCTTCTCCTCCTCCTCCCTCACCTCCTGCTCCTCCTCCTCCTCCTCCTCCTCCTCCTCCTCCTCCTCCTCCTCCTCCTCCTCCTCCTCATCTTCCTCTTCCCTGGTGGCGTCTTGGAAGTGTCTTCGAACGTTTTGGTGGGCTCTTGGGCCTTGCGGGCGGGCGGGCGGCGCTCCGCCCGCCCGCGCGCAGGGCCCAAGAGGGGGTCCAAGACGTCTCTCGGAGCCATCTTGGAGGAGATCGATCAACGAAGGGGGGTTCCTAAATTTCAGCCCCCCCCTCAGGAGCCACGACCCTCGTGAGGGGTGTCGAATTTTAGCCCTCCCAGGGGTCGTTCTTGGACGCTCTAACTACCCGCGGACCCCCCTGTACAGGTCAGTGGGGAGGGGGTAGGGGGAGGGGTAAACCCCTCCCCGAAGGGGAAGAAGGAGGGGTGGAAGAGGAAACGCTCTAAACCACCGACGCCCAGAGGGCTGGTGGGATTAGGGGTGGCGCGCAACGTCACTTACTCTTGGCTGGGCGGGCAGCAAGGAAGGCATGGGATTCCAAAGGATCCCGAAACGGATTTCCTGGGCGCTGCTGCTGCTGGCCCCCCCAGCGGCGGTGACGGCCGCGCCGCGCGCCCTGGGCACCCCGCCCCTCTGAGAGGCCCCGGCCCGCTTCCCTCTCCCCTCGGCCGTCGCCCCGTCGTCCCCCCCGTGTGTGAGAGTGTGTGTGTGTGTGTGTGTGCGTGTGTGTGTGCGTGTGCGTGTGTGTGTGTGTGTGTGTGCGTGTGTGTGTGTGTGTGTGTGCGTGTGTGTGTGTGCGTGCGTGCGTGCGT
>CAUYUJ010021442.1:0-96406 GCA_963575745.1 Prorocentrum cordatum
GCGGACAATGTGACAACTTTGGGTGGTTTTGCAATTTTTTGAAAGATATTTGACAATTCATTTTGAAAAAGCAGATTGTTACTCCGAGCATTGAGATATAAACTTCGTTCCCTGATCAGCTCGGCCATCTAGAGTCATTTTCAGTACCAGTTCACTTGAAGGAACCGACTTCATGTTGACTCCGAAAAAAATCTCAACTTGAAGTTTTTGTAGAAAAGCTCCAGAAGCTCCCGCTTTGATGCTGAGCTTTCTCAACGCGTGCAAGGAGCTTCTACGAGGTTCCCGGCGGTGACCAGGTTGACGGTTTCACCGCGGCGCAGTAATACCTCGTAGAGCTCTTCGACGAGATGAGCTAAGAGAATTCGGGCGCAGGGTGGAGCTAGTTGGCCGACCCGACCAAAAGAGACAATGTGTTAACCTGGGGTCGGTTTTTGAAACTTTGTGCAAGATTTGACAATTCGTTTTCATGAAGTTGGATTTTTCCTACCTACAATAAGCTATGGCGCATCTGCTGGTAAAATTTTCAGGGCTCTAGGGGCAATATTACTGTCAAAAGACTTGCAGGAACCGACTTTGCCTGCAGTGCAGTTTGGCAGGTGACGGTGGTTGGCTTTACTTAACTCGAGCTGTCAGCAAGCTACAGACCTCTCACGCACACCAGTCGATGCAGAATGATCTGGCGCGTCACACTGGAAGCTCGAGAGTTCCTAGAAATGGCTGAGTCAGGAGTTATGCTCGAAATACTGTCTCTATGTATGCGTGTTGCGAACGGTGTTTCGATGATAACTCGAGCTGAGTGCATGCTATGCATGCCAGGTACATTCCAATCGAAGCAGCGACATGCGAGACATCGAATGGGAGCCTCGAGAGTGCCCAAATTGATTAGAATTTTCAAAATTAATGAAAAATATCGATTTGTACAATTTTATATTTTTTGTGTCGGATGATTTTTTTCTAATTTATATCGATCTATGGGTGACCTAGAGAGTTCTGGTGCATTTTTGTCGACGCAGAATGGTCTCGCGCTCTCACTGAGAGCGCGAGACTTCATATGAATAGCTTCGCTGGGAGTGAGAACTTTGGTCCAGCCGGCCGAGGCGGACAATGTGACAACTTTTGGGTGGTTTTGCAATTTTTTGAAAGATATTTGACAATTCATTTTGAAAAAGCAGATTTTTACTCCGAGCATTGAGATATAAACTTCGTTCCCTGATCAGCTCGGCCATCTAGAATCATTTTCAGTACCAGTTCACTTGAAGGAACCGACTTCATGTTGACTCCGAAAAAATCTCAACTTGAAGTTTTTATAGAAAAGCTCCCAGAAGCTCCCGCTTTGATGCTGAGCTTTCTCACGGATTCAAGGAGCTCTACGAGGTTCCCGGCGGTGACCAGGTTGACGGTTCACCGCCGGCGCCAGTTTGTCGACCCGGCCAGAAAGGACAAAGTGATAACTTTTGGGTAGTTTTGCAATTTTTTGAAAGATATTTGACAATTCATTTCAAGAAAGCAGATTTTTCGCACCTGTAAACGAATATGAGGGCCTCTCTGTCTTAATATGAGCTCTGTAGGCGCACTTTTACTATCAAAACACTTGGCGGAACCATCTTCATATCGACACGAAAAAAAAAACAACTTTTCCCTTTTTCGAGAAATGCTTCGAGAAGCTCTCTCTTTCGACTCTGAGCACTCTCACGCGAGAAAGGAGCTCTACGAGGTTCCCGGCGGTAACCAGGTTGACGGTTCACCGCCGGCGCCAGTAACTCGTAGAGCTTCCCTTAGCAAGTAACTCGTAGAGCTTCCCTTAGCTAGTTGTAGCTGGAAGCTAAGAGTAATTCCGGCGCGCTGGAGAGCTAGTTGGCAAGAAAAATCTCGACGGACCTTTTGCTGACTTTTGGTCGGTTGAAATTTTGTTCTCGAAATTTGACATTCGTTAGAGCTCTAGTATTTTTTCCCATGATATTCGATCTTATTCCCGCTCGCCATCTTGATCTCAGCTCGATCGGGTAACTTTGAAGGCCAAAAAGCACGGTGGCGGGAACGGCCGTTTCGAGTCATCTTGATATGCGCTGACGGTTTTCTGAACATAAATCGAGCTCTAGGGCAGCTACAGAGCTGGTAAGCACAGCTAACGCATGCAGAATGATCAGGCACGTTCGTCTGTTCAACCCAGAGGTCTGAACTCGGTCTGTCAGCCGAGCTAGGTCCGCAAACCTGTTTGTATTATTTGAGTGAACTTGATACGCGTTATCGTTATTTTCTACTTAACTCGAGCTGTAGGACAGCTACAGTGCTAGTAAGCACTCCTATCGCACTCAGAATGATCAGACGCGTTCGCCTGTTGAATCCATAGGTCTAAACTCGGTCTGCTAGCCGAGCTAGGTCTGCAAACCTATTCGTATTATTCAAGTCATCTTGATAGACGCTCTTGGTTTTCTGTACTTAACTCGAGCTGTAGGGCAGCTAGAAGGCTCACTGTGACAGACATGGATGGGAAATCATCAGTCGCGTTCGTCTATTGAAGTCAGAGCCCTCAACTCGGCCTGCTGCCCGAGCTAGGTTCGCGACACTATTCGTATTGTCCGAATGTTCTTGAGAAGTGCTCTCAATTCTCTGCACTGAACTCGTGCTGGGGGAGGGCTACAGTGCCGCGGGTCACATATATCGATTTGCACACATCAGGCGCGTCTTTCGGTCGATCCCAGAGCTCGGAACTCGGTCTGCTGCTCGAACTAGGTTCGCAAAACTATTGTATTATTCGAGTCGATGCTGTCAGTTTTCTGCACTTAACTCGGGCTGTAGGGGGGCTTTAGGGCTGGAAATCACATGAGTGGACTCGCAGACATCAGACGCGCCCGCCTGTCGTATTCAGAGGTCTGAACTCGGTTTGATACTCGAACTGGGTTGCGAAACTGTTTGTTTTTTTTGTTAGCGTTATCTTGAGAGGTCTGAAATCGCTTGGGCTTTAAAGATAGTCGTTCTTTGAAGTCTTTCCCCACAGTATATGTTGTCAGGAAGCTCTACGAGTCCCCCGGCGGTAAGAAGGTTGACGGTTTACCGCCGGCGCCCAGTTATTGCTGGAAGCTTAAGAGTAATTCCGGAGCACTGGAGAGCTAGTTGGCAAGAAAAATCTCGACGGACCTTTTGGTGACTTTTGGTCAGTTGAAAATTTTGTTCTCGAAATTTGACAATTCGTTTGAGCTCTAGTATTTTTTCCCATGATATTCGATCTTATTCCCGCTCGCCATCTTGATCTCAGCTCGATCGGGTAACTTTGAAGGCCAAAAAGCGTCCCGGCGGGAACGGCCGTTTCGAGTCATCTTGATACGCGCTGTCGGTTTTCTCAAGATAACTCGAGCTTCAGGACAACTACAGAGCTGGTGAGCACAGCTAATGCATTCAGAATGATCAGGCGCGTTCGCCTGTTGAATCCAGAGGTCTGAACTCGGTCTGCTAGCCGAGCTAGGGTCGCAAACCTATTCGTATTATTCGAATTATTGTAGTAGACGCTCTCGGTTTTTCGTACTTAACTCGATCTGTAGGGCAGGCACAGAGCTGATAATCACAGAAATCGATTGAGAATTATCAGGCGCGTTCGTCTGTTGAATCAAGAGCTCTGAACTCGGCCTGCTCCCCGAGCTAGGTTCGCGAACCTATTGGTATTGTTCGAGTCATCTTGAGAAGTGCTCTCGGTTTTCTGTACTTAAATCGTGCTGGGGGGGGGGGGCTACAGTGCTGCTGGTCAGAGAAACCGATTTCGAGACATCAGGCGCGCCCGTTCGCCGAACCGAGAGCTCGGAACTCGGTCTGCTGCTCGAACGAGATCCGCAAAACTGTTGTATTATTCGAGTCATCCTGAGAGGTACTCTCGGTTTTCTGCACTTAACTCAGGCCGTATTGGTGGCTGCAGAGCTGGTAATCACAGGAATCGATCTGCAGACATCAGACGCGTCCGCCTGTCGCATTGAGAGATCTGAACTCGGTCTCATACTCGAGCTCGATTGGAAAACTGTCATCTTGAGGGGTCTATGGGCTGAAAAACTAGTCGTTCTCTGAAATCCTTTTCCATATTATATATTGTCAGGAAGCTCTACGAGTCCCCCGGCGGTAAGAAAGGTTGACGGTTTACCGCCGGCGCCCAGTTTCAGGCGGCCTGGCAGTGGTACCCGTGCGGCGTTCAGCGCTTCGCTTCGCTATCCGGGTTTTGGCTTAACTCGTAGAGCTTCCCTTAGCTAGTTATAGCTGGAAGCTAAGAGTAGACGCGCTGGAGAGTTAGTTGGCCCGAAAAAAAAAACACTGAACTTTTCGCAACTTTTGGTAGCCGAGCTAGGGTCGTAAACCTATTCGTATTATTTGAGTCATTGTAGCAGACGCTCTCGGTTTTTCGGGCAGCCACAGAGCTGATAATCACAGAATTCGATTGAGAATTATCAGGCGCGTTCGTCTGTTGAATTAAGAGCTCTGAACTCGGCCTGCTTCCCGAGCTAGGTTCGCGAATCTATTGGCATTGTTCGAGTCATCTTGAGAAGTGCTCTCGGTTCTCTGTACTTAAATCGTGCTCGGGGAGAGCTACAGCGCTGCTGGTCACAGGAATCGATTTCGAGACATCAGGCCCGTCCGTTCGTCGAACCGAGAGCTCGGAACTCGGTCTGCTGCTCGAACGATATCTGCGAAACTGTTGTCGGTTTTCTGCACTTAACTCAGGCTGTATGGGTGGCTGCAGAGCTGGTCATCACAGAAATCGGTCCGCAGACACCAGACGCGTCTGCCCGTCGCATTTAGAGGTCTGAACTCAGTTTCATACTCGAGCTCGATTGGTAAAATGTTCGTTTGTTTTGTTAGAGTCATCTTCAGAGGTCTATAATTGCTTGGGATGAAAACTAGTCGTTCTCTGAAATTCTTTTGAACATTATATATATTGTCAGGAAGCTCTACGAGTCCCCCGGCGGTAAGAAAGGTTGACGGTTTACCGCCGGCGCCCAGTTTGGTCGGTTGAAAATGATAATTTGAAAATTCGTTAGAGCTCTAGTATTTTTTTCCGTGCTATTTGACCTTATTCCCGCTCGCCATCTTGATCTCAGCTCGATCAGATATCTTTTACTGGCGGGATCGGTCGTTTCGAGTCATCTTGATACACGTTGTCGGTATTTTGTACTTAACAGAGCTGGTAAGCACAGCTATCGCACTCAGAATCGTCAGGCGCGTTCGTCTGTCGCCGCAAACCTATTCGTATTATTCGAGTCAACTTGATACGCATCGTCGGTATTTTCTACTCAACTCGAGCTTCAGGACAGCTACAGTCCGGGTAAGCACACCTATCGCACTCAGAATCATCATGTGCGTTCGTCTGTTGAATCCATAGGTCTGAAGTCGGTCTGCTAGCCGAGCTAGGTCCGCAAACCTATTCGTATTATTCGAATTAACTTGATACGCGTTGTCGGTATTTTCTACTTAACTCGAGCTGTAGGGCTGCTACAGTGCTGGTAAGCAAACCTATCGCACTCAGAAACATCAGGCGCGTTCGCCTGTCGAATTCATATGTCTGAACTCGGTCTGCTAGCCGAGCTAGGTCCGCAAATCTATTCGTAGTATTCGAGTCATCTTAACAAACGCTCGGTATATTCTGTACTTAACTCGAGCTGTAGGCAGCTACAGAGCCTGCAGTCTCAGAAATCGGTTGAGAATTATCGGGCGCGTTTGTCTGTTGTATCGAGAGCTCTGAACTCGGCCTGCTGCCCGAGCTAGGTTCGCGAAACTATTCGTATTGTCGGAATCATCGTGAAACGTGCTCTGAATTTTCTGCTCGTGCTGCGGGAGGGCTACAGTGCTGCGGGTCATAGAAATCGATTTGCACACATCAGGCGCGTTCGTTGGTCGATTCGAGAGCTCAGAACTTGGTCTGCTGCTCGAAACAGGTCTGCGAAACTATTATATTGTTTGAGTTATCCTGAGAGATGCTGTCGGACTTAACTCGGGCTGTAGGGGGGCTGCAGGGCTGGTAATCACACGAGTCGGTTCGCATACTCAGACGCGTCCGTCTGTCGCATTGAGAGGTCTGAACTTGGTCTGATCAGACGCGTCCGCTTCTCGCATTCAGAGGTCAAAACATATTCACTATAAGTCGGAATGTTGGTAGGTGCTCTCGGTTTTCTCAACTTAAGTCGAGCTTGGAAGCTCTACGAGTTCCCCGGCGGTAACCAAGGTTGACGGTTTACCGCCGGCGCCCAGTACAAGTTGGCAAGAAAAATCTCGACGGACCTTTTGGTGACTTTTGGTCGGTTGAAAATACCTCGTAGAGCTCTTCGGCATCGATGAGCTAGAGGAATTCCGGCGCGGGGTGGAGCTAGTTGGTCGACCCGGCCAGAAAGGACAAAGTGGTAGCTTTTCGGTGGTTTTGCAATTTTTTGAAAGATATTTGACAATTCATTTTGAGAAAGCAGATTTTTCGCACCTGTAAACGAGTATGAGGGCCTCTCTGTCTTAATATGAGCTCTGTAGGCGTATTTTTATTATCAAAACACTTGGAGGAACCATCTTAATGTCGTCACGATAAACATCAATTTTTCGCTTTTTCGAGAAATGCTTCCAGAAGCTCTCTTTTGTGACTCAGAGCACTCTTAGGCGTGAAAGGAGCTCTACGAGGTTCCCGGCGGTGACCAGGTTGACGGTTTACCGCCGGCGCCAGTTTTGTTCTCGAAATTCAACAATTCGTTTGAGCTCTAGTATTTATTCCCGTGATATTCGATCTTATTCCCGCTCGCCATCTTGATCTCAGCTCGATCGGGTACATTTTACTGCCAACAAGCGTCCCGGCGGGATCGGCCGTTTCGAGTCATCTTGATACGCGTTGTCGGTATTTTGTTCTTAACTCGAGCTGTAGGGCAGCTACAGAGCTGGTAAGCACACCTATCGCATTCAGAATTACCAGGCGCGTTCGCCCGTTGAATCCAGAGGTCTGAACTCGTTCTGCTAGCCGAGCTAGGTCCGCAAACCTATTCGTATTATTCGAGTCGTCTTGATTGACGCTCTTGGTTACTTAACTCGAGCTGTAGGGCAGCTACAGAGCTGGTAAGCACACCTATCGCCTTCAGAATTATCAAGCGAGTTCGCCTGTTGAATCCAAAGGTCTAAACTCGGTCTGCTAGCCGAGCTAGGTCTGCAAACCTGTTCGTATTATTCGAGTCGTCTTGACAGACGCTCTCGGTTTTCTGTACTTAACTCGAGCTGTAGGGCAGCTATAGGGCTCATTAACGCAGACATCGATGGGAAAGCATCAGTCGCTTTCGTCTATTGAACCGAGAGCTCTGAACTCGGCCTGCTGCCCGAGCTAGGTTCGCGAAACTATTGTATTGTCCGAATCATCTTGAGAAGTGCTCTCAATTTTCTGCACTCAACTCGTGCTGGGGGAGGGCTACAGTGCTGCGGGTCACAGATATCGATTTGCACACATCAGGGCTGGGAATCACATGAGTGGATTCGCAGACATCAGACGCGCCCGCCTGTCGCATTCAGAGGTCTGAACTCGATTCGATACTCGAACTGGGTTGCGAAACTGATCTTGAGAGGTCTGAAATCGCTTGGGCTGAAAAACTAGTCGTTCTTTGGAGTGTTTTTCCACGCTATATACTGTCAGGAAGCTCTACGAGTCCCCCGGCGGTAAGGAAGATTGACGGTTTACCGCCGGCGCCCAGTTCCGGCGCTGGGTGCAGCTAGTAACTCGTAGAGCTTCCCTTAGCAAGTTGTTGCTGGAAGCGTGAGAATAATAACTCGCAGAGTTTCCCTTCGCAAGCTGTTCCCGAAGAGATCTCTGAGAGCCTGAGGGTTTCAGATTAGAAACCGGACGCTGGCGGTGCCCGCCAGCAGCCCATCTTCGCCGGTCCACGATCCTCGCAGCAGTTCGTTCGGCCCGGCAGCTGGTCCGGGAGAGTTTCCGGCAAGCGTCTACGCGTGCCTGCACGCGTGCAGGCACGCGTGGAAGCTTTCCTGGCAGCTGTGCAGAAGTTCCCGGAGAGCACGCTGAGAGCTAGAGGGTTTAAGATACCTCGTAGAGCTCTTCGGCATCGATGAGCTAGAGGAATTCCGGCGCGGGGTGGAGCTAGTTGGCCGACCCGACCAAAAGAGACCATGTGATGACTTTGGGCTGGTTTTGTTAATATTCGAAAGATATTTGACAATCCTTTTTGAGAACGGGTATTTTTCTCACGTGTAGTGGGTTATGCCGCGTCTGCCAGTAAAATTTCCAGGTCTGTAGCTGCAATATTTCTATCAAAAGACTTGCAGGAACCGACGTTGTATAATTTGTAATCCCGAGTTTTTTTCTGTCGCGTTCCAGAAGCTTTCTTCATGTGCCCCGACGATCGCCGCGCATGAAAAGAGCTCTACAAGGTTCTCGGCGGTAACCAGGTTGACGGTTTACTGCCGGTTCCCAGTTAGAAGCCGGACAGTGGTGGTGCCCGCCAGCAGCCCATCTCCGCCGCTCCACGATCCTCGCAGCAACTCGCCCGAGCCGGCAGCGGGTTCGGCAACGCTTCCGACACGCGTCCACGTGTGCCTGCACGCGTGCAGGCACCCGTGGAAGCGTTCCTGGCAGAGCTTCGGAAACGCTGCAGGGGAGCCCCCCAGAGCTCCAGAAGTTCTTCGCGGGAGCGTCGGAGGGCCCGCCAGGACAGCTTTCTGGTCTGTGTTTTCTTTGCTCTCTGGTTTTCGACGCTACCAAACCAAGTTCCCGGAGAGCTCGCTGAGAGCTAGAGGGTTTAAGATTAGAAGCTGGACGGTGCCCGCCAGAAGGCCATCTCCGCCGCTCCACAGAATCCCCGCAGCGGTTCGTTCGAGCCGGCAGCTGGTCCGGGAGAGCTTCCGGCAAGCTTCCACGCGAGCCTGCACGCGTGCAGGCACGCATGGAAACGTTTTCTGGCGGTGCTTCCGCAGCGCTGCAGGGGAGCTTGCCAGAGGGCCAGATGAGCTTTGCGAGAGCGTTGCGCAGCTCGCCCGGAAAGCTCTCTGGTACGTACCTCGTAGAGCTCTTCGGCATCGATGAGCTAGAGGAATGACTCGTAGAGCTTCCCTGGGAGCGCAGCGGCGAAGGTTAATCGTAATACCTCGTAGAGCTCTTCGGCATCGATGAGCTAGAGGAATTCGGGCGCGGGCTGGAGCTAGTACCTCGTAGAGCTTTTCGGCCAGATGAGCTGAGAGGAATTCGGGCGCAGGCGGAGCTAGTACCTCGTAGAGCTCTTCGGCATGACTCGTAGAGCTTCCCTAAGCTAGTTGCTGGAAGCTTAAGAGTAATTCCGGCGCGCTGGAGAGCTAGTTCCCGGAGAGCTCGTTGAGAGCTCAAGGGTTTAAGATTAGAAGCCGGACAGTGGTGGTGCCTGCCAGGAGCTCCTCCACGGCGGCCCACGTTCCTCGCAGCAACTCCGGTGAACCGGAAACGTGTCTGGGAGAGCCCCCGGCAAGCTTCCACGCGTGCCTGCACACGTGCAGGCACGCATGGAAGCGTTTCTGCCAGCGCTTCGGCAACGCTGCAGAGAGCTTCCCGGACCTCTCCAGGCAAGATTTCGCGTCCCAAAGGCTCTCTTCGCTCTCCGGGTTTTTCCCGGATAGCTCCTTGGAGAGCTAAGGGTTTCAGAGAAGAAGCCGGAGGTGGGTGGTGAGGAAGACACGCCCACTTCTGCCGGTCCACGATCCTCGCAGCGAGTTGCCGGAGGTTGCAGCGGGTCCGGGAGCGTGGCTTCCTAGCGTTTCCCAATACGCGTGGCTCAAGGGTGCGCGAAGCGCTTCGGCAGAGCTTCGGCAGAGCTTCGCCAGTACTCGCAGGCTCCTAGGCAGAGGTGTCGTGGTAGGTTTCACAGAGCCCCGCGCGTCGTTAGAGACGCCCTCGCAGGCGTCTCCTGCGAGGTTTCCAGCGCCCCACGCATCGTTCCAGGCGGCCTGGCAGAGGTCGCCGTGCGGCGCTTTGGAGCGCTCTGCGCTCCGCGCCTTGCCTCGCTATCCGGGTTTTTCCCGGATAGCTCCTTGGAGAGCTAAGGGTTTCAGAGAAGAAGCCGGACGGTGGTGGTGCCTGCCAGGAGCTCCTCCACGGCGGTCCACGTTCCTCGCAGCGAGTTGCCGGAGGTTGCAGCGGGTCCGGGAGCGTGGCTTCCTAGCGTTTCCCAATACGCGTGGCTCAAGGGTGCGCGAAGCGCTTCGGCAGAGCTTCGGCAGAGCTTCGCCAGTGCTCGCAGGCTCCTAGGCAGAGGTCTCGTGGTAGGTTTCACAGAGCTCCGCGCGTCGTTAAAGACGCCCTCGCAGGCATCTCCTGCGAGGTTTCCAGCGCCCCACGCATCGTTCCAGGCGGCCCGGCAGAGGTCGCCGTGCGGCGCTATCCGGGTTTCGAACGCTCACAAGTTCCCGGAAAGCTCCTTGGAGAGCTGAGGGTTTCAGATAAGAAGCCGGAGGTGGGTGGTGAGGGAGACACGCCCACCTCCGCCGCTCCACTTTCCTCGCAGCGAGTTGCCGGAGGTTGCAGCGGGTCCGGGGGCGTGGCTTCCTGGCGTTTCCCAATGCGCGTGGCTCCAAGGTGCGCAAAGCGCTTCGGCAGATCTTCGGAAGAGCTTCGGCAGTTCTTCCAGGCTCCTAGGCAGATCTTTCTTGTGCGCTTTGCGGGGCCCCACGCATCGTAAACGGCGTCACTGCAAGCGTCTCCTGCGAGGTTTCCAGCGTCCCGCGCATCGGTTCAAGCGGCACGGCAGAGGTCCCCGTGCGGCGTTCTGGAGCGCTTCGCGCTCCGCGCCTGGCTTCGCTATCCGGGTTTTGGACGCTTACAAGTGGACGCTTACAAGGTGGACGCTACCAAGTACCTCGTAGAGCTCTTCAGCGAAGAGCTAAGAGGAATTCCGGCTAGAGCTAGTTGTCGGACCCGGCCAAAAGAGAGGATGTGGTAACCTGGGGTCGATTTTTGTCTTTGTATGCAAAATTCTGAAATTCGTTTCGATAACCAATATTTGTCTCACGTGTTCTGGGTTATGTCGCGTCTGCCAGTAAATTCTCAGGTCTGTAGCTGCAGTATTACTATCAAAAGACTTCAGGGAATCGACTTTGGATGAAAATCCAAAAAAATCGTGTTTTTTCGAGTTTTTCTGCTCTTGATTCAGAAGCTTTCTCATGTATTCGGAGAAGCGCTGTGCAACACAGGAGCTCTACGAGGTGCCCAGCGGTAACCTGGTTGACGGTTTACCGCCGGTTTCCAGTTGGCTCGAAAAAAAGAATTGAACTTTTCACAACTTTTGGTCGGTTCAAAATTCTGTTCTCGAAATCCAATAAGTCGTTTGTTCTAGTATTTTTTCCCGTGATATTTGATCTTATTTCTGCTCGTCATCTTGATCTCAGCTCTTTCGGGTATCTTTTGCCAAACAACACACTGGCGGGATCGGCCGTTTCGAGTCATCTTGATACGCGTTGTCGGTATTTTGTACTTAACTCGAGCTGTAGGATAGCTGCAGAGCTGGTAAGCACAGCTAATCGAGTAGAATGATTAGGTGCGTTCGCCTGTTGAATCCAGAGCTCTGAACTCGGTTTACTAGCCGAGTCAGGTCCGCAAACCTATTCGTATTATTGAAGTCATCTTGATTCGCACTGTTGGCATTCTGAACTTAACTCGAGATATAGGACAGCTATAGAGCTGGTAAGCACGCCTCATCGACTCAGAATCATCAGGCGCGTTCGGCTGTTCCAACCAGAGGTCTGAACTCGGTCTGCTAGTCGAGCCAGGTCCGCAAACCTATTCGTATTATTCGAATCATCTTGATAGGCGCTCTCGGTTTCCTGTACTTAACTCGAGCTATAGCACCAGCTACAGGAGTGACAGTTAGAGAAATCTATTCAGAATCATCGGTCGCGTTTGTCTGTCGAATCCAGAGCTCTGAACTCGGTCTGCTGCGCGATCGAGACTCACGAAACTGTTCGTATTCTTGCAGTTATCTTGAGAGCTACTGTCGGCGTTCTGCACTTAACTCGGGCTGTAGGGAGGCTGCAGGGCGGGTAATCACAGGAATCGATTCGGACACATCAGACGCGTCCGTCTGTCGCATTGAGAGGTCTGAACTCGGTCTGATACTCGAGTTGGGCTGAAAAACTATTCGTTCTCTGCAATTTTTTCGACATTATATGTTGTCAGGAAGCTCTACGAGTCCCCCGGCGGTAACAAAGGTTGACGGTTCACCGCCGGCGCCCAGTAACTCGTAGAGCTTCCCTTAGCAAGTTATTGCTGGAAGCTTAAGAGTAATTCCGGCGCGCTGGAGAGCTAGTTGGCTCGAAAAAAAAGAACTGAACTTTTCACAACTTTTGGTCGGTTGAAAATTTTGTTCTCGAAATTCAACAATTCGTTTGTGCTCTAGTATTTTTTCCCGTGATATTCGATCTTATTCCCGCTCGTCATCTTGATCTCAGCTCGATCGGGTATCTTTTACTGCCAAAAAGCACACTGGCGGGATCGGCCGTTTCGAGTCATCTTGATACGCGTTGTCGGTATTTTGTACTTAACTCGAGCTGTAGGACAGCTACAGAGCTGGTAAGCACAGCTAATCGATGTAGAATGATTAGGTGCGTTCGCCTGTTGAATCCAGAGCTCTGAACTCGGTTTGCTAGCCGAGCTAGGTCCGCAAACCTATTCGTATTATTCAAGTCATCTTGATTCGCACTGTCGGTATTCTGAACTTAACTCGAGATATAGGACAGCTACAGAGCTGGTAAGCACGCCTCATCGGCTCAGAATCATCAGGCGCGTTCGGCTGTTCCAACCAGAGGTCTGAACTCGGTCTGCTAGCCGAGCCAGGTCCGCAAACCTATTCGTATTATTCGAATCATCTTGATAGGCGCTCTCGGTTTCCTGTACTTAACTCGAGCTATAGGACAGCTACAGGGCTGATAGTTACAGAAACCGATTCAGAATCATCAGTCGCGTTTGTCTGTCGAATCCAGAGCTCTGAACTCGGTCTGCTGCGCGATCCAGAATCACGAAACTGTTCGTATTCTTCCAGTTATCTTGAGAGCTACTGTCGGCGTTCTGCACTTAACTCGGGCTGTAGGGAGGCTGCAGGGCGGGTAATCACAAAAATCGATTCGGAGACATCAGACGCGTCCGTCCGTCGCATTGAGAGGTCTGAACTCGGTCTGATACTCGAGTTGGGCTGAAAAACTATTCGTTCTCTGCAATTTTTTCGACATTATATGTTGTCAGGAAGCTCTACGAGTCCCCCGGCGGTAACAAAGGTTGACGGTTTGCCGGCGCCCAGTCGATGAGCTAGAGGAATTCCGGCGCGGGGTGGAGCTAGTTGACTGACCCGGCCAGAAAGGACAAAGTGTTAACTTTTGGGTGGTTTTGCAATTTTTTGAAAGATATTTGACAATTCATTTTGAGAAAGCAGATTTTTACTCCAAGCATTTGCATATAAACTTTGTTCCCTTAGCAGCTCAGCTCTCTAGAGCCATTTTCAGTACCAGTTCACTTGGAGCAACCGATCTCATATTGAATCCGAAAAAATCTCAACTTGAAGTTTTGTAGAAACGCCCAAAGAAGCTCTTCGCTTTGATCCTGAGCTGCCTCGCGGATGCAAGGAGCTCTACGAGGTTCCCGGCGGTGAGCAGGTTGACGGTTCACCGCCGGCGCCAGTTGGCCGACCCGACCGTAAGAGACAATGTGACGACTTGGGGTCGGTTATTCTATCTTTGTGCAAAATTTGGAAATTCGTTTTACAAACAGGTATTTTCCCAACCTGTAGCGGGTTATGCCGCGTCTGCCAGTTAAATTCCCAGGTCTGTAGCTATAATATTACTATTAAAAGACTTGAGGGAACCGTCGGCCGTTTGGAGTCATCTTGACACGCGTTGACGGTTTTCTGTACTTAACTCGAGATTTAGGACAGCTACAGAGCTGATATTTACAGAAACCGATTCAGAATCATCAGGCGCGTTCGTCTGTCCCATCGAGAGGTCTGAACTCGGTCTGCTGCTCGAGCGAGGCCCGCAAAACTATTTGTAATATACGATCATTTTGACGAGTGTTGTCGGTTTCCCTTAACTGAAGATTTAGAAGAGCTACAGAGCTGGCGCGCATATGATCCAATCCAGTATCACCCGGCGCGATTTTTCTATCATCGGGAGGTCCGAACTAGGTCTGGCAGCTAGGTCCACGAAGCGAAGATGCATTTTTTTTGTTAAAAAAAAACAAATAATATGTTCCGATATTTCTTCTTCACGCTTGAGAAGCTTCTTTCGTGTGCTTCGAGCAGCGCCGCGCCAGAATAGAGCTCTACGAGGCTCCCGGCGGTTACCTGGTTGACGGTTTACCGCCGGATCCCAGTTGGCCGACCCGGCCCCGACGGACAATGTGCGAACTTTCGGTCGGTTCGACGAACTTTGTGAGAGATTTGAACATTCGTTTTGAGATCTGGTATTTTTCGCACCTGTAATGGGTTTAGTTGCGTCTGTCGATGAATTATCAGGTCCGCAGCTGCAGTATTACTATCGAAACACTTGGCGGAACCGTCGTTCGGTGACAAGTGAAAAACTTACTTTTTCGAGTTTGCAGCTCGCGTATGAGGACAGGTCTCACGTATTCTAAGCAGCTCGTGCGAGAAAAGAGCTCTACGAGGCTCCCGGCGGTAACCTGGTTGACGGTTTACCGCCAGCTCCCAGTACCTCGTAGAGCTCTTCGGCAAGATGAGCTTAGAGGAATTCGGGCGCAGGGTGGAGCTAGTTGGCCAACTTGACCTGAAGAGACAATGTGACGACTTGGGGTAGGTTTTTCTATCTTTTTCTAGAATTTCAAAATTCGTTTTAAGAACCGGTATTTTTCCCACCTGTAGTGAGTTATGCCGCGCTTGCCAGTTAAATTCTCAGGTCCGTAGCTGTAATATTACTATCGAAAGACTTGAGGGAACCGTCGGCCGTTTCGAGTCACTTGACACGCGTTGACGATTTTCTGTACTTAAATCGAGATTTAGGACAGCTACAGAGCTGATGCTCACAGAAACCGATCCAGAATCATCAGAGGCGTTCGTCTGCTCCATGGATAGGTCTGAACTCGGTTTTCTACTCGAGCTAGATCTGCGAAACAATTCGTATTATACGAGACATTCTTACTAGTGCTGTCGGTTTCCCTTTTCTGAAGATTCAGATCAGCTGCAGAGCTGGTACGCATATAAACGGATTCTGTATCACCGGGCGCGGTTTTTCCTCGTATCGAGAGGTCCAAACTCGGTCTCGCATTCGTGCTTTAAATGAAAAATGAAGAACCAAAAAAAAACATTTGTTCCGAGCTTTCTTCTTGCTCGAGTAAGCTTCTTTCGTGAGCTCTGAGCAGCGCCTCGCGAGAACAGAGCTCTACGAGGCTCCCGGCGGTTACCTGGTTGACGGTTTACCGCCGGATCCCAGTTCGAAAACGCTGGCAGGCTAGTTGGCTCGAAAAAATCTCGACTGAACTTTTCACAACTTTGGCTCGATTGGAAATTATGTTCTCGAAATCTGACCATTCGTTAGAGCTCTAGTATTTTTTCCCGTGATCTATGATCTTACTGCGGCTCGCCATCTTGATATCAGCTCGATGGGGTGGGTATTACTATCGAAAAGCGTCATGGCGGGATCGACTGCTGAGTGCCATGTTGGCAGGTGTCGTCGGTTTTCTGAACTTAACTCGGGCTGTAGGCAAGCTACAGAGATGACAAGTACAGCTTTCGGATTCAGAATCATGATCCGCGTCTACATGTGGCAGGAGAGTGTTCAGAGCTGGCTATGTAAGAATTTATCATCGAACAACTTCTTCACATGAGTGCTACACTTGCTTCCGTGGTTCGGTTTTTCTCAACTTAACTTGAGCTGTAGGCAAGCTACAGGGATGGAAGGCACAGCAAATCGATTCAGAATGATGATGCGCGTCTACATGTGGCGGAAGAGTGTTTAGAGCTGGCGATTGAAGAAGTTATGATCGAAAAGCTTCTTCACATGAGTGCTACACGTGCTTGCGTGATTCGTTTTTTTTTCAACTTAACTCTAGCTGTGGGCCAGCCATAGAGATGGCAAGCACACTAAATCGATGTAGAATGATGATGCGCGTCTAAATGTGGCGGGAGAGTGTTCAGAGCTGGCCATTGAAGAAGTTATGATCGAAAAACTTCTTCACATGAGTGCTAAACGTGCTTGCGTGATTCGGTTTCCTCAACTTAACCCGAGCTGTAGGCCAGCTACAGAGATAGCAAGCACACCAAATCGATGTAGAATGATAATGCGCGTCTACATGTGGCGGGAGAGTGTTCAGAACTGGTCATGGAAGAAGTTATGATCAGTCGATTTCTGCGCTTAACTCGGGGTGTAAGGGGGCTGCAGGGCTGTTGATCACAGACATCGATTCGGAGACATCAGGCGCGTCCTCCTGTTGCATTCTCAGGTCTGAACTCGGTCTGATACTCGAGCTAGATTCGCGAAACGATTCGTATTATTCGAGTGATCTTCGGAGGTGTTGTCGATTTTCGCACGTAACTCGGGCTGTGCCAGAGCTACGGAGCTCGTGCGCACAGAAAACGATCAGAATGAGAGCGTTCGGCTGTTGCATCGAGAGGTCTGACATCGCTTGGGCTTAAAGACTATTCGTTCTCTGTAATTTTTTTTCGACATTATATGTTGTCAGGAAGCTCTACGAGTCTCCCGGCGGTAACCAAGGTTGACGGTTTACCGCCGGCGCCCAGTTCCGGCGCGGGGTGGAGCTAGTTGGCCGACCCGGCCAGAACGGACAAAGTAACTCGTAGAGCTTCCGTTAGCAAGTTAGTGCTGGAAGCTTAGAGTAATTCCGGGGCGCTGGAGAGCTAGTTGGCAAGAAAAATCTCGACGGACCTTTTGGTGACTTTTGGTCGGTTGAACATTTTGTTCTCGAAATTCAACACATCGTTAGATCTCTAGTATTTTTTCCCGTGATATTTGATCCTATTCCCGCTCGCCATCTTGATCTCAGCTCGATCGGATACCTTTTACTGCCAAAAAGCACTCCGGCGGGATTGACCGTTTCGAGTCATCTTGATACGCGCTGTCGGTTTTCTCAAGATAACTCGAGCTTCAGGACAGCTACAGAGCTGGTGAGCACAGCTAATCGATTCGGAATGATCAGGCGCGTTCGCCTGTTGAACCGAGAGGTCTGAACTCAGTCTGCTACCCGAGCTAGGTCCGCAAATCTATTCGTATTATTCGAGTCATCGTAGCAGACGCACTCGGTTTTCTGTACTCAACTCGAGCTGTTGGGCAGTTACAGAGCTCTTAGTCACAGAAATCGATTGGAAATTATCAGGCGCGTTCGTCTGTTCAATCGAGAGCTCTGAACTCGGCCTGCTGCCCGAGCTAGGTCCGCGAAACTATTCGTATTGTTCGAGTCATCTTGAAAAGTGCTCTCGGTTTTCTGCACTTAACTCGTGCTCGGGGAGAGCTACAGTGCTGCTGATCACAGAAATCGATTTGGAGGCATCAGGCGCGTCCGTCTGTCTTACCGAGAGCTCGGAACTCGGTCTGCTGCTGGAACTAGCTTCGCGAAACTATTGTATTATTCAAGTCATTCTGAGAGCTGCTGTCGGTTTCTGCACTGAATTCGGGCTGTAGGGGGGCTGCACTGCTGGTAATCACAGAAGTCGATTCACAGACATCAGACGCGTCCGCCTGTCGCATTCAGAGGTCTGAACTCGGTTTGACACTCGAGCTGGGTTCCAAACTGTTTGTTTTTTGCCAGAGTCATCTTGAGAGGTCTGGCTTGGGCTGAAATTCTCTGGAATTCTTTTTCCACATTATATACTGTCAGGAAGCTCTACGAGTCTCCGTAGCCATTTTGGCTCAAGGTTCCCGGCTCAAGCTGCATTGTGCAGTCAGGAGTCTTTGGTTCCTCATACTGTACACGGTGCTCTCACTATGAGGGACGACGGCGGCGCCGCGTTGGCTGCTTCTCTTGTGGAGGCAGCGGTCCGCGCTGCTGTTCAGGCAGGTGCCCCGCGCAGGACTGTCGCAGCCGCCGCGGCTGCCGTGGCCTCGGTCATGGCGGCGACGCGGTGTGGCGTTGGTCCGGCGCAGGGCGCCCCTGATCCCGCTGCCGCCGGTTCGGCCGGATCCCGGCGGCAGCGGAGGAGGCTGAGGAAGAAAATTATGACGTGCAGGTCGGGGCAGGATGCTGTCCTCGGGGAGCCTGTCGGGCAGACCCTAAAGGCTGATCAGGATGTTGATCATGAGATATCTTGTTATCACAGGTCCAGTGTTGATCATGACGCCTCTGATTCTCATGTTGGGAGCTCGTCATCTAGGCGAGTCCAGTTTGATGATCGGTCTTCAGTGGTTTCTTATGAGATACCCCTTCAAGCAAGGCTGAGACCCATATCGAGGAGGCCGAAGAAGAAAACTATGACTTGCAGGTCGGGGCATGATGCTGTCCTTGGGGAGCCTGTAGGGCAGACCCTAAAGACTCAGCGTGTTGATCATGAAGTTGCGCACGTGGGTTCGCACGTTCCTGTTCCTGCTCAGACGGCAGCTGATGTGAAGATGTCGGAGTTGGAGAAGGATAACGAGGATAACATGCGGTGCTTACTACTTCAGACGATGCATAAGATGGATGACAATACTGAGAGGATCCAGGACGCCATAGTAGTTCAGGGTAGTAAAATCGATAATGTTCAGACCCAGGTACAGAAGCAGGGTGTTGCAATTTCCAATTTGGAGGCTAGACGAAATCAACTTGAGGCCTCCGTCCAGAGACTTCAGGGACTGGTGCGATCAGGTTCTGTGGCGAGTGCTGCGTCTACGAGGCCTGTGTCTACGAGACCTGCTAATACTATGCATTGCACCTGAGTATCTGCTGCCTGCCGCCGCCTCTCTTTGTTGCTTGCTTGTATTGTGTCACGTGCTTATTCAGTGAGACGGATTCAGAGACAGGTTTCATTCATTTTCTTGATTGTTTCGACGTGCTTGTTGATTGAGAATTACGGTTGCCTCAAAGAGGTTCGATTGTATTTGATCTCATTAATTTATTCTTCTTTTGACGATGAGCATACGTCTCTTGTCATGCCGCGGGTTGTCGTCCGCCCTTTACTGCTTCCGACTAGGCTGGAAAGCCTGCACAGTCGACCGCAAAGTCCGCAAAAAATACATCTCGGCTCTAGGGCTCCTGGCTCCCATCTCATACCTAATTATATACTGTCAGGAAGACATATCGGCTCTAGGGCTCCTGGATCCCACAGGAGCTCAGGGGGTGTCGGCGCCGCGGGGAAGCGGCGCGGCGGCCATCGCTGCCATCGACGAGTACGGCATCTTCCAGGCAAGCCAGGCCGCCTGCTTTGTGTGCTGTAATTGTTGTTTTGCTTGTCGTGTGTGCAACGACGGACGGGTACGACTTTTCAGTACTTGCTAGACGTTTCCAGCTGGAGGATATTTCCCCGACTGTACCTTATTTGCAGTACTCACAGGATTACGGACAGAGACCAGATTCTGCTGTTGAGAGGGCGTCTCGGAAGAGGCAAATTCAGGATACCGAGCAAATTGTACGTGACCTTCCATTGGACGGGAGATTGAATACTGCCGACTCCACACCAGATAGTGATAGTCATTGTGTTGTCCCATCTTCATTTGTGAATATGAATACAGGACTCATGAATATGATGCAGACTCCTTCCAACGCAGCTGTGGCGGGAGCTACAACCAACGGAGGGCGTGCGGGAGGGGTTCCAGTAGGTCAGGTCAGTCCTGGAGGTCAAGGATCTGGAGGCGCTCCTGTTGTTCCTAGAGGCCCAGCTCCACAAGGTGCTCTAGGGGGACCCCCAGGTATGCCCACGGAGGCACAACAAGCGGCGGCCCAAGCGGCTGTTGTCCCTGAAGGTGCTGGGGAGCGTCAGGGTATGCAGGGTGTTAGCGACGACGCCCAACGAAATGTCAAACATCGTGTCAACGGTCCTCAGGAGGCACTCTTGGGAGAACTCGAGGAGAAGCGAAAGAAACTCAGTGTGGTCTCGGACGAGGCCCCATCCTGGTTCAAGGCCTTCGCGGAGCTCAACGTGCTTGAGAGCAAAGTTAGGCAACAAGAAAACGTCGAAATCAGGGCCGATATTCAGAGCATCTCGAACCGTCAGGAGGCCTCCGACATCAGGATGAACAACTTGGAACGACAGATGCAGGATCTCAAGAAGAACCCCAGTGTGATTTCAGGTGCAGCCTCGACTACGGCACCTTCCTACGGAGGGGGCCCACCAGGACTCTCGGGACCATCCAGCTTCAATCCCAGCTATGTGGAGCTCACAGGCTGGACGGACTGGAATGGGACAGCAGTTGCACGTTCGGCCAGTATGATGAGAGACACGGACGCTGCACAATTCATCACTAATTTGAAGATGGCCATCGCTGCAGAGGATGAAGCTAGGATCGATTACGAGGGCACATTACGTATGAATGGAAGTATAATGATGTTGAGTACGATCAAAATCAAATTCATTGTAGGAACCGACTCTTCGACACTATACAACGCGAAGCGTGCTTTTGATGATGCTTTAACTCCGAATCCCCAGAGCAATGCGGCTCAGGTTTCGAGGTCACCTCCAGATTATGACAGCATGTTCCAGGGCATGTTACAACGACCCAGTCGGGTCCGCGTACGTATAGAAGCTCCACCATGGAAACGTGATCACATCGGGGCTGTGGGACGCTTCTATGGGACATACCGCGAGTGTACCAACAGCGAGGCCATGGAGATCAGGGGGGAGACAGGATCGGGACCCAACGGACGGAGCACAATGTGGACCAAGCCGCAGGATCCTCAGCATCGACCCGTGGAACTGGCATCCTTTCGTATCAATACGGGGTGGACAGTGGACCGCGAGATCTGGGAGGGTGTACTTATGCGCAGCGGTGTGACGACTACATACGACACATTTGTTGCGAGTCTTGCCGGCAGGGTGTGACGGTGCAGAGGTGCCAGTCGGGCTGGTGGCCCCACAGCCCAGCATAGGCTAGGCACCCAGAATCTTATGAAACAAGGGGCTACAGCAGATCGGGGATTTGCTTGCATGAGGGCACTTCTTTCTCACGGCTGTGAAGTGTTCTGTTTACAGGAGTGTGAACACTTACCGTCCAATTCAATTCAGCTGCTTGGCTGGCACCTAGTTTATTCAAGTGACAGGAAGGCTTCCATAGCTTTGAGGGGGAAGTCTTGTCACAACATAGTTCGTTCTTGGAATAATCATGCTCGTCTTGCTATTGTGTGCTTGCGTCATCCGTGTATCTTTCTTGTCTCTGCGTACTTTCCGAATAGATCGGAGAATCGTTCATTGGAGGTGGCTTTTGAGATGCTGAAAACAATCGAAACAACTTATCGGAGGTGGAAGGAGGAGTGCAGATACACATGTGAGCTTGTGACTGCAGGGGATTTTAACGTGGAGCTTGCGCCCGACATCACCTGTTCAGGAGGCACGGTGACTGGAGGTGCTGTGCAGATTCTCGACGGGAGGGGATATGGGAATGATACGGAGGATAGACGGTGGGAGGAGGACATGTGGCGATCTCAGCTGCAGGAGTGGCTATGTCGGATGCGCTTGCTGGCAGTCAATTCTCTTGGCTCGCCGTACTCTCGGCAGCCGACCTTCGTGCATCGTGCGAACAATGCTCGACGCAAGTCTGGGGCGAAGACTATTGCGCCAAAAGTGCTTGACTATCTCATGGTCCCACAATCCTGGGAGGGTGACTTGGTTGAATGCCGAACGGATTGGATCCCAGAGACCCCGACTACCAACTTCTCGGATCACGCCTGTGTCTATGCCGAGTTCCAGATGCAGAACCCTCAGGTCACGAAATATCAAGGCCCCCCTAGCCACCACACAAGCCACAAAGAGTTCCAATCGTATCGGGAGGAGGCTCAATTCCAGGTCCTGGCGGACGTACAGATCCCGACGGTGCCCCCGCAACGCATTGCTGGAACGATTGCTGGACATGCGTTACCACTCCTCACGGTGAGGGCTCCCAGGTACTCTAGAGGGCTCCCACCAAGTAGGACTCCTCAGCATGCCGAGCTGGAGGTACAACTCAGAGAGGCACGTGCTAGGAAGGACAGAGCGTTGGCTCGAGACCTTCGACGTCGCATCAGACCGCTGGCGCGGGAATATCGCCGACGGAAGGTGGAGTGGGAGGCACTACCATCTAGGAAGGGGAGGAGGACACGTGTGACGGAGTTGAGGGTGACGGACACTGGGGGAGGGGATATGGGGCCTACGACTATGATGACGGAGGACAGGGAACTGTGGGCGGAGGAGGTGGAGCGATATGCTGTGCAGAGTATGACTTGTGATGACTCCAGAGCCCGCAATCGGGAGCTTGTGTCCACATTGCGTCGCCATGCATCTCAATCAACAGCCTCTTCGGACAACGCACTTACGATCACATACTCTACTATTCTGCAGGCGCGGAGCAGGCTCCGAACAGGACGGGCCTGTGGGCCCGACGGCATCTCGGTTGAACTTCTCAAGGCTCTTTCGTGGAGGTCAGTGCGTTCTATTGGTAAGGTGTTCTCTGATATATTCAACGGGCTTCGCCCGACGCCAAGGGAATGGCAGGAAGTATACCTAACACTTATGCCGAAAACGAGTAAACTGGAAACATTGCGACAAACAAGGAACCTGCTTGTTGGAAATACCTTGGCCAAGTGGTATCTCACGTGTGTGACGATTTTACTGGAACGATGTGTGGAACCCTTCATGAGTGATATGGCGGTTTACGGTTTTACCAGCGGACGGCGTTGCTGGGAGATTTCATCGGCCATGACATGTATTGCACAGCATGCTTCCACATGGGGGCGAGATCAAACGGCGTGGCTCCTCAGCTGTGACATCGAGCGGGCGTTCGATGCTGTGACGCTGCCGACAGTCGAGAGAGCGATGACGGCCCTGGGGATCAGTGCACGGTTACAGTATGCGTTATTGGAGCCTCTCTCATCTACCTCATGCACGGTGCTGCTTGAAGGAGTGACAATCCCCAATGTGCAGTGGGACAGGTCGCTCCGTACTGGGGGTACCGAATCACCTATCGCGTTTACTATTGTCACTATTGCTATGTGGCGTGATGTGATTGCTCGCCTGGACCAGCGCGGTGTCGGAGTCGAGATGCCATGCCATGATGATCACTGTCGGTATGCACGATGGAATCATGCTCTCTGGGCTGACAATATTTTTCTGGCCGCCAAGTCAGCATCGGAGGCGCAGGTAGCAGCCGCTGCCTTCACTACTGCTCTCAGGGATTGGGGGATGGAGTGGAAGGAGGAGAGTTTAGAAATGATGGTGTGTGGTACTCAGTACACTGATACGGTCACGGTTCAGATTGGCTCGCGGATTGTACCTTTCAAGCATGTTGAGAGTTTGAATGTGCTGGGGTATCAGATTCCCAGAAGTTTCACTGCTATCCACACGGATGTGCAGGAGCGCGTCCAGCAGGCCCGAAGGGCATTCTTTGCGCAGGTGCAGTATTTTACGTGCAGGGCGCTGCCTCTGGTGAAGAAGTTTCGTCGATATCAATCGACTGTGCAGAGTCGCCTTTTATATGCAGCAGAGGCCATCACGATTGACAGTGAGTGTGTGAGGGTTATCCATGCGTTCGAGGGTATGTGTCTTCTGAGAATGTCAGGGAGGAGGAAGCCAGGAGATGTGGGGTGGGAGGTATGGCGGCCAGCTGCACTGACACGAGTCAGGACAATCTTCTGCGATGGGGGCTTCCCATCGGCTGTGCAGATGCTGTGCTGGAAGAGCTGGGGCATGATGCGCTCCACGAGGCAATATTTACTATCTTTGGAGGAGGACAGGACGGCAAGGACGGAGGTTGAGGTGGAGGGATCAACGACTCAACGTGCTAAACGTGTTCGCTTTGCGGAGGGACGGGGGGAGGATGTTCCTGCTGCGACTATGATGGAGGTGGAGGGGAGGATTACGGATATGGAGAGGCGGCTGGAGGATCTATGTACGCAGGTCGCCTGTTCCATTGCCCGCTCACAGCCGATGCCCTCTGGAGAGGGAGCTGCCCATGCTCTGAGAGACGAACCACTTGCCGTCTCAAGAGGGAGAAGGGCCTTTCGAGACTCCCGACGTGCACTTATGATGTACAATGTTGGCTGGATCACGGCTCGCGACACAATAACAGAGGTTCTACGACAACACGGCAACAGGACCTTATCTAGTTCGGGCAAACGGCTTCGTGGAGGCCCTGTGTCTGTGGGCGGACGGTCTTGGCAGTTCCCATACATTCAGTTCTTTGGGGAAAAGTGGTGGGAGTCTGTACGGGGTGATTGGGTTCAGTTCTTGGAGGTATGGAAGCAACTCCTCATACAATACAACAAAACTAAGGTCTATGATTACTTTGTGGTGTCTTGGAAGGGCTCTCCTAATGGACCTCGAGGCTCCCCTGAGGCTCGAGAGAAGGCCGATACTGAGACGGTCGACATCGCGACCAACCCTCTGCACCCCAAGTATGACCCCAAAGAGTCCGCCAAGCTTGCAATACGTTATGCTATGATCCAGGAACGTGCGACTGTGTGGGATATATCGTCAGAGGGTTTTGCTGCTGAGTTCAAGGGCGACTCACTACTTATCTGCTCCTGGCTCCAGGGTAAATGGAGATGTGAGAATCGGGGCTACTGCAAGAGGACAGCTGCCATGATTGATTGTACCTTTGAGCTCGCTGCGTGTTTCAATCTGAGGCCTGCTGCCTTGGGACGTGAGATATGGAGACATGAATTCAGGGAGGACAATACACGAGCGGATGAATTGACGCATGAGGCCAGATATGGCCGCACATTCTACAGAACTCATTGTTATCTATATCCATTCGAAACTTATCTCGTACCGTTCGCTATCAGGGGAGGCTTTGATGGCGGGGTTGACCAGCAAGGATCAGGATGTGGTTTCTGGCTTCAGATCGGCTTAATCAATACTCAGTGCATTCCCAGTGAGATAGGCATCGCTTCCGCGAGAACCGTGGGCCCCTTCCCTGCTGGGCATGAGTTTGCTGTTTCTAGTGCCGTGCCCCTCGTTTGGAGGGATGTGGCCGAGGCCGCGTGGCTCCTCGAAGGAGCTACAGTCACAGAATGTGAATTGTCGGCAGCCGAAGCGCTGCTCAGCGCTGCCCGTGTGTTGCTGCGGGACCGGTCCTCGCCCAGCTGCACCCAGCTGGGAACGCGAGTCCAAACAAACAAACAAACAAATAAAGGTTGACGGTTTACCGCCGGCGCGCCAGTGGTAACTTTCGGGTGGTTTTGCGAATATTTGAAAGATATTTGACCATTTATTGTGAGAAAGCAGTTTTTTCGCACCTGTAGACGACTATGAGGGCCTCTACGTCTCAATATGAGCTCTGTAGATGCGCTTTTACTATCAAAACACTTGGCGAAACCAACTTCATGTCGACATCGAAAAAATCACGTTTTCTCATTTTCGAGAAATGCTTCCAGAAGCCCTCTCTTTTGATGCTGAGCACTCTGACGCGTGCGAGGAGCTCTACGAGGTTCCCGGCGGTGTCCAGAGTACGCCGCCAGAGGGGATCGGACAGGAGGGACTTGCACAGAGTGAAAAAGTGGCCGCGAGGATGGCCAAGCGTCTGGCTACGATCAATGAGAGACAAACCGTGTGGGACATCATCAGCTCTGGGTTTGCAGTTGAAATGAAAGGGGATAGCATGTTAGTACACGCATGGTTGACGGGACGATGGCGGTGTCACAACAAACAATATCAACGCCGCATTGATCAATGTATTGATGTCATGGAACGAAACGCACATGAGTTGGGGATTAGATGCTCTGGGCTGGGGAGAGATCTGTACAAACATGAATATAGGGAGGATAACACACGGGCTGACGAGCTTACACACCTGGCCCGTGAGGGCCATTGCTTCTACAATGAGTATGAATACAGATTCAATTTTGAAAGCTATCTTCAACCTATCGCCTGTCGTGGTGCCTTCGACGGGGGAGTGTGCAGCAAAGGGACGGGATGCGGGTTCTGGCTTCAGATCGGGCTTTTGAATCTCGATTACGATTGTAATAAGAGTACTCCTTATTCCCCTCTTCTTTCCTCCTCTCCTTATTCTGTGCCCTCCAATACTCCCCTCGTTTGGAGGGACGTGTGCGAAGCCGCGTGGTGCCTTGAGGAAGGTGCTACGATAACCGATGCCGAACTCAGTGCTGCTGAGGCGCTCTCAAGCGCTGTTGTGCATTTGGCACGACAGATCCTCGCCGCCAGCTGACCCTGCTGGACGAACGGTGCGAAAACCAAAACCAAACCAGGTTGACGGTTCACCGCCGGCGCCAGTTTGCCCTATGCTCTCTGGGTTTTGGACGCTACCAAGTGTAGAACAAGAGCGCCCCGTCTTTGCTCTTCGAGTACCTCGTAGAGCTCGTCGGCATCGATGAGCTAGAGGAATTCCGGCGCGGGGTGGAGATAGTTGGTCGACCCGGCCAGAAAGGACAAAGTGGTAACTTTTGGGTGGTTTTGCAATTTTTTGAAAGACATTTGACAATTCATCTTGAGAAAGCAGATTTTTCGCACCTGTAAACGACTATGACGGCCTCTCTCTCTTAGTATGAGCTCTGTAGGCGCACTTTTACTATCGAAACACTTGGAGCAACTATCTTCATGTGGACACGAAAAACAACAATTTTCTCTTGTTCCAGAAATGCTTCCAGAAGCTCTCTCTTTCGACTCTGAGCACCCTTACGCGTAAAAGGAGCTCTACGAGGTTCCCGGCGGTCGCCGGCGCCAGTTTTGGACGCTAGCAAATTGCTGGAAGCTTAAGATACCTCGTAGAGCTCTTCGGCATTGATGAGCTAGAGGAATTCCGGCACGGGATGGAGATTGTTGGGCGACCCGACTAAAAGAGACAATGTCATGACTTTGGGATATTTAACAATTATTTTTTAGAACGGGTGTTTTGCTCACGTGTTGTGGGTTAAGCCGCGTCTGCCAGTAAAATTTTCAGGTCTGTAGCTGCAATATGTCTATCAAAAGAATTGCAGGAACTGACGACAGATAAATAAAAAAGGTTATTTCTCGAGTTTTTTCTGTCGCGTTCCAGAAGCTTTCTTCATGTGCTGCAACGATCGCCGTGCATGAAAAGAGCTCTACGAGGTTCTCGGCGGTAACCAGGTTGACGGTTTACTGCCGGTTCCCAGTTGGCAAGAAAAATCTGAACTTGCTGACTTTTGGTCGGTTCAAAATAACTCATAGAGCTCCCCTCAGCAAGTTATTGCTGGAAGCTAAGTAATTCCGGCGCGCTGGAGAGCTAGTTGGCAAGAAAAATCTCGACGGAACTTTCGGTGACTTTTGGTCGGTTAAAAAATTTGTTCTCGAAATTCAACCATTCGTTAGAGCTCTAGTATTTTTTCCCGTGATATTTGATCTTCTTTCCGCGCGCCATCTTGATCTCAGCTCGATCGGGTGAATGTTACTATCGAAAAGCACTGTGGCGGGATCGGCCGTTTCGAGTCATCTCAATACGCGCTGACGGTTTTCTGAACATAACTCGAGCCTTAGGACAGCTACATAGCTGGTAAGCACAGCGAATCGATGCAGAATGAATAGGCGCGTTCGTCTGTTGAATCGAACGACGAACGACGACGACGACGACGACGACGACGACGACAACGATAACGACGACGACGACGACGACGACGACGACGACGACGACGAGGTCTAAACCCGGTCTGTTCGCCGAGCTAGGTCCGAGAACCTATTCGTGTCCTGAGAGGAGCCCGAGCCCAGCCCGAGCCCCAGCACGAGCCCGACACACGGAGATAGAGACACACATATACACAAACGCACAGACACACAGACATTCAGCAACTGACACGACCGCAGCCGCGGCGCGTCCCCAGGCAGGGACTGCCTGACGGCACAAGGCGGCCACCTGGATTCACAGGAACGGGGATGCCCGAAGAACCTTCCCCCGACCAACCGCTTTGGAGGGAAGGCTACGTGCTCTTCAGTCCCCACCAGGCCCTCAAGGACGCAGCGAAACACTCAGACACACGGAACTGGGCGTCGGCGGTAAACCGTCAACCCTTGTTACTGCCGGGAGACTCGTCGTGTATAAAAAAAATACAGAAAAAATAGTTTTCCAGCCCAAGCAATGTCAGACCTCTCGGATCCAACAGGATGCTTCTGGATTGTCTTCTGTACAAGCTCTGTAGATCTCCTACAGCCCGAGTTACGTGCGTCTATCGACAGCACCTCTCGAGATGACTCGGACCTAGTTCGAGTATCGAGTATCGGACCGAGTTCAGACCTCTGCATGCGACAGGCGGACGCGTCGGATGTCTCCGAATCGATTCCTGTGATCGATCGATTACCTTTTATTGCCGAAAAAGCACGCGGGCGGGATCGTTTCGTCATCTTGTCACGCAGTGACTGTTTTCTCAAGATAACTCGAGCTTCAGGACAGCAGAATGATCAGGCTGCTAGCCGAGCTAGGTTTCGCAAAGCTATTCGTATTTTTCGAGTCATCTTGACAGACGCTCTCGGTTTTCTGTACTTAACTCGAGCTACAGGACAGCTACAGAGCTGATGCGTACAGAATCTGATTTAGAATCATCAGTGGCCGTTGTCTGTTGAATCCAGAGCTCTGAACTCGGTCTGCTGCCCGATCTAGAATCACGAAACTATTCGTATTGTTCGAGTCATCTTGAGAGATGCTGTCGGTTCTCTGCACTTAACTCGGGCTGTAGGGGGGCTGCATGGCTGGTAATCACTGGAATCGATTCGGAGACATCAGGCGCGTCCGCCTTTCGAATCCAGAGCTCCGAACTCTGTCTGCTGCCCGAACTAGGTCCGCGAAACTTTTCGTATTGTTCGAGTCATCAAGAGAGGTGCTGTCGGTTTCCTGCACTTAACTCGGGCTGTAGGGGGGGCTGCAGGGCTGGTAATCACAGGAATCGATTCAGAGACATCAGACGCGTCCGCCTGTCGCATGCAGAGGTCTGAATCCGGTCTGATGCTCGCACTAGGTCCGCGAAGCTACGTATTGTTCGAGTCATCTTGAGAGGTGCTGTGGATTTACGCACGTAACTCGGGCTGTAGGAGATCTACAGAGCTCGTACAGAAGACAATCCAGAAGCATCGGGGGCGTTCGGCTGTTGGATCCGAGAGGTCTGGCATTGCTTGGGCTGATTTTTTTTTTTTTTTTTTTTTTTTTTTTTTTCTTTCCCCCCCTCTTTTTTCCGACATTATATGTTGTCAGGAAGCTCTACGAGTCTCCCGGCGGTAGCAAAGGTTGACGGTTTACCGCCGGCGCCCAGTAACTCGTAGAGCTTCCCTTTGCAAGCCATTCGTTTTGAGAACCGGTATTTTTCTCATGTGTAGTAGCTTACGCCGCGTCTGCCAGTTAAATTCTCAGGTCGGTAGCTGCAATATTACTATCAAAAGACTTGAGGGAACCGTCGGCGGGTTTCAGTCATCTCGACACGCGTTGACGGATGTATACCTCGTAGAGCTCTTCGTCATCGATGAGCTTGAGGAAGTCCGGCGCAGTGCAGTGGCATGTAAACTCCTCTCTGAGAGCAGCTCAGCTCTCCGATGAATTTCCTTATGAGTTGACTTCCGGGAACTGAGCGAGTGTGAACCTCGAAAAAATCAAAACTGAAGATTTTCGAAAAATCACAGGGCTGGTAATCACTGGAATCGATTCGGGGACATCAGTCGCGTCCACCTATTGCATTCAGAGCCCTGAACTCGGCCTGCTGCCCAAGCTAGGTCCGCAAAACTATTCGTATTGTTCGAGTCATCTTCAGAGATGCTGCCGATTTTCTGCACTTAACTCGGGCTCTAAGGGGGCTGCAGGGCTGGTAATCACAGGAATTGATTCGGAGACATCAGGCGCGTCCGCCTGTTGCATGCAGATGTCTGAACTCGGTCTGATACTCGAGCTGGATTCTGTATTGTTCGAGTGATCTTGAGAGGTGCTGTCGATTTTCGCACGTAACTCGGGCTGTAGGAGAGCTACGGAGCTCGTGCGCACAGAAAACGTTCCAGAAGCATGAGGGGCGTTTGGCTGTTGCATCGAGAGGTTTGAAATCGCTTAGGCTGAAAAACTATTCGTTCTCTGCCATTTTTTTCGACATTATATATGGTCAGGAAGCTCTACGAGTCCCCCGGCAGTAAGAAAGGTTGACGGTTCACCGCCGGCGCCCAGTTGTTGCTGGAAGCTTAAGAGTAATTCCGGGGCGCTGGAGAGCTAGTTGGCAAGAAAAATCTCGACTGACCTTTTGGTGACTTTTGGTGGGTTGAAAATTTTGTTCTGACCATATTCGATCTTATTCCCGCTCGCCGTCTCAATCTCAGCTCGATCGGGTAAATATTTCTGTAAAAAAGCGTCGCGGCGGGATCGGCTGTTTCGATTGATCTTGATACGCGTTGTCGGTATTTTGTACTTAACTCGAGCTGTAGGGCAGCTACAGAGTTGATTCTCACAGAAATCGATTGCAAATCATCAGGCGCGTTCGTCTGTTCCATCCAGAGGTCTGAACTCGGTCTGCTGGCTGAGCTAGGTTCGCGAAACTATTCGTATTGTTCGAGTCATCTTGACAGGTGCTCTCAGTTTTCTGCACTTAACTCGGGCTGTACGGGGGCTACAGGGCTCGTACTTACAGGAATCAATTAGGAGACATCAGGCGCGTCCGCCTGCCAAATCGAGAGCTCTGAACTCGGTGTGCTGCCCGAGCTAGGTCTGCGAACTATTCGTATTCTTCGAGTCATCTTGAGGGGTGCTGTTCGTTTTCTGCACTTAACTCGAGCTGTAAGGGGGCTGCAGGGCTGGTAATCACTGGAATCGATTCTGAGACATCAGTCGCGTCCGTCTGTCGCATTGAGAGCTCTGAACTCGGTCTGCTGTCTGAGCTAGGTCTGCGAAACTATTCGTATTGTCCGAGTCGTCTTCAGAGGTGCCCTCGGTTTTCTGCATTTAACTCGGGCTGTAAGGGGCCTGCAGGGCTGGTAATCACAGGAATCGATTCGGAGACATCAGGCGCGTCCGCCTGTTGCATTCAGAGGTCTGTACTCGGTCTGATACTCGAGCTAGATTTGCCAAACTATTCATATTGTTCGAGTGATCTTGAGAGGTGCTGTCGATTTTCGCACGTAACTCGGGCTGTAGGAGAGCTACGGAGCTCGTGCGCACAGGAAACGATCCAGAAGCATGAGGGGCGTTTGGCTGTTGCATCGAGAGGTTTGAAATCGCTTAGGCTGAAAAACTATTCGTTCTCTGCATTTTTTCGACATTATATATGGTCAGGAAGCTCTACGAGTCCCCCGGCGGTAAGAAAGATTGACGGTTTACCGCCGGCGCCCAGTTCCGGGGCGCTAGAGAGCTAGTTGGCAAGAAAATCTCGACGGACCTTTTGGTGACTTTTGGTCGGTTGAAAATTTTGTTCTCGAAATTCAACCATTCGATTGAGCTCTAGTATTTTTTCCCGTGATATTCGATCTCATTTCCGCTCGCCATCTTGATCTCAGCTCGATCGGGTACCTTCTACTGCCAAAAAGCACACTGGCGGGATCGGCCGTTTCGAGTCATCTTGTCACGCGCTGTCGGTTTTCTCAAGATAGCTCGAGCTTCAGGACAGCTACAGAGCTGGTAAGCACAGCTAATCGATTCAGAACGATCAGGCGCGTTCGCCTGTTGAACCCAGAGGTCTGAACTCGGTCTGCTAGCCGAGCTAGGTCCGCAAACCTATTCGTATTATTCGAGTCATCTTGACAGACGCTCTCGGTTTTCTGTACTGAACTCGAGCTACAGGACAGCTGCAGAGATCATACGTACAGAATCTGATTCAGAGTCATCAGTGGCCGTTGTCTGTTGAATCCAGAGATCTGAACTCGGTCTGCTGTCTGATCTAGAATCGCGAAACTATTCGTATTGTTCGAGTCATCTTGAGAGATGCTGTCGGTTCTCTGCACTTAACTCGGGCTGTAGGGGGGCTGCATGGCTGGTAATCACTGGAATCGATTCGGAGACATCAGGCGCGTCCGCCTGTCGAATCCAGAGCTCCGAACTCTGTCTGCTGCCCGAACTAGGTCCGCGAAACTCTTCGTATTGTTCGAGTCATCCTGAGAGATGCTGTGGGTTTCCTGCACTTAGCTCATGCTGTAGGGGGGGCTGCAGGGCTGGTAATCACAGGAATCGATTCAGAGACATCAGACGCGTATGCAGAGATCTGAACTCGGTCTGATACTCGAGCTAGGTTTGCCAAACTATGTGTATTGTTCGAGTCATCTTGAGAGGTGCTGTCGATTTACGCACGTAACTCGGGCTGTAGGAGAGCTACAGAGCTCGTACAGAAGACAATCCAGAAGCATCGGGGGCGTTCGGCTGTTGCATCCGAGAGGTCTGAAATTGCTGGGGCTGAAAAACTATTTTTTTCGGTGTATTTTTTTCGACATTTCATGTTGTCAGGAAGCGCTACGAGTCCCCCGGCGTAACAAAGGTTGACGGTTTACCGCCGGCGCCCAGTTGGCCAACCCGGCCCGGGCGGACAATGCGGTGACCTGGGGTCGATTTTTCGAAGATTGCGAGAGATTTTGAAATTTATTTCGCGAATTCGAATGTTTATTCTATGCAGTTAATCATGGCGCTTTCGATGATGCAATCCTCAGGGCTCTAGCTGCATTATTCCGATCAAAAGACTAGGGGGAACCAACATAGTGTAACCCCGAAAACAACATTTCTTTGGTTTTGAAGCTTGTTTTCAGAAGCGTTTTTCTGCTGTTAACAGGGAACTGACTTGGTCTATTCAGAGCTCTACGAGGGTCCTGGCGGTAACCTGGTTGACGGTTTACCGCCGGCTCCCAGTTCCGGGGCGCTGGAGAGCTAGTTTGGGAAGAAAAATCTCGACGGAACTTTTGGTGACTCTTGGTCGGTTGAAAATTTTGTTCTCGGAATTCAACCATTCGTTAGAGCTCTAGTATTTTTTCCCATGATATTCGATCTTACTCCCGCTCGCCATCTTGATCTCAGCTCCATCGGGTACTTTTTACTGCAAAAAAGGAGGCAGGCGGGATCGGTCGTTTCAAGTCATCTTGACACGCGATGACGCTTTTCTGAACATAACTCGAGCTGCAGGACCGCTACAGAGCTGGTAAGCACACCTTATCGATCCAGAATGATCAGGCGCGTTTGCTTGTTGAACCCAGAGGTCTGAACTCGGTCTGCTAGCCGAGCTAGGCCCGCAAACCTATTCGTATTATTCGAGTCATCGTGACAGACACTCTCGGTTTTCTGTATTTAACTCGAACTATAGAACAGCTACAGAGCTGATACCTACAGAAACCGATTCTGAATCATCAGTCGCATTTGTCTGTTGAATCCATAGCTCTGAACTCGGTCTGCTGTCCGATCTAGAATCGCGAAACTATTCGTATTGTTCGAGTCATCTTGAGAAATGCTCGGTTTTCTGCACTCAACTCGGGCTGGGGGAGTGGCTACTGTGCTGGTGGTCACAGGAATCGATTTGAAGACGTCAGGCGCGTCCGCCTGTCGAATCCAGAGATCGGAACTCGGTCTGCTGCCCGAACTAGGTTCGCGAAACTATTGTATTGTTCGAGTCATCCTGAGAGGTGCTGTCGGTTTTCTGCACTTAACTCGGGCTGTAGGGGGGCTGTAGGGCTGGTAATGACAGGAATCGATTCGCAGACATCAGACGCGTCCGCCTGTCGGATTCAGAGATCTGAGCTCGGCTTGATAGGGCTGCCAAACTGTTGGTTTTCTTAGTGTCATCTTGAGAGGTGCTGTCGATTTACGCACGTAACTCGGGCTGTAGGAGAGCTACGGAGCTCGCAAAGAAGACAATCGAGAAGCATCGGG
Organism: Prorocentrum cordatum; assembly: GCA_963575745.1. Taxonomy (NCBI): domain Eukaryota; class Dinophyceae; order Prorocentrales; family Prorocentraceae; genus Prorocentrum; species Prorocentrum cordatum. Next base: position 33,859 of record CAUYUJ010021442.1, read on the forward strand.
GGCGTTCGGCTGTTGCATCGAGAGGTATGAAATCGCTTGGGCTGAAAAACTATTTGTTCTCTGAATTTGTTTTCACGTTATATATTGTCAGGAAGCTCTACGAGTCCCCCGGCGGTAAGGAAGGTTGACGGTTTACCGCCGGCGCCCAGTTCCGGGGCGCTAGAGAGCTAGTTGGCAAGAAAAATCTCGACGGACCTTTTGGTGACTTTTGGTCCGTTGAAAATTTTGTTCTCGAAATTCCTCAATTCGTTTGAGCTCTAGTATTTTTTCCCGTGATATTCGATCTTATTCCCGCTCGCCATTTTGATCTCAGCTCGATCGGGTACCTTTTACCGCAAAAAAGCTTACTGGCGGGATCGGCCGTTTCGAGTCATCTTGATACGCGTTGTCGGTATTTGGTACTTAACTCGAGCTGCAGGACCGCTACAGAGCTGGTAAGCACACCTTATCGATCCAGAATGATCAGACGCGTTCGTCTGTTGCATCCAGAGGTCTGAACTCGGTCTGCTGCCCGAGCTAGGTCCGCAAACCTATTCGTATTATTCGAGTCATCTTGACACACGCTCTCGGTTTTCTGTACTTATCTCGAGCTATATGACAGCTACAGAGCTGATACTTACAGAAACCGATACATAATCATAAGGCGCATTCGTCTGTTGAATGCAGAGCTCTCAACTCGGTCTGCTGCCTGATGTAGAATCAGAAAACTGTTCGTATTGTTCGAGTCAGCTTGAGAGGTGCTGTCGGGTTTCTGTACTCAAGGCTGTAGGGTGGCTACAGGGTTACATGCATCGATTTGGAGACATCAGGCGCTTCCGCTTGTCGAATCAAGATCTCGGAACTCGGTCTGCTGCGCGAACTAGGTCTGAGAGATGCTGTCGGTTTTCTGCACTGAACTCGGGCTGTAGAGGGGCTGCAGCGCTAGTAATCACATGAATCAATTCGGAGACATTAGACGCGTCCGTCTGTCGCATTTAGAGGTCTGAAATCGGTCTGATACTCGAGCTAGGTTTGCCAAATTATTCGTTTTGCTCGAGTGATCTTGAGAGGTGCTGTCGATTTACGCACGTTGCTCGGGCTGTAGGAGGGTTACGGAGCTCGTACATAAGACAATCTAGAAACATCGGAGGGCGTTTGGCTGTTGTCTCGAGAGGTCTGAAATCGCTTGGGCTGAAAAACTATCCGTTCTCTAGAATGTTTTCGACATTATATCTTGTCAGGAAGCTCTACGAGTCCCCCGGCGGTAAGAAAGGTTGACGGTTTACCGCCGGCGCCCAGTTGCGAATATTTGAAAGATATTTGACCATTTATTTGGAGAAAGCAGATTTTTTGCACCTGTAGAAGGTTATGAGTGCCTCTGCTTCTTAATATGAGCTCGCTAGGCGCATTTGTACTACCGAAACGCTTGGAGCAACCAACTTCATTCCGACATAAAAAAATCGTTTTTTTTTTTTTTTGAGAGAATTGCCTCGAGAAGCTCTCTCTTTCGGCTCTGAGCTCTCTCACGCGTGCAAGGAGCTCTACGAGGTTACCGGCTTTGACTAGGTTGACGGTTCACCACTTGCGCCAGTGCAAATGCCATCAGAAGGTTTACGGATGTTCGCGTGGACGTGGACGTGGACGCTGAAAGACTTCCAACACGCTTTCGCTTCGAAGTTGTTTGATGTGATTGATTCCGCACGATTGCTTGATCTGTTGTCCCTTCTCTTCCCGCTGTTTCTGCCCCTGGGTTCGCTTTGGCTCTTTGGGCTGCTCTTGCTCTCCCGCTGGCTTTCCTTCTGTTCTCTGCTTGCACGCTTTCTTCTTTTACATGTGATTTCAATTCATTCCTTATTCTTTGTCGCATTCACGTCAGTGGTGCTGAAACGGTAACTGTATCTGTGGTTACTGCGTGACATCGCATTGCGTTTACTTTCACATTCTTTTAGTTTTAAATTATAGTGTACACGCAGTCAGAGCTCTTTTGATGGCGGCTGTTGTGTGTTAGGCACATCATGTAGTTGGGTGGAGCTTGCTACATCTGAGAGTTTACTGTCGGGAGTTTTTGATTTGTGCACACATATATGTGGATAACTGGCTTTTGTATTGATGACGAAGTGCCGCGGGCGTGCATCGCGTGATGTGCATCGCACCCCGTAAAACACATTTTTTTTCTTCCCAAAAGGCGTGTGCAGATTTATGCTTATTTTGGCACGAAAATTGCACATGGCATTTTTGCACATTTATAATGTGTTTTACAATAGATTCGTCGAGCCAGAACTGTGGCCAGCGCCGGATTCCGTCATAATTCATTCTGTCTCGGGATCGTTTCACGGCTTCCTTTAGCAGCTTGATTGGGCAACTTTGTGCCATGGTGGTCGTAATTATCCGACATATTTGTCGATAGCATACTCCCTTACAGCTTCGCTGCATCATCTTGCCACTTTAATCTTTCAGCTTCGCTGCCCTTGTACAGCCTCGCGGTTAGGTTCTCTGTGTCCTGGCCTGCTCTCAAGGGAGCTCGAATCGGCCAACGCAGACTCCGCAGACCAGGTTGACCGTTCAGCGCCGGCACCAGTTGCTTCTGGACTGTAGAAGGATATACCTCGTAGAGCTCCTCGTTATCGATGAGCTGAGGAATTCTGGCGCGGGGTGGAGCTAGTTAGCCCACCCGGCCCGGATGTAGTTTCACTATTGGTTCACTTCCCGGGGTCGATTTAATTGACAAAAAAATACAAATTCAAGATTGTAAGAAAATCTTTTGCGAAGTAGTCTGCTTCGATTCTGAGCACTCTTACGCGTGCGAGGAGCTCTACGAGTTGCCCGGCGGTGACCGCGTTGACGGTTCACCGCCGGCGCCAGTTCAACATTTCATTTTGAGAAACCAGATTGTTAGTACCTCTGGAGAACTATGAGGGCCTCTGTAATATGAGCTCCGTAGGGGCACGTTTACAATCAAGTCATTTGGAGCAGCCAACTTTATAACGACATGAAAAAACATTTTTTGTTACATTTAACAAGTGGCACCTGTGTGCCCAGGCTCATACAAAAAGCTGAACGGGCGTTTGAAGCAGGAGTGAAATGCAACAGCGAAGTCGCACTCGAGCGCAAGTGGGGTTGCCACACCTTGCGATGTGTGTACCAGGGCCCCCCAGGAGAAGCCTCAGGAGGCCCGACTTGGATGCCAGAAGAGGCTCCAGGAGGCCCCAGGATTGTGAGTGTTGTGTGTGTGTGTGTGTGTGTGTGTGTGTGTGTGATGTGTGCTTTGTGTGGTGCGTGCTTTTTGTGTGTTGTCGGTGTTGTGTGTGTATGTTATGTTTGTCTAGCGTGTGATGTGTTGGGCGTGATTTAGGTCTCTGTGTGTGCATGTAGTTCTGAAGCCCCAGAAGGCCCCAGGCGGCCTCAGCAGGCCCAGGAGAACTCCGGGAGGCTCCGAGGCAGGGTCTGGGGTACCAGAAGGTCCAGAAAGCCTCAGGAGGCCCCAGGAGGTTCCAGGAGGCCCCCAGGAGGCTCCGAGGAGGGGTCTGGGGCTTGATTTTGGGAGGATGTCTCAGGCGAAATCGCCATTCTCTGAGAATCGGGGTCAAAATTATTGAAATTACCATGTGTTTTTGAAGGTTTTATGTTAAAATGTTGAAGTTCCCATGTGTTTTTGGACCTCTCCTTCGCGATCTGCGTGAGGGGTGCCACCGATTTTCAGAATTTCGAGGATGTCCCTAGCGAAACGGCCAGAAAAATCAAAGACGGACGCACGCACGGACGCATTAATCCCCTCTGAGCTTTACTCCCTCGGAGAGGTGCGTATGAGAATATATATATATATATATATATATATATATATATATTTGAGCAATGCTTCCAGAAGCTCTCTGCTTCTGTCCCGGGCACTCTCGAGCGTGCGCGGAGCTCTACGAGGGCCCCGGCGGTAACAAGGTTGACGGTTTACCGCCGGAGCCATTGCTATCCAGGCTTTGAACGCTACCAAGTTCGCGGCGTGTCCAGGAGCGCTTCCGGCACGCGCCCGCGCGTGCCTGCGCGCGTGCAGGCACGCGTGGACGCGTGCCTGGCAGCGCTTTAGAAGCGCTTCAGGAGAGCCCGCCAGAGCTTTTCAGGAAAGCTTTCCAATGTGAGTGCCTCTATGCTCTCCGGATTTTGGACGCTACCAAGTGGACGCTACCAAGTGGGCGCGACCCTGTTCCACAGCACTGGAGGGCTTCCAAGCATCTAGAGGTCTGAACTCGGCTTGCTACCAAGCTAGGTCCGCGAAATTATTTGTACTGTATGATTTTGTTGGGAATGAGCATAAGTTTCTTGACTTCACTCGAGCTTCAGATGAGCAGCGAAGCTCTTTGGCACAGCAATTGGAGGAAATTCATCGATAATCTAAAGTATCTAGACGCCTGAATTCGGTCTGCTATCAGTGCTAGGTAAGAAAAACTATTCCGGCAAAGCAACCTAACAGCGATGTGTAGGAGCATATCTGGGAGCATTCCCCTTGAGATTCAGATGAGGACCCAGTTGTAGAATTCTGCTGTTCTCGCAGTCGTAGTCGCATTCGCGATGACAGTCGCAGTGGCAACGGCAGTCGCAGTCACAGCCTCAGCCTCGGCCTGCCTCAGCCTCAGCCTCAGCCTGCCTCAGCCTCAGCCTGCCTCAGCCTCGCTCCTCAGCCTGCTTCAGCGTCAGCCTCAGTCTGCCTTCAGCCTAGGCCTCAGCCTGAGGCTGCCTCAGCCTGCATCAGCCTCAGCCTCAGCCTCAGCCTGCCTCAGCATCAGCCTGCCTCAGCCGCAGCCTCGGCCTGCCTCGGCCTCAGCCTCAGCCTGCTTCAGCCTCAGCCTCAGTCTGCCTTCAGCCTCGGCCTCGGCCTCAGCCTGCTTCACCCTCAGCCTGCCTCAGCCTCAGCAGCAGCCTGCCTCAGCATTCAAAATGTTGTCCGGGAATGGAGTTCTGGGAACTCGAAGAAAACGAAGTGGCCTACAGTTGGCTCCGGGCAGTCAAAATGTGGCCCGGGAATGGAGTTCTGGGAAGTCGAAGAGTACGAAGTGGCCTACAGTTGGCTCCGGGCATCCAAAATGTGGCCCGGGAATGGAGTTCTGGGAAGTCGAAGAGCACGCAGTGGCCTACAGTTGGCTCCGGGCATTCACAATGTGGCCCGGGAATGGAGTTCTGGGAGGTCGAAGAGCATGCAGTGTGCGACTGTTTGTTTAACACGAGCCCGGCCCTGAGCCCGGCCCTCGCTGTCCGGATGCCGCCCAGGCCTCCCTTCTGAGTCATCAGATGCGTTCTTTTGACACAGCTAGAAACCTATCAGTCTTCGCTGTTAGGTAATTATTATACTCTGCTATTCTTTCAGAGATAGTGATTCTTTTCTTCGCTTAAGTCGAGCTGCAGACGAGCTACAGCGCTGTTCGGCACATACGTCGGAAGGAAATCATCAGGCGCGCTAGCTCCAAGTAGCTAGACGTCTGAACTCAGTCTATCATCAGAGCTGGGTCCGAACAACTATTCGTACTCTGGTAATTTTTCTAGAGGTGCTGATGGTTTTCTTGACTAAACTCGAGCTGCAGGCGAGCTGAAGAACTGTTCGGCACAGCAATCAGAAGAAAATCATCAGGCGCGCGAGTCTAACGTATCGACACGCCTTAACTCGATCTGCTATTAGAGCTGGGCTTGAAACAACTATTTTTATTTTATTTTTTTATTAGAGGTGTTAATGATTTTCTTGACTGAACTCGAGCTTAACATGAGGTACAGAGCAGTTTGTCACATAAGTTGAAAAGGGAATGATATGAAGCGCTTGTCTAAGGTATCTAGACGCCTGAATCCGGTCTGCCACCAGAACCGGGTCAGACAGAATATGCTTATTCTGCTAAATTTTAAAAATATGATGGTAAATTTCTTGGGGTAACTCGAGCTGCAGAAGAGCTACAGAGCTGTTTGGCACCGAATCGCAAGGAATTTAATAGACGCGCTAGTTTTAAGAATCCAGGTGCCCAGACTCGTCACGCTTTCATCGTACTCTATATTTTTTCCAGATATGCCTTCTCCTGACTCCTTCTTCTCCTCCACGTCCTCCTTCATGAGACGGCGCCTTCGCGCGCGCAATGCGAGATTGCCGCGCCCGCATTGCACGAGGAAGCTCTACGAGTTCCTTGCGGTAACCAAGGTTGACGGTTTACCGCCGGCTCCCAGTTTGAAGTTCGTTTTGAGAACCAGTATTTTTTTACGTGTAGTGGGGCATTCCGCGTCTGCCTGTCAAATTCTCAGGTCCGTAGCTGCAATATTACTGCCAAAAGACGTGGAGGAACCAACTTCCTATAAACCCAGAACGTGTATTCTGGGATTTCGCCCTGAGGTCTCAGAACGACTCCTTCTGACAATCTCAGCACTTATTTCCGTGAGTAGAGCTCTACGAGGGTCCCGGCGGTAACCTGGTTGACGGTTTACCGCAGGTTCCCAGTTCCGTGGCGCTGGGGGGCTAGTTAGCAAAAATATTTCCACGGACGTTTTTTTTTTTTTTTTTTTTTTTTTTTTTTTTTTTTTTTTTTTTTTTTTTTTTTTTTTTTTTTTTTTTTTTTTTTTTTTTTTTTTTTTTTTTTTTTTTCTCTTGTCGTGTTTTAATTCGATTTCCGACATTGAACATTCGTTAGAGCTCTAGTATTTTTTCTTTCCATCTTCCATCTTATTCCCGCTCGCCATCTTAATCTCAGGTCGATCGGGTACTTATTACTGCCAAAAAGCACTCCGGCGGGATCGGCTGTTTTGGGTCATCGTGACAGGTGCTGTTGGTTTTCTCAACTTAACTCGAGCTGGAGATGAGCTACAGATCTGCTAGGCCCACCTAATCGATTTAGAATCGTCAGGCGCGTTTGTTTGTAGTATCCAGATATCTGAACTCGGTCTGTTACTCGAGCTAGGTCCGCGAAATTAATCGTACGCTATTAGTTTTTTGGAGATGATGATGAGTTTCTTGACTTAGCTCGAGCTGCAGATGAGCTACAGAGCTCTTCGGCAATCGGGAGGACAGCATCAGGCACGATCGTCTAAAGACTTTAGACGCCTGAATCCGGTCTGCTATCAGCTCTGGAGCCGAACAACTATTCGTACTTTATTTTTTGTGTTGAGATCGTGATGCTTTTCTTGAATTAACTCGAGCTGAAGATGAGCAACAGAGCTGTTCGGCACAGCAATCGGGAGGAAGTCATCAGGCGCGCCAGTTCAAAGTATGTAGACGCCTGTGCTCGGTCTGCTATCAGCGCTGGGGCCGAACAACTATTCGTGCTCTGCTGTTTTTTGTGGAGATGATCATGGTTCGTTTCACTTAGCTCGAGCTGCAGATGAGCTACAGAACTGTTCGGCACATGAATGGGAAGGAAATCATCAGGCGCGCTAGTTTAACGCATCTAGACGCCTGACCTCGGTCTGCTATCAGCGCTGGGGCCGAATAACTATTCGTACTCTGTTTTTTTGGAGATGGTGATGGTTTTCTTGACTTAACTCGAGCTGCAGATGAGCTACAGAGCTGTTCGGCACAGCAATCAAAAGGAAATGGTAAGGCGCGCTAGTTTAAAGTATCTAGACGCCTGAACTCGGTCTGCTATCTGCGCTGGGGCTGAACAACTATTCGTACTCTGGTTTTTTGGGGGGATGGAATGGTTTTTCTTGACTTAACTCGAGCAAGAAATGGGCTACAGAGCTGTTCGGCACAGCAATCGGAAGCAAATAATCAGGCGCGTTAGTTTAAAGTATCTAGACGCCTGAACTCGGTCTGCCATCAGCGCTGAGGCCGAACAACTATTCTTACTTTGCTATTTTTTATAGAGATGGTCATGTTTTCCTTTTCTAAACTCGAGCTGCAGATGAGCAACAGAGCTGTTCGGCACAACAATCGGAAGGAAAGCAACAGGCGCTGACGCCTGATCCCCTTTTTTTTTCTTTTTTTTTCTTCTTCTTCTTCTTCTTTCCTCAGAGATGCTTTACCCTCACTCCTTCTTCTCCTTCGCATCCTCCTCCATGAGACCGCGCCCTCGCGCGCGCAATGCGAGATTGCCGCGCCCGCGTTGCACGAGGGAGCTCTACGAGTTCCCGGCGGTAACCAAGGTTGACGGTTTACCGCCGGCTCCCAGTGATTCCGGCGCGCTGGGCATGCGCTTCCCCGCTGGGGCCTGCCGTGGAGCCCCCCATGGGGCTGCGAAGCGCTGCGCTGGGTGGGGGAGCTGCATGCGGGCATCCCCGCTGGGGCCCACGGTGGAGCTCCTTGTGGAGCCACGAAACGCTGCCCTGGGTGGGGGAACCGCGTGCGGGCGCCCCACTTGGGGCCTGCGGTGGAGCTCCCCGTGGGGCCACGAAACGTTGCACTGGGTGGGGGAACCGCATGCGGGCACCCCCGCTGGGGCCTTCGGTGGAGCTCCCTATGGGGCCACGAAGCGCTGCCCTGGGTGGGGGAGCCGCATGCGGGCACCCCCGCTGGGGCCTGCGGTGGAGCTCCCTGTGGGGCCGCGAAGCGCTGCCCTGGGTGGGGGAACCGCATGCGGGCACGCCCGCTGGGGTCTTCGGTGGAGCTCCCTATGGGGCCACGAAGCGCTGCCCTCGTTGGGGGAACCGCATGCGGGCACCTCCGCTGGGGCCGTCGGTGGAGCTCCCCATGGGGCTACGAAGCGAAGCGAGGAGGGGGGGGGATAAGGGGGGGGGACGGAGCAGGGAGGATGGGGAGGAGGAAGGAAGGAAGGAGGAGACGCGGGGCGCTGTCTATTCAAAACGAAGACCCAACACCACAGGAGGGCTGGGAATTAGCAGAGTACGAATATTTTTTGGGTTCCAGCTCTGGTAGCAGAACGATCTCAGATATCTAGATACTTGGAACTAGCGCTGCTGATGATGTTCGTCCGCTTGCTGTGCCGAACAGCTCTAAGCTCACCTGCAGCTCGAATTACATTCAGAAAAGGCATCATCATCATCTCTGAAACATTTGCAGGGTACGAATAGTTTGTCGGGTCCAACTCTGGTATCACGAGTTCGGGCATCTTGAGACTGGCGCTCCTGATGCGTTCTTTTCGATTGCTTCGCCAAACAGCTCTGTAGCTCATCTGCAGCTCGAGTTACATCAAGCAGGTCATCATCATCTCTTGAAGCATATTAGAGTACGACCATTCTTTTTTTGTGGTTCGGACCAAGCTCTGGTAGCAGACCGAGTTCGGGTATCTAGATACTAGAGACAGACTAGCGCTTTTGATGCTTCCCTTTCGATTGCTGTGCCGAACAGCTCTGTAGCTCATCTGCAGCTCCACTTGAGTTCAGAAAACCGACATCACCTGCCAATATGACACTGAACAGCCGATCCCGCCCACATGCTCTTTGATCGTAATATCTACCCGATGAACCTGTCATTGAGATGGCGAGCGGAAGTGAGATATAATATGGAGGGAAAAATATTACAGCTCTAACGACCTTTGAAATTCCGAGAACATGATTTCCAACCGATCAAAATTACGCATAACATTCTTCCAAGTTTTCGGGCCAACTAGCCCCCCAGCGCGCCGGAATTATTCTCTAGCTTCGCCGCTTCGCTCTGAGGGGGGCTCTACGAGTCACTTCCGTCAAGATTTCGGGCCAACTATAGCCCCCCAGAACGCCGGAAATATTGGGGGCTGGCGGCAAACCGTACACCAGGTTACCGCCAGGACTCTCGTAGGGCTTTTGACTCGCGAAGGAAGGCTCAGATTGCGACGAGAACCCCCCCTTGAATATCAGCTGAATAACTGGGAGCCGGCGGTGAACCGCCAACCTTGGTTTTGCGGTCTTTGCGGCCGACTGCGCGGGCCGCCTGGCCCAGTCGCAAGCAGGAAACGGGCAACATACAGGGTGAGCCAAACCGCCCACCACAGCGAGTGCGGCAGCGTGGGGAGCGAAACTCTTATTCAGCACAAGTGACAGTCAGGCGAAGCTCTTATTCAACACACGTGCATGTACGACAACGCACACAAGCATGAGGAGAAGCAGCGCAATCACAAATCACAATAGTTCGAACTCGAAGTATGTGGAAACAACCCGTGGAATAACATCAATGATATGTTCAATCGCCGACATCTCGGCATCAGTCAGTTACTGTGGCATTGTTGTCGATAGAGAAAGCAGCACTATACACCTCCGTCCACGCAATATCTCTGGAGCTCGGTTTACAACAAATACGCGAGACACGACCAACATCAATCCAGCAACCGACTCCGACACCCGCCGTCGACACACGACACACCACCATCGAAACCACAATCGATGGCACAATACCTGTAAAGACTAGAAATATCATTGGGCTCCTGCCCTAAACGATCCTGAAATATGTCGTTGCCCGAGCGGGCAGTATGAGTGAGCACGTCCGCCCTCGTATTCCTTTCTCTGAAGCAGTGTTCGATCAAGTCACGTCCAGGAGCAACGGGACGCGTGTGGAGCATGAAAGACATACCATCGAGGCGGTTAATAATCCTGTCAACTCTACGTTGGAAATCCTTATTGGTCACCTGCCAGTATCCCTGGCACCACGAAACAACCGAGAGACTATCACCATGAATACTTATCGGGGCTCCGAAGGACTGAAGATCCCACACGACATTTTCCCATTTGGATGCGTGTACAGCCAGACGTTTAGCGAGTCGATCATTAGCGAGTTGCGAACCCTCCGTGGCCTGAAACTCTCGCAGTTCCTGTTGGGTTTGGATCTGGACCTCACCTGCAGCCCGAGGATGACCGAGACCTTTAGCCCGAATCTGGAAGCAATCGAGCATAGCACGGGAGCAAGCATGCGTAGTGAACTGCTCGAAGGCCCCTGGTGTTGCACGAAAACCTTCCCACCATTTGGGTCCGAAGAACTCCGAAGACATGTGGTTCCAGTGCCGTTGACCGATGGCAAGTACCCCACTTCGTTGATGCTTCATTTCGCAGGACCCACGAACGCAGGAACTCATGCGTAATAACTCAGACGCATCCGTACGGATACGATCCCACACCGCACCGTATGCACAGAGACAAGCACGCACGTCACGCCAGGGTCGATCAGCATTCCTCCACTCGTCGTATATATCTGCATTCACGACGTGAATAAACTCGCACATGTCTTTGGCCAGCTTCCAGGAAACACGAAGAAACCTCTGCACCATGGATGCAAACCCCATCTACTGGGATTTCCTCCTCCCCTCCGCATACTTCCTCCGCATCCAAGCAGAAACATCCTCCTCAGGTGTCTTAGGACAAGTGAACATTTTACATCAACAGAAACCTGCGAACGAGTGCATGCGCTGGGGCGGATGATTGTCGAACGTCATACCCTGATTCCCGTGCATGGCAATCCGTTGGACCTTTGCCTGATACCTCCAAGACTGATCACGTATACTCACAGCAGAACAACGGACATATTTAGTCATACCGAAGAAACTTTTACGTGCCATGGACAGACTGTAATCAACATTGAGATGGGTAGGCGTGTTAAACTCCGAGGATCCCAGCACCAAGCGCATTCATCGAATAATCTCTGCGAAACCGTAAGACCTCCGGCATGTCGGACATGATGCCTTGCCTCTGTGTGGTCAACAGTGTTGAGCGTATATCAACGAGCAAATCTCCAGCTGAAAGGATCACACCGTCTGCGCCGCGAAATGGGACTGTCCCACTCGGCGAGCGCACGTCGGTAAGCCTTGCGATACCGGGTGCAAACAACTCGGAGCTCTCTGCGCTCCTCGTCAGATAAGGCAGGCACTGCACGGCGTAGCTTCTCTAGGCCACGCTGCAGCTCGGGTGGGCGGACAGGCGGCAGGCCGCGACCCAACTTAGCCGTCGTGAAATTCACGTTCTCTTCATTCGTGAAAGCGCTCAAGAATCTACCAGGTAGATCCCCAGGAGAAGACGATACAGTGGCATCCCCAAGAAGTCCATCAATACGTACCCGAGCCATATTCTCATCCTTCCATGTTATACACTTAAATCCAACAAGAGAACGTTCACGAGCGGCAATTCTAGCACAAGAGCGATGGGTCTCCACACCTGGTTTGGAGAAAGCACCCTGCACTAACGCATGATCACTCAATCTGGAACGATTTGTGGAACCCCATTATGGAAGATGTTTATGACCAGGAGATCAGTAGTATTCCAATCCCTCGGAATCACGATATTGCCCAGGATCTTTTTGGAAGTCCCCCATCTCGTTGCCCCGTACGCTTCCCAGGTATGGAGCCTCTCATATTGAAACGTGTTCGCCGCCTTCAACCCCAGGCGGGCGAGAAATCCTAAGGAGTTATTTCGTAGTCGTTCTCTGCAATCCCTCCGTTCCCGTTGAGTTCCTCCTTCACTCACGATCCTCTTCGCCTCCTTCGTAGCTTCACCGACCGCCTCGAACTCCTCCCCCGTACGTGCACACGTGACCCGAGCATGTGGTGGCAACTCCACGTTGGCATCTGCAAGAAGGACAATGCTGGCCTTGCACCACCTGCCTCTAAGAGAACGCACACCACTCTCCAGTTGCACAAACACCGAGCTCTGGAGATCTTCAAAATTTGGAATCCCTGGATCAGGTAAGTACATGCTGAAGACAACCAGTGGAGATTTGCCACTGCCGAACACCACACCGCAGAAACGATCAAACTCACAAATACAATGTCGGATGGACGAGGCCCACCCGTCACTAAAAACAGTAGCACACTTTGAACATCTGCTGGATCAAACACCTAGACGAAGTCTAGTAAACAAGCTGCATCGAATTTACCCCCAACAAGATTCTGTGTCTCCTGCAAGCCAAAGAGCGATCCCCTTATCTTCAAAGCCCTCAGGATCTCCTACCCACGAAATTTAGTAGTATTAGCTTTATTCAGTTTTTAAGTTTTCACCTGGAGTTCAGCAAAAGAAGTGGACCAAGAAGCCTGTCGTCAGGCACGTCGGTTCACCTCAGCTTCGACTTCAGAACGATCACGAGAGAAGGCCGGGTACACACGGTGAAGCTTCGCGAAACCGTCCACGTTCACCTCCCACAAGAACTTGGTAGTGGTGAACTCTGCGAGCAATATTGGACGCTCGCCTGAGTTCTGTGGAATAGTCCAGATCGTGGAACGAGGGGGGCCCATCTCGCCCTTGATCGCAAGCATGGGCATCCGAAGATGAGTACATATCGAACGAATCGTGCCGCAAAAACCGCTGCGGCTTTGACATGATCACGTTTCCAACTCGGGCACTCCACCGTCACACGAATCAGAGTGGGCTCGAACTTTTGACTCACACCAGCAACCAGCACATGAGGTGGCTGAATGACGATGGTGGCGGGACACGATTCTCGACAGCAGTGGCGACACGATCAATGTCACGTTCCACACGCCAAATCACATCACGGCCCGTGCCGTGTTTGAACTTAATCTTGAAATAACCAAACATATACCTTCCTGCATTCACCCTCTTAAGTAGCATCATGACAAACATGCGTGGCATCATCTTCTCCGAGGATCTTGACAACGTTGTCGACAATCTGCTTGCAGTCTTACCACATGAGCATCTGTTCAGAGCGAGTCGTTCGATCATTCCAGTTCGTGACCCAACCTTTCAACTCTATGAAAGTTGGTGTGACGTATGCCTGATTAGCAGTAGTGCCTGGACGAGGGGGAGCCCCTGGAGCACCACCACTGCTGGGCCCCGACGTGGTAGAACCACTCTTCTGGAAATTGCTGACAATAGTCTCAAGTGCAGACTGGCGATGCTCTAAGTTGGCGATGGTCGAACCCTGCTTCTCAACTACAGTTTGGACACGTTTGATCTGCTCGCGCTGACCCTCGATACCCTCCTTAATGGACTCGGTGGAATCCTCCTGCATATACATCATTTTCTGGTGCATCTTCTCGAGGCCCTCCTTCCCCGCAAGCTCCTGAGCCCTAGTCCTCTCCTCATCCTCCCGATTCCGTTTTTGAGGGGGCTGGTCGTGCGTGGCAGCATCTGCGGCAGTCATCTCCAGAGATCTCTGACAAGGTACACCCCACGATCTGAGCCAGTCAACGTCAGTCTGAGGCTGGGTACCCCACTTACCGAGCCAGTCCGCGTCAAGAGTAGTACTGGAGAAAGAACGTTTGCAGTGTTTCGACAGAATTTCGCGAAACTGGTAAGGACACGCGACATTCGCCGTAATGCCAACACAATGAAGAAATACGCAAGCAAACATTAAACAGGGAGGGGCAGCGGCGGCTGGAGGTGTGCGCGTCGTCGATGATCCGCTATAGCGCCCAAAGGAGGGGGGGGGGGAGAGGGGGGTGACGAGCAGGAGGGGGAAGGGTGGAGGGGAAGAAGGGGAACGGCGATGATGACGAGGAAGAGGGGGATGAAGAGGAGGAAGAGAAGAAGGAGGAGGAGAAAGAGGAGAAGAAGCAGATGGAGGAGGGAGGGGAGGAGAAGGAGGGGGGAGGAGAAATAGGAGGAGAAAGAGGAGGCGGGGGTGGAGAAGGATAGCGAACGAGGAGGAGCAGAACGAGGAAGGGTAGGAGGGGCACAAGGAGGAGGAGGAGGAGGAGGAGGAAGAAAGAGGGGGAGACGGGGGAGAAGGAGCCGGCTGCAGTCAAATTGAGCACAGAAAACATTATCTTTCACCACATTGCAGAGTGCTCAGTTGAAGCTCTGGTAGCAGACCAATCTCAGACGTCTCGGTGCTATAGGCGACTGTCTGTTAATTCCCTGTTGAGCGGTGTACTTCCTAGCTCCCCAACTTGCTTGTGAATTAAGTGCAGGATCCCAACGCCGTCTCATATAAAAATGAAATAATGCAAATAACCATTCGGTTGCAGCTTTCGTAACAGACCGATCTCAGGCGTCTAGACTCTAGACTGATGTTTCGCAGCATTCCCTGTCGATTGGCGTGCATGTCAGCTCCTGGGCTGGCCTAGATCTCGAATTCAATTCAGGGAACGCGCATCATCTCTCGACATATATCTACATTGCGAATAATTTTCCAGTCATAGCTGTTGTTGTAGTCTGAATTCAGATGTCTCGATACCGTAGGCGAATATAGCTGGTGACCTTCTACTTCGAAACATGCTTTTTAGCTCCGTAGCCAGCCTGCAGCTCGGATGAAGTAGAAACAACTATCATTAACCTTTAAAAACAGGAGAGTACAGGCAGTTTTTCGGTTCCAACTCGTGTAGCAGACCGAGTTCAGGCATCTAGATACTTGAGATCCTCTGAATTTCATTTCGAGTGCTGTGCCAAGCAGCTCTGTAGCTTATCTGCAGCTCGATTCAAGTTAAGAAAGCATGATCGTCTTTTAACAATCTAGCAGAGTCCGAATAGTTTTGTGGTTCCAGATCTGGTAACAGACCGAGTTCAGGCATCTAGATATTTGTAACGAGCGCTTTTGCTGCTTACCGTCCGATTGCTGTGCCGAACAGCTCTCAGGCTTCTCTGCAACTCGAGTTCAATTAGGACAACCATGATCATCTCTGATAATTTTAACAGTACGAATAGTTTGTCGGTCCTACCTCTGGTAACATACCAAGTTCGGACATCTAGATACTTGAGACTAACGCGCCGAATGATTCTACATAGATCATGTGTGCCTGTCAGCTCTGTAGCTGTTCTACAGCTCGAGTTAAGGTAAGAACACGGACATCACCTTCCAAGATGGCACTGAACAGCCGATCCCGCCCACATGCTTTTTGACAGTAGTATCTACCCGATCGACCTTATATTGAGATGGCGAGCGGGAATAAAATTGAATATGGGGGAAGATATTAGAGCTCTAACGAATTTCATAATTGGGGAACATAATATTCAACCGACCAAAATTATGCAAAACACCCGTCGAGATTTTTCAGGCCAACTAGCCCGCCAGCGCGCCGGAATTACTCTCTACCTTCGCCGCTTCGCTCTTAGGAAAGCTGTACGAATCACTAGTGCGTCTGATGATTCTATATGGATTAGGTGCGCCTGTCAGCTCTGTAGCTGATCTACAGCTCCAATTAAGTTAAGAAAACTGACAGCACCTGTCAAGATGACACTCAACAGCCGATCCCGCCTGAATGCTTTTTGATAATAATATTTCCCCGATCGACCTGAGATTCAGATGCCGAGCAGGAATCTGATCACATATCGGTAGAACAAATATTAGAGACCTAACGAATGTTCAAATTGCGAGAACATAGTTTTCAACCGACCAAAATTATGCAAAACATCCGTCGAGATTTTTCCGGCCAGCTAGCCCGCCAGCGCGCCCGAATGACTCTGTAGCTTCGCCGCTTCGCTCTTAGGGAAGCTCAATGAGTCACAGAATCTCTCACAAAACATCGCAGAGTGCACTGGGAGCCACCGGTAAACCGTCAACCAGGTTACCGCCGGGACTCTCGTAGAGCTCTTGACACGCGAAGTAAGCTGACTGGCGCCGCGGTAAACCGTCAACCTGGTTACCGCCCGGACCCTTGTAGAGCTCCCAGCGCGCAACAGAAAGCTCAGAATGCAAGCAGAAAACTTCAGAGAGCATCAGGTGGAAAACTCGGAAAATGCATTGTTTAGTGTCAACATGAAGTGAGTTCCTCCTGGTGTTTTGATCGAAATACTGCACCTACAGCCCTAAGAGTTGCACCATCGAACGCGCCTGCAGGGAATAAGAATTTGGATTTTCGAACCGAACTGTCAAATCTTCCACAATGTTGAAGAACGAACCCGAGGTTGTCACATTGTTTGCCCGGGCCGGGACTTTTCGCCCAGGGTAGCAATTCGGGATATCAGGATAGCGCTGATAGTTGTAATTAAGCGACAATGCCACGCGACATCTGGCCATAGTTTGCTGTCCTATTCTGCGCTATGCTGCAGTTTTGCTGCTCGGGTGGGTTTACACATGTTTCAAACGACCCACTCAGTCGGCTGGCCGCGTTTCTTTCCGCGTGTGCAAGTGCGGTCCTCAGAGTCGCGTCGCCCAACTAGTTGACCTAGAGGGCCACAGCTAAGACCAGGAAGCAGGCGACGAGTAACTTTATGACACCCGGAACCGCCCAGGCCGCGTCGGGGTCGCGTTCCAGTCGGGCTCTTGACGCACCGCCAGCGGCGTGGTGGGCATCCAGGGTGAAGGTCCCGCGCAGTTATGCAGAAACCTTTAGCCGCGCTGCCCGCACAAGGAACCAGAGCGGGAGGGGTAAAACGACGAAAGGAAGCAAACGATGGATGAGTCTGCCCTGGCGCCTGCTGCGCAACTCGCGCAGTGCTGACGAGTGTATCCCTTTTCCTCGCCCGCAAAGGCTGACATGCTGACGGTGTGGAGGCGGAGAGGAGGAAAAGGATGAGGAACATCTGTAGGCGGATGTGAAGGCAGGGATTGGGGCGGAGGAGGATGAGGATGCGGAAGAGGAGGAGGAGGAAGAGGAGGAGGAGCATATTTACCCCCACATCCCACTTGGGGATCTTGTTTTATCTGCATGCTCCCGCGCAGGAGTCCACCCCCCACATCATCACCACCATAATCAACCTCGTCGTCATCGTCGTTCTCATCAACATTACTTGTAGCATCATCATCGTCATCATCATCATCATCGTCATCGTCATCGTCATCGTCATCGTCATCGTCATCTTCATCGCCATCGTCATCGTCATGGTCATCGTCATCGTCATCGTCATCGTCATCGTCATCATCATCATCATCGTCAGCGTCATCGTCATCGTCATCGTCATCGTCTTCTTCACCGTTAGTGTCATCGTCATCGTCATCGTCATTTCCATCATCATCGTGATCGTCATCGTCATCCTGATCATCATCATCATCCTCATCATCATCATCATCATCATCATCGTCATCATCATCATCATCATCATCGTCATCGTCATCGTCATCCTCATCGTCATGATCATCGTCATCGTCATCGTCGTCATCATCATCATCCTCATCCTCATCATCATCACCGCTATCATCATCAGCATCATCATTGTCATCACCACATCATCATCGTTATCGTTATCGTTACAGTCATCGTCATCGTTATCGTCATCGTCACCGGCATCGTTGTCATCGTTATCGTCATCGTCATCGTCATTGTCATCGTCATCGTCATCTTCAGCCTCGTCCGCGTCCTTGTCCTCGTTCTCGTCCTCTTCGTCGTCGTCGTCGTCGTCGCCGTCGTAGCCGTCGTCGTCGTCGTCGTCGTCGTCGTCGTCGTCGTCGTCGTCGTCGTCGTCGTCGTCGTCGTCGTCGTCGTCATCGTCATCGTCATCGCTATCGTCGTGGTCATCATCATCATCATCATCATCATCATCATCATCATCATCATCATCATCATCATCATCATCATCATCATCATCATCATCGTCATCATCATCATCATCATCATCGTCCTCGTTCATCGCCCATACACTTTACAGACAGCTGATACATAACCACATAGTCATACCGAGGGAGCCTGGAGCGTTTTTCTCAATTGTGATTTCAGACTTGACGCTTCTCGTATCCCCACCAGCTGCTGCCTAGTCGCGGCTCGACTAGTGTTCGGACGGCTTTCGACCCGCCTCGCGAGCCTCTTGACCAACAAGTATCCCCACCAGCCCATCCAGAAACGATCAGCAGGGGAGTTGGTACAGCAGGGACGGCTGGTTGCATGCAGTTGCGCGGCCGTCTTCAGAAAAACAAGGATCACACATAACTTCCCGCACTGAAGTTTAAGACGGAAATCAGTACAAGAAACCGTCTCGTCCGACCCCCCCAACTGAGTCCGTCGTAGAATCGGAATTTCTATCATATGGGGGTCTCTTCGCCATCCCCACCCCACCTCCCCACCTCCCAACCTCCCCACCTCCCCACCTCTCCTCGCTTTCCCCATCCACACCCCCGCTCTATGTGCTGAACCCCCTCCCCACCTCCTTTGAAGCCGCCGTGGATTCAGATTTTCTATTCTACACGGCACGAGGCAGATGATGATAAGGACGGGGGGAGCGGGAAGGAGAAACGAAGGAAAGAAAGATGGCAAGAAGGATGAGAAGTCGAACTTTGGGCAAATGCTTTTGCGAGAGGTTCTTGAGGAACTCTTGGGGCCATCTTACGGGCTCTCTTGGGCTCCCCGTGGGGCTCTCTTGGGGTTCTCTTGGGGGTCTCTTGGGTCTCTCTTGAGGCTCTCTTGGGGCTCTTTTGGGAAGTCGTGGGGCCCTCTTGGGACTCTTTTGGGGGGTCTGGGAGGCCTCTTGGGGCTGTTTTGGACCCCTTCGCTCAAAAGGAGGGGGGTATCAAAGTCAGCCCCCCCCCCTCGGAGGCCCAAAATGGCGTCTTGGGGCCCTCTTGGACCGCTCTTGGGGCGCTCTTGGGCTCTTGGGGCCGTCTTGGTGCCCTCTTGGGCCTCTCTTGGGGCTATCTTGGGGTCAGCGTGACGCCTCAAGAGCCCACAGGGAGCGAAAAAACGAGAAGTCACAGAACATTCATATTTCTTCGATTTTGAATCTATTTCGGCCTCTTGGGGGGATCCTTGGAGGGCTCGGAGGGCACGGCACTTGAAACCGTCTTGGTGCCGTCGTGCGGCCTCCTGAAGGCGTGTGGGAGGCTATCTTGAGCCGTCTGGAGGTATCCTGGGCGATCTAGGAGGTCATCTTGGGCCAGCTATAGCCTTCGTAAAAAGCTATCTGAGGCCATCTTTGACGCTCTAACCCCCTGGCGGGTGGGCCCCTCCAGAGCCAGGGAGGGGGGGAGGTAAACCTCCCGAGCAGGGAGGAAGGAGATTAGAAGAGGAACCGCTCTAGACCACCTGCGCCCAGAGGGCTGGTGGGATCGCGAGATGGTGTTTGGCGGGACCCCCCGCCTCGCAGGGCCTCGATGTCCTCTTCTCCATCTGGGGGGGTCATTCAAGCCCTGTGGCTGTCGTTACTGGGGTTCCTTCGGTTTCAGCCTGGAGGGCGCCTTTAGCGGGAGCCTCATCCCTGAGTTAGTTGCGAGGAAGGTGTTGCGTCCTTGTGAAACGGGCCCGCAGATGTTACCAATCCGTGGGGTCATCCAAACTTGTAATTGTCATATTGTCGGGATCTGGAGGGCTGAGTCGTGGGGGGAGTTTTGAAACGGGGGCTTCCTGCCCGAGCTCACTGCGAAAAGTGCCCGGGGTTATCCACATCCAGCAGTGGTCGTCGCTTTTTTCCTTCTTGGGTCCCGGGCGGGGGAATCTTAAATACGTCTCGAGCGAACGCCCCATTTGTGAATGACTTGCGAGGAAGTGTAAGGCGGGACCCCCCCTCCCTGTACCAGGTTACCAGGCCGAGGGAGCCATTCGAATTCCGTAACTGTCCGTACGCCCCCGCTTTTGATGCAGCTTGCTCGGGACGAGGCTGCCCCGACAGACACTCTCCCACGCGTGTTGTAGATGTCCTTCTGGGTAGCCGCAGCAAGCCGACAGCACGTTCGCTTGGCGCAGCATGAGAGGGAGAGGCGGTCGCTCTCCGCGCGGGGGGGGGGAACGGCCGGCGCGCCTTCGCGGGCCGACGGCCACTTGGAAAATGTCTTGCGCTCCGCTCGTGGACTGGGCCCAAGGGCATTATCATCGCGAGGCCTCGCCATCGGAACGACGCGGCGAGTCGCCGCAAACGGTCGTCCTCATCGTCTATACCCCCGCCACCCCCTCCCCGCACACCTTGCCGCAGGACTCGTTGGCGGACAGCGGGCGCCACGTCGCACGTGCACACCGGGGGACGTGCAGAGATGATGCGACAGCAGAGCGCAAGGCGGCCCGGCGGAACAGGACCGCGCGGGCACGGCCCCCGAGCAGGTGCAACACCAAACAAAACACGACACCACACATCGGCAACGCGGCACGGCAACCCGCCACAGCGACGGCACGGCGCGACGCTGACACGGACGGGTGACAGAGCAGGGAGACCTTGCGTGACATCCCCGGCGTGCCCACCACCCAGCAGCACATCGCCACGGAGGCCGGGGCGTGCACACATTGGTCTCCAGTATTCTGTTGCAGACGCTCCCTGCCAGCACAGCGTCGGCCTCTGGTCGAAAACCGCTCCCCCCCCCCCCCGGTGCGCCCAGCCCACGCGAAAGACCAGGGCTAAGCGGGCAGGGCGCCTGAGACACCCCGGCCTACGCCTGCCACCTCCTCAGGCGTCCTTACCACGCACCACCCTGGATGCTCGCCTCGCCCCAGGAGGGCGTGAAACGCTAGCCTGCCTGTACGGGCGTGCACTAGACAACCAGAGACAGTCAGGACAGGGGCGGTCGGCACACATGAGAAAGACCTATCTTCCGCCTCCTAGTAGGAGGGAAGGAGAGGAGGGCGCGAGGGCGGTGAGGAGGGCGGGAGGGAGGGAGGGAGGGAGGGAGAGAGGGAGGGAGGGAGGGAGGGGAAGAGAGGGGGGAGGGATGGAGGGGGGCAGGGGGCGGGACGCGCCGGTCGATTCTTCCTACCAGTGCAGTGCCATGCGCTGGTCGATAGCCCCCCCCCCAAAATGCCCTAAGAGCAAAATTGTGAGAGTGGCGCCGAGGAGCAAAATACATCGCCAAACTACTCCGCAACAGAAGGGGTAGAGTGGCCTGCCCGAGGTCAACTGTCCCCCCAGTGGCGGAGGCACCCCCCGCCCTGGGGGACGGTTGGGCGCAGCGTCTTGGCTTCGCGTATTGCTGGGGCTGCAAAACAGATGTGGCACAAGCCCAGGACAGAAATCCGCCACGTTTCAACAGCGATGGCCCGCTCCCCCCTTCTCCCGGTCTACGTGGCCTCTGCTTGTCCTTGCGTCGCGTCTGTTTCCTTGGGCTCTCCGGGTTCCCGCTCCCCACCCCCAGGATCGGAACGAGAGGTTGTTTTGGCTGGGGTTCTACCGTGCCAACTGCGCCCGCGCGGGCAGATGGCCTGGTGTGTCCCTCTGCGTTTGGGGCGGCGTTTGGGGCGAGCGTGCCCATCGACCGTGGCGTAGGTGGACGGAGAAAGGGAGGTGGGGAGAGGCGGGGGGGCTGGGGGCA
Source organism: Prorocentrum cordatum (assembly GCA_963575745.1). Taxonomy (NCBI): domain Eukaryota; class Dinophyceae; order Prorocentrales; family Prorocentraceae; genus Prorocentrum; species Prorocentrum cordatum. The sequence goes on from CAUYUJ010021442.1 coordinate 55,766, forward strand.
AAGGTGGCAAAGTATGCGAATTTCTTTTGCTCACATCTCTCGTCGGTCCCTGCTGGTGCTTTTGCCGCGCTGCATGCAAAGGCGAAAAAGCGCACTATGAGTGAGTAGCCCCTGTAGGGTGAAAGGGAGGGCTTGGCTGCTTAGTGATGCCCTGCTCCCTACACTCGGCCACCTTCAGATTCAACGGCACTTTCTGGGCAGCGCTTCCCCTCGTACGACAACTTTCCCTCGCAATTTGTTCCACGTGCGCAGGTTCGGGCGGCAGTGTAAGTTTTGAAGCTTTGTTTCTTCTTCTTCTTCTTCCGTCTCTTCTTCTTCTTCTGCTTCTTCTTCGTCTTATTTTTCTTCTTCTTCTTCTTCCTCTTATTATTCTTTTTCTTTTTCTTCTTTTTTATTATTATTATTGATTGTTCCTCTTCTTGTTTATTTTTTTTTATTTTTATTCTTCTTCGATTTCTTTCTCGTCTTCTTTTATGTTTATTGTTCATTTTTCTCATTCTCTTTTCTTCTCCTTGTCCTTCTTCTTCTTCTTCTTCTGCTGTTTTTTCTTGTTCTTCTTCTTCTTCCTCTTCTTCTTCCCCTCCTTTCTTTTCTTCTTGTCCCTTGCAGCGTTTCTTTGTTCCTTCGCCCTCCTTGCGCTTTTCACTGGTACGGGCTCGCAGCGACTTTTTTTCCCAACCATCCTGTGGTGTTGGGTCCTCGTGTCGAAGAGACGGTCCCCGCGTTCTCCTCCTTCCTCCTCCTCCCCCTCCTCCCTCCTCCCCCCTTTCGTGGCCCCATAGGGAGCTCAACCGAAGGCTCCAGTGGGACCGCCCGCATGCGTCATCCACCACCCAGTACAGCGTTTCGTGGCCTCATAGAGGGCCCCACCGAAGGCCCTAGTGGTACCGCCCGCCTGCGTCACCCACCACCCCGTACAGCGTTTCGTGGCCCCATAAGTTTAAGGGGGCTCCACCGGAGGCCCCAGTGGGACCGACCGCATGCGTCATCCACCACCCAGTACAGCGTTTCGTGGTCCCAGAGGGAGCCCCACCGGAGGCCCCAGTTGGACCGCCCGCAGGCGTCATCCACCACCCAGCACAGTATTTCGTAGCTCCATGGGCAGCTTCACCGAAGGCTGCCAAGTGGGACCGGCGGGCAAAAGTCTAGGTTCAAGAATTCCGCAGGGCGCTGTGCGGGTGAGGCCTGGAACCCTGAAAATGGGCGCTGGAGAACCGGCATAACCGTAGAGGCCGCCCGTTGGAACGCTGCCAAATCAGCCGCCACCATGGCAGGGCGGACAAACTCATATTTATACCGTCGATTTTGGCTCAAGCCATTTTGGCTCAAGCGGTCGTCCCGGCGGGACGGGCGCGGCGCGCCGGCCATGGGCCGTGGGCGTCTCCACCCCTGGGTGTTCCTCTTGGGGGGCGTTGTCTGTCGGCGCCCTCCCCAGGTGCGTCGGGAGTGAGCGCCGTCCGGGGCTACGCCCAGAGATCATTACTTGCAGAGGTGGCGGTAGCACGGTGTTGCCGAAGGACAGGGCTCGTGCATGTGGTTGTTCTTTGTGCTTGTCCTGTCCCTCCTGGCCTCCCTTGTTCCTGCTTTTTCCGCGCCCCCCCCGCCAGTGTACGCATGCTTGTGCTGGCTTGTGTGTCGTGGGGCCCCGTGAAATCGGTTCACGTTGTTGCGGGGTGGTTGGTGTCTTGTTGCTTGCGCCAAACGCGCGTGCGTGCAATGTAACGGAAGGTTCGTCCGAGCAAGCGCTTCATGTCTATTCTGCTTACAGGTGTGGTTGCTGCCTCTTCTCTTCTGTCGTCCTCGGCCCAGCGTGGCCTTGCTGCAGCGCAAACAATGTTTGTTGGGCGGTGGTTTGGGGCGCTCCACCAGCAGCGCTTGCGCGCTTGCGCATCGCATCTACCTCGCGCTTGGTATGTGATCTTTGCATGCTGCAGGGGGGGCTGTCTCCCGGCGTTGTGCCGCCGGGGGTGGGCGTCGTCTGGAGCTGTACAACAACAACAACTCGCTCCTTCCCTGCTCCTCCTCGCCTCGCTCTTGCCCCGTCCTCCCCCTCGTCCCCTCACTCCTTCCGCTTCCGCCTCTTCTCTCTCTCTTTCCTGCTTTGTTGCTCCGCCTGCACCTCCTCGCGCGCACGCCGCATTAACATCTCGTAATTGCGGCTACTTGTTGTCCCGGCGTGGCCTTGCTCCTAGGATGTGTGCGGTGGACGCGCGAGCAAACAAGCAGGCTGGCGTGCAAATCTGTGTGCGTGCGCCTTTTTTTTTGCGCGCAGGGTTAGAGACCCGGGCGACGTGGAGAGAGGTCTGCTGCCCCCCCGCCGACCGACCAGGGGCGGGCTGCCCGCAGGGGTGTGCGGCCAATCGCCCTACGAAAAACTGCACCCGGTTTTTGGGTCCCGGGGCCTCCCTGGGGCGGTAATTGGTGCCCCGCCCAGCTGACTCCCTCCCTCTCGTGTTCCGCCCTTCTCTTTCTCTCTGTTGCCCCTCACTGTTTTTCCCTCTCTCTCTTTCTCTCTCTGTTTCTCCTCCGTCCATTTTTTTCGTTGCCAACCCTTCCACGCGCGCATGCCCTGGGAATCCATGGCGATATGATTTGCCTGCAGTAAGGTAGGGCGGGGCAGGCAAGCAAGCAGTCCAATCTCGTTGAACATCCTGTGTCGGGTTGGTCCGCCAATCATCTCACGTGTTCTTCTGGGTATATCGGGGTTCGCAAGGCTGGTTGCAACATGTAACAGCCTGACATTTTGCGTCGCGCGTTGTTCACGGATTGTTGCTGGTGCCCGCTCACTGGGTCGTACATGCAGGGGTTGGCGCGTCGAGGGTTGCAGTGTGGAGGTGGCTGGCCGCCAGCGCGCACTACAAATCGCTGGGGGGTGGCGCCGTCTGCACCTCTCGCGCAACTTGGAGGCTTGCCCCTCCCTCCTTGACAATTCTTCAATATGAAAATACTCTCCCTCTTCCCCGGATGGCGTCCGCGTGATGGCCGCGCACCCTCCGCGTATTGTTTTTTTACACAGGATCCCCGGGAAATATATCGGGAAACGACTCTCGCTGAGGCGCCGGCGTCATTTTTTCCCAAAATGCTGCTCTCGTTGAGGCGCCGGCCTCATTTCTGCTCCCGAATCGTTCCGAATCGTGCTCCCGCTGCAGCGTGGGCCTCATTTTCGGATCGGTGTTTGGCCTCCGTCGTTCAGGATGGCGTTCTCGCCCCAGCGCGGGCCTTTTTCTCGCGCGCCCATCCGCCCGCCACCACCGCGCCGCACCGCCACCGCCACCACCACCACCACCACCACCACCACCACCACCACCACCACCACCACCACCACCACCACCACCACCACCACCACCACCACCACCACCACCACCACCACCACCACCACCACCACCACCACCACCACCACCACCACCACCACCACCACCACCACCACCACCACCACCACCACCACCACACCACCACCACCACCACCACCACCACCACCACCACCACCACCACCACCACCACCACCACCACCACCACCACCCCACCCCACCACCACCACCACCACCACCACCACCACCACCACACCACCACCACCACCACCACCACCACCACCACACCACCACCACCACCACCACCACCACACCACACACCACCACCACCACCACCACCACCCACCCACCCACCCACCCACCCACCCACCACCCAACCCACCCAACCCACCCACCACCCACCCCCCCACCCACCACCCACCCACCACCCACCCACCCACCCACCCACCCACCCACCCACCCACCCACCCACCCACCCACCACCCACCCACCCACCCACCCACCCACCCACCCACCACCCACCCACCCACCCACCCACCCACCCACCCACCCACCACCCACCCACCCACCACCCACCACCCACCCACCCACCCAACACCCACACCCCACCCCACCCACCCACCCAACCCACCCACCCACCCACCCACCCACCCACCCACCCACCCGACCCACCCACCCACCCACCCACCCACCCACCCACCCAACCACCCACGCACGCACGCACGCACGCACGCACGCACGCACGCACGCACGCACGCACGCACGCACGCACGCACGCACGCACGCACGCACGCACGCACGCACGCACGCACGCACGCACGCACGCACGCACGCCACCACCCACTCCCACTACGCACGCGCGCGCGGAGCCACAGGTCCGCTACGACACGATATGACGCGAGCGCACCTGGCTTGCCTCCCCCCCCCCCCCCTCTTCTTGAGTGGATCAGTTGAACCCCAGGATAACCTGGAAGACAGGGTCCCCTGGGGGTTGTCGTCTTCCAGGTGTCGCGCGCCTCCATCTAGCTTCCTTACACACCTGGGTGCCTGCTTCCCTTCTTTGTGCATGTTCGCCGGGCTGTCTTGTTGCTGCCGTCTCCCCAGGGGGAGGGGGGCGCGGGCGCAGCCATGACCGAGGGAGGTCGTGATGACGCTCCCTTTGTCCGGGCTCCCAAGCGCCCCCGCGCTCGTCTGGAGCTGCAGCAGGCACCGAAGCGCTTCCGCGCCGCCCGGGGGCCGCAGCCGGCAGAACCGTGGCTGTAGGTTGCATTCGAAAAGCAAGGCGACTACGATTTCCCACCCCCTCGGCCTGGGAGGGAGCTGGTCCTGCGAGCGCTCGCCAAGCCCTTTTTGCGGTGCGCGGCCAAGTCCTGCACAGGAGGGAGTAGGGCGCACCAGACCGCAACCGTCTGGAATTCGAGTTAGAGGTGTTCCTAGACAGTGGCCTTTCGAACCTTTTGATCCGAACGTCGGCAAATCTCAGCGACTAGCTGTGCACGGAAGGCAGTCCAGTGCAAGATCAGATCGGGCAGGCTTTCCCTGCCAGGGGGCGCTGGGGTTTTGCTTCCGTGCTTGGGCGGTGGCCCAGATCGTTCCTGACGATCGCACTGTATTCTTGCGGTGCCGACGCCCTCAGGACATTCTTGCCACAGTGCCGACAAGCTCGCTCTCCCTCCTCTCCCTCGGGACAGGTTCGCAGATCAGTCCGTCGACAGCAACGCCATTACGAGATAAAAGGCTGGAGGCATGAGGCGGCGATCGACCATTTGGGGCAGAATTTGTTGTCGAGGCGGAGACGTTGGAACACGTGCCGCTGCGAAATCCAGACAAAACCACTCGAACCAAGGCCGACCTCATGAAGCAGTTGCGTACCCTTGCTGCGCTGTCCTTCGGTTGTTCTTGGCCCTAGAAGAGTGTGGCGTGGCGAAGTTACAACTGACAGATCTCCTCGATGCTCCCCGTGAGGTTGAGAAACAAGTCACTTCGGACTGGGATCAGCACAGGCTCGTGGGCCAAGGCGCCCGGCGATTTTTGAACCCGTTTTTTTGGGTCCCGTCAAAAGTGGATGGACTCGTCTAACGGAGAGGGCGCCCGAGAGTTCTATGACGGACGCCTGAGGCAGGCCTGGCTGACCTACCGGGCTTTTCTTGGGTCGTTCTTGCTGGAGCTGCGCTAACACAAGGCCGCGGGCGAGGGGGCTGCTTTGGAGGCCCACGGGGTGGAGATCCGCGTGCGGCCAGGAGCCCAGTTTCCACCGAGCGCGTGTCTCCCACCAGGCTATTCGTATTTTTGGCCGGGGGGGCGCTCAACGGAATGGGGGGCCGGCGGAGTTTTTGTCCGCACGGAGCTCTCGTGTGCATTGCGGCCGATTGTGGACCTGTCTGGTCCGCGGTCCCACTGGTTTGCTATTTGACGTGACACTGCGACCGCTGTCCCACCAGGCTTGCTCTCCGGCTCCGGGTGGTGATGTACCCACATGGTTGTCTATCTTGCCTTCCGTGCAGGAGGTTCGGGGGCGCCAGGCGAGCTCACTTTACCTCGGTTGTGGCGGTGATACTTTCCACTTGTCCGACGTCCTCCGGCATAGGCCAGAGTGCACGTGTGCGCGCTGTGCCCTGTCAGCTCCGCTTGTGGCCTGGACCCACCCGGTGCCTACGCATTTATCCGTCACCTGTATCGATCTTTTGCTTGCGCCCCCTCACCCGGAGGTGCAGCCTGTTCATTTATCCAAGCCGCTAGGCTTTTTTGTCAATCATAGCCTTGTGGTGTGGTCGATGCCTGTCTCCTGTCCGCCTCGCTAGGACGTTGGTTTCGGCATGGTTGCGTGGCGCGCGGGGCCCCAGTTGGACGTGGTCCTCGACAGTGTGGCCCCACTCCTGCCTTCGCTTGCGTGTCCCTGAAGCCCTCCTCCGTGAGCCGTGGCTGCGCCCATGCTGGTTGGGAGGTGGAGCGTCTGAGGTAGAGAGACGCCTTTTCGTGGATGTTGCCGCTTTCGTACGGGACGCCGTCCGTGCAGAACAGCGGGCGTTCCAGATGGTACGTGTGGGTGTGGAAACAGGCTATGTCCTTGACCCCTGCAGCATGCTGACGCGGACTCAATATCGCCCCCTTTGACGAGGCCGCTTCTTTTGCGCAGGAGACTTTGGTCACTCCATTCTTGCTGCGGGGGGCGGCTCGTAGGCGCGAGGTGGAGGACATGCTTGACGCCCTGGAGCCCACGTCGACTGCTTTGAAGGGGCGTGGCGCTGAAGTCATCTGTGCCACTGGGCCGGCGGCTTACTGGGGCAGTGGCGAATCTATCTCGTCACTGCGGTCTCACCAGTAATCTGTTGTCCGCCCGTCAGATCTCGCCCCTGCACAAATCGGGGCCCCACGTGGTGCGCCAACTTGCCTGCTTGCGAGCCATCGCAACCTCCATCGTGATGGCATTGGTGGTGGATGGCTTGATTACCTCCCGGAATAGCTGTCGGCTTGAGGCTTCTTGTGGGGTGGCCTAAAATAGTGGGTTAGGCGACCCGTTGGTCCTCTTTCTTGCCCTCTTCCTTCCTGCCCACTGCTGGGTGGCACAGGACGTGCTCGTTTATTGGGCGGTCACCGACTTGCCGTGGGCTTTTGATGTGGCGTCCCCTCTGGCCAGGCCCATCCACGCCCACTCGGCGGTCGTTCGAGGCACCGACGGGCAACTGCTAGATGACTTCATTGCCTCTGGCCGTCCACTTGTGGCTTCGCATGGCCTTGCGTCGGTGCCCTTTGAACTAGGGGGTGGCACTGCCCAAGGCTGGCGAAGTTGCTCAGCCACGAGGTTAAGCAACGGCTGCCGTATGGATCGGCAGCCTGGGTTCCCCCACGCTTCCGTCTGGCGGTTCCCCTCGGCGCGCCCGTGGAGGGCCCTCTCATGGTTAAAGCGTCGGCCAAACTCCATGTGGCGGCGGCGGGGGCGGCGGCGGCGGCTGCTGCGGAGCCCGCGCCTCGCGCTAGCGATTGCGCGAGGATCCGGGAATTGGCGACTCGGTTGCCGTCGGACGCCGACCGCGCTTACCTAGTTGACTTGTTAGGGGAGTGTTATTTGCCTTCAGTGCAATTTGTGGACGACTTGACCGTCGCGTGCTCCTCCCCCGGTGCCCTGCGCGCGATCGCGTCGTCGGAGCCAGAGAAATTTGGCTTGCTGACCGTAAGCTTTCCGCACCCGTGCGCGCTTGAACTGTGCCTCAGGGAAGACTGCGGCTCTTGCCCTGCAAGGCAGCGCCCCGCCCGGGGATATCGGTTGGCCCGTGGTCTTTCCAACGGCAATATTGGGTGTTCTTTTTGTCGATGCCCTGTCGTTCGCCCCCCTGGTAAAGGCAACGAGGGAATGCATTGAAGGGGGAGTGGTGCTTGTCGAGGAAATGCACGGATGGGGCGTGGCGCAGCGTTGGCTCATGTTTCGTCTTTCCTACCCGGCTGAATCGCTTGTCGCTGTTCTTGTGATATCCTGCCTCGCAGTGTTGTTGCGCTCCTCGGTCCCCGGTGTCCGCTGCTGCTGCTGGCTTGCATCTGTGCATGGTGCCCTCGTGGATTGGCCTGGTATTCTGGCGTGCTCCCCCTCGCGTCCTGTGGCGTTATAGTGTGCCAGCGAGGGTTGATCCACTTGTCCGATGCCTTCTTGTATCCTTCAGTTTGCATTCGCGTGCCTTGTTTGTTTCGCCTTGCTTATGATTCTCCTCGCTCTCTTGTTTTATTTCTGCTGGCCGCGCGCGCGGGACCATCACCCTTGCGACTCCTGTGGGCTGGGGGGGCCGCACTTTTTGCGGGCAGGCGCCGTCGTCCGGGGGCACGCTTGGGCGGGTGGGTCGGCGTGGGCTGTGAGCGTGCTTCACCCCCACGGCGGGCCTTACGAAGGGCGGTGAAAGACCCGACCCTAGATGGTGGCACCCCGCGCTCCGCCTCGCCCAACACTCTCTTCGGGCGGCGCGCCGGGGCGCCGCGGGGGCTCGCGGGCCGGGCGCGCGCGCGGCGCGCGGCGCGCGGCGAGCGTCCGACCTGTGGCCGCCGGCCGTTGCGGAGGCCCAAAAACGAGAGCCAGGGGGCACAGTCTTTGTGCGAGTGCTTTTTTTTGGGCGGTGACGGGCGGCTTTGCCTTGCCTGTCTTTTTTTTTTTTTTGGCCTCCGCTGCGGCGGCCACAGGCCGGACGCCCGCCGCGCGCCCCCGCCGCGCGCGCCCGGTCCGCGGACCCCCGCGGCGCCCCGGCTCACCCCCCCCCAGAGAGAAGTGGGCGAGGCGGAGCGCAGGGTGCCTCCGTCTAGGGTCGGGTCTTTCACCGCCCTTCGTAAGGCTCCCCTTGAGAAAGAAGAGAGCTCGCAGCCCACGCCGACCCACCCGCCCTAAGGCGCCCCTCGGCGACGGCGCCTGCCCTCGAATAGGAGGGCGGCCCCCCCAGCCAAATGGAGACGCTAGGGCGACGGCCCCGCGTGCGCGGCCAGCAGATAGAGAACAGGGCAAGAGAAGCAACAAGTGCAAGCAAAACAACAGGCACCACATGATGCAAACAGATGGATACAATGAGAGGACAACAAGCATGCAACATCGCACCGCTGCTCCCCTTCTCCGAGTGCATACCACGCAAGAGCGGCGACGAGACAAGGGACAACACAAAAAGCCAACGAGACGACGGAGAGGGCGACGACGACGACGACGACGACGACGACGACGACGACGACGACGACGACGACGACGACGACGACGCGACGACAGAGACAACAGCCCCCTCGCAGGTCAGCCGAAGTCTGCCTGACAGAGGCGGGCACTGGACGACAGCCCCCCCCCCAGAGGTCAGACGGGAAGCGTGCTCCTCCAAACGATAAAGTCAGACCCAACGATCGCAAAGGGACGTCGTGGCATAGTTGCACTGCACACACACACACACACAAGCCGAGAAGCACACCCACACACACATGCCGAGAAGCATACAACAAGAAAGAATGTGCGAGAGACGATACCGTCAAATCAAACGAGGTCATTGGGACCACAAAGGGCCGCATCACCACTGTGAGGCAGGAAAAAGGACGCAACACGGGCCGCAGGGGCCGCAACACAACAGTGAGGCAGACACATGCACGCAGTACGGGCCGCAGGGGCCGCATCACGACAGTGAAGCAGGAACAACGCATGGACTTTTGCACGCAGCTGCACACCCTCACATACCTGCTGGGAAGCATACAACAAGATAGAATGTGCGATGGGACCACAACAGTAAGGCAGGATTTTGCACGCAGACCGGGCCGCAGGGGCCGCATCACCACTGTGAGGCAGAGAAAGCGCAGAGGAGAAGCAGGACAGGCAAGCAGGCACGGTGGGAAGCGCGCGCACGCGGCGCGGGTAGCAGAGGATCCAAGCCGCATTTTGCCACCGCGCGCACGCGGACCACAGTCGACCTGCGCGCTCGCCCCCCCTGGGCGCAGGCCACGACGGTGCCGACCCACGCCTGGCACCCCCCTGCCCAAGCACCGGTCAGGGGCTCACGCCGGGCGCCCCGCAAACAGGCCGGGCCTAATGATGCATGGCACCAGTCATGGCCAAGAGCACGGCCGTGGCAACAAAATGGACATGCTCACGGCGCTCCGCTGGCGGGCGGCACTGGTGGAAGAGAAACTGAGAAACCTGGGCAGGACAGGAGGGAGGAGGCAAGGGGAGGCGAGACCACAGAGCGGACCTAAGTTCAGCCGAGGCTGAGCAGGAAAAGAGGGCATGCCACACATCTACGTCACGCGCGCCACAAGCCCCACAACGGGGCAGCGTAGAAACGCAGAGCGGGGCCCCCAGCACTTGGAGAGGCCAGCATCCAGACATTCGCACCACAGACCAGAGGCGGAACTGGAGCCAGGAGCCAGGGCCAAGTGCCAAATCTAAAAGGTTCCAGTGCGTTCCCGGCGGGCCGGACAGCCACGCCGAGAACGGGAGACGAAAGACAGGCAGGGCATCTGCAGTAGCCCGCTGGAACGAGAGAAGATCCAGCTTAAGGAGTGCAGGGCGGACGACATAAAACTTGTAGCTACGGAGGAGCAGACGGCGCGCTGCAGGATCAGCGCGCGCCTTGGCGCACGCCGGAGGTCCGGCGAAAGGCCACTCTACCACGTCAGGAAGGGGAGGGTCCAGAGAGCACATCCACGCCCGGACCGCGCTCGCCCACGTGGAGCAGCTCGTGCCCGAGGCCACTGTCAGCATACTGGCACCCGGGTGCTCGGCGGGCAGGAGGAGCAGCCTTGCGCGAGCGAGGACCGTACGCTCAAGCATCTTAGTGCCCAAGCGCAGCTGCCACCCACACTGCGCTACTACAACCGCGCCGGGCAATTCTGGGCCGATAGCGCATCCGAGCAAACGCCGTGCCCAGGACGCTTGCAAATGATCGAGTGAAAAACGCGCCCGGTCGGCCAGGAAGAGGAACGGGGAGGGGTAGAGCAAGGCAGACTCCACGCGCGACGGCACTTGGGCACACAGGACTGGGAGACCAAAGCCCCCAGACCCGCCGGCGAAAAACAGCGCCTCGAACAGCTCATGACCTTTGGCCAGCGTAGCCCGAAGCAGGGGGCGGAAAGAGAGCCGGGAGTCAAAGAGCACCCCCAGCAGGGCCTTAGTATCCACCACTGGGCAGCCGATGTCCCCCGGTGGGGGGCTGTCAAGGATCACCATGGCCGCGGTTTTCCCCGTCTTGTAATTAAACATGGACCGGGTGCGGCTTGCGTACCGCGAGCAGGCTGACCATGGCTCCCGCGCCACGATGGCTCGGAGAGCCCCCGGCGAGGATGTGGCAACCGTGAGGTCATCAACAAACTGCAGTGGGGGCAAAAGGCCCGTGCCCAGGCGGTCCATCAAGTAGGCCCTGTCGGCCTCAGAAGCTAGCCGGAGGGCACCGCGCAGCATCGCGCGCTCGGCACTCGGGAAGGGCGCCTGCTCCGCGGCAGCTGCCGACGCCACCTCGACAGCCAAGGCTTCGAGGTCGCCCCCAACAGCTGGCGGCGCTGGCCCACACGCGGCAGGGGAATCAGGCACAGGAAGCGCTAAGCACAAACGCCGCAGGTGGGGCTCAACCCAAGCAGCACAGCTCCCAGGCAGCACGCGATACACCTCCTCCGCCAGCCACTTGAGCTGCGCGTTGAAAACACCCACGCTGAACCTACGGCCCTGCGCCGTGCCGCCGCCAAGCGAAAACAAAGAAGAGATGTGGCCGCGAAGCGCAATGTACTGGTTGTCGGACGACATAAAATCGTCAAGGAGAAGCCAATCATGGCCACGGACACCTGCTTCGTAGGCATTCAGGAGCATGGCGGGGTGGGAGGCAACATCAAACGCCCACTGAAGATCCGTGACCGCCCAATATGTGGGCAGGCCCTGGGCACAGCGGAGTTGGGCATGAAGGAGAAGAGCCAGGAGGAGAGAGAGGGGGTCACCCACTCCGCCCTGTTGGGCCACTCCGCAGTATGCCTGTAACAGCGGGGCGTCGCGCAACGTCCACAAGCCATCCACGACAGACGTCATGACCGCCGAAATAGAAATCGGGCGCAAGCACAAAGTGGAGCGGACGACGCGGGGGCCCGACTTGTGCAGGGGAGTCACCTGCCGGCTCGACCACAGGGTGCTCGTAATGGCGCGCTGCCGGGAAAGGTTCGCGAGGGCTAGGGTAACCCTGCGGCCCTCTGGCACCGCCGACCGGACAGAAGCGAAACACCCGCGGAGCGCGGAGGAGGTGGTCTTCAAGCTGTCTAAGACGGCATCCACCTCAGTGGTCGAGTACAGGGCGAGGCCCGGAGAGGCAGGGCCAGCGCCAACCGACCGGATCGCCGAAACCGCGCAGGCCTGCGCGCGCTGCTCCTCCGGGTTACAAGGGAAATCATTGCACACGCGGTCCATCATGTCAGTCTGCAATGCCTCGAGCATCTCCTCCACACTGAGGGGGTGCCCATCGACCGGGTCGGCCAACGCAATTTCAAAGGGGTTACGCGACCGAAAAAATTCCGAAAGAAACCGCTCGGCCAAACCAGGGGAGACCGTGCGGAGGTCGGAGAAGCGCTTAAACGCCAGGTGACGCTCGGCCCACGCGGCTTGCGCAACAGCCCTTTTAAAAGCAGCTTGCGATTCGTACGCGTCGGGGTCAAGCGGAGGCCTACTCGGGCGCACGGGGGCTGCCGCGGACGCCTTAGTCGCCCCCGCCGCGAACCCAGCCAGCACGTAAATCACGTCGCGCGCCCAAGCGGCCGCGTCCAATAAAGCGCGGCGCTGCTTCTTAGTGGCGCCCCCCCCGCTCCACGGAGGGCGCAGCCACTCACAGGCAATGAGGGAATCGACGGCGTCAGCCAGGTACGCCAGGACAGGCGCCACGGCGAGCAGCACATCGTCCCACTGGCCATCTGTGCGCCACGCCACGCGACACAGCCCTGACAGCTGTGGGGGGCGGAAGGCGCACGGGAACGAACACGAGACCAACCGATGGTCCGAATCTACACCACTCGCATGGGCGACAGTAACAGGAATGAGACAGTGGCGCTCGGCGAGGATCAGGTCGATGCACGTGCCCGAGTCATGTGTGGCAACTGGCGGGTTGCACGCCACAAAGCCGGCGGCGGTGATCATAGCCTCGATGGTGCGGTCTTGCGCCGACTGGCGGCAGTGGAGGCAAGCACAGCCAGGAGGATGCTGCAAGACGTAGGACAGGTGGACGTTACCATCGCCACAGATCAGGACGCGCGCACCCGGGTGGCGCGCGCGTACCACAGTGACGGAGGAAACAATAGCCGACCACGTCGCCACATCGCCGCCCGGGGCGGGGTAGCACGCGCAGAAAACAAAGCACGGGCCAGGAGTCGGCGAGCCGGGAGCAGCATCACCCCAGAACTCAAACCACTGAGCGCGGTCAGAGGACAAGTCAGGGAGAGGGCGGAGGAGCGAGACAATCTCGGTGCGCACAAAAATACCGACCGCGCCCCAAGAGACCGATCGTGGGCCCAGCCACGAGAACGGGAAGCCCGCCGGCAGAACCGCCCCAGGAGGCAGGCGCGCACCCGGAAGCACGCAAATGTCGGCGCCACTCCCGGATAAAACGTGGGCGACAGCGTGGAGGCGCCACTCCAAGAACACATCAGTGCCCAGAGCCAGGAAGCCCAGGCGGCCGGGGTTCAGCACCTCCAGGCGGACGGAGCTACAGGGCTCGGGCCCCTCGGCGGGGCGCGACGGGACGGCATCCCCCAGCCGGATTCCCCCAGCGTACGGGGAGACAACTTGCCGGGGCTGCTGGCGCAAGCCCGCGCGCGCTAGCGAGGGCGCGACCTCCCGGCGCAGCAGCGACGAAAGTGCGGACACCAGGGTCGCAAGCGGAGCGGCAGCCCCGTTGCAGCAGAGCAAGAGAGGGGGCGGGAGGGAGGGGCAGGCAGCTAGCAGTGCATCGCAGTCTTTGGCGAGCGCACACATTTCTAGGCCGCGGCTCTCCGTGCCAAGCCAGCGCAAGATCAAGTCACGCAGAGGTTTTGCGGGGCATTCAGGCCCACAGGAGTCCATGGCTGGACACTTCCCGCCCTGCGCGGCGAGCGCCCCCGCGGGCGGCACGGCGGGTTCGCCGCGTGGCTGCTGTACGGCTGAGGGCGGAGCGAGACGGGCAGGACGTGGCGGGGCGCAGAGAGGATGACAGCATGCATGGTAAACCTTGCACGCACGTACACGGGGCAAGGACGGCCTCAATCAGCGAGCCGGTGCGTGTCAAGGACTGCGAAGCACACCTCAAGAGCAACTGCAACACTGATCAACCAATTCGGTCATGCGCGTACGGACTCCCTGATTGCAAAGCTGCCGAGACACTGCATGGAGGACCACACTCGCGCGCACGCTCACAAGGAGCACGTCAGCATGCAACGCGGGCTGCAGGGCGCACGCGCCAGACAAGGGCACACACGCACGTGGCGGCACTGTGTTGGACACGCATGTTTTACCGCTACGCTGCAAACAATACGGTTCATAAGGCTTCCAGTGGCTGTGAAAAAACAGAGGACATGTAGCGGGGTGTCCAGCCGAAAATTCACACGGCGCCAATGCAAGCCGAGCGGGAGGCAGTCAGCAGGCCGCCCTTGCTGGAAGGCCCGCGGGCCTCCACCCTGGTCGGCGGCTTCCGCTTCGCTCAAGATCTGCCGCGCCGACCTCTTGGGGGCCGGCGCGCAGAGCAGGGACGCGGATGAGGCCGGAGGGACGGGCGACTGTAAATCGGTCACGGGCCCTAGGAAGAGGATCAATTCTTCAATCCACGTGTCCAAAACCGCCCGGCCACCGCGAACGATCACGGTCCCAAGCCGGCGGTTCAGCAGCTGGATTTGCAAAGACTGCTTGGGATTCAACGCCGTCGTGACGTCGAGATTCGGCTGCGCTGGGCAGCCGTTGGCCACCGCGAAAGGGGGCGGGCCAACGTAAGCATTGGCACCACGGCGCGGTCCCTGGACGATCTGTATGCCCATGGCTTGCGCAACGTTGTGCAAATCTACCTGGGAAGTCAGGTTGGAGGCAAACTGAGCCGTCAATTTCAGCCTCGGGTCTTTATGGTTCCCCACTGTCTGCCGCAGCCGCATGAGCCAGCTGGACACGGCCTCCTCGTGTCCAGCACGCGAGTGGAACCTAACTAGACTCGCAGGGAGCGGCGGGCCAGGGGGCAAGCCAAGAGACGGCGCGGGGGACGCGGCGGGAGCCGAGTTGGCATGCACCTGGGCCGATACTGCCGCGCTCACAGCCGCGCCGGGGCCCGGCGGCTGGCCAGCCGCCCAGGATGGGGTGGATGCCGCTGGACCGCCGCTGCTGGGGAGGCTGGCAGGGACCGAAGGGCTACCGGCAAAGTAGGGACCACTGACTGGGGGCACGCCGGGTTCCTCAGGTACCTCACGCAGCAAGCCATGAGGGGCAGCCGGGGAGGGCGAAGCATGGCCCAAAGACGGGACGGCTCCGGCGGAACCGCCCAGTCGGGAAGCCGGACCCGACTCCAGGCATGGGCTCGCAGGCGTGCCAGACGCGGCCCCCGGCGACGACAAGGCCTCCAGCCTGGCCTTGAGGGCGGAGCTGCGTGCCGCGCGCTGGAGGAGCTCTGGGGGGCACGTGGGCGCGATGGTCCCCGACGCCACGTGGAACCAGAACTTCAACCCAGTGGAAGATGAGGTGAATTCGTCCCACTGGGCGCGCTCGGTTTGGAGAGCCTCGAGCTCCAGCCTGATCTGCCTGAGCTCCTCCTCGCGGGACGCACCCAGCGGGCCAGGAACGGGGGAACCCGCCTTGAGAGCACTGGACGCCTCGCTGTTGGCCGGGGCAGCGGCCGCGGCCGGGGTAGGCGGCAGGGGGCCTGGCCCCAGGACTGGCGCCACGCTGGCGGGAGACGGCGCCAGCGCCACCACAGCCGGCTGGGTGGAGGCAGGGGCAGGCTTGGCGGGCACGCTCGGGTGGGCGGGCTCACGCGGGGGCGGGGGTGGCGGCGGCGGCGGCGGCGGTGGCGGCGCCGTCGCCGGATGCTCCCACTGAGACTCGTTAGTCGCCCGGTTGAAGAAGAAAAGGGCGCCCGCGAGGTCGCGCTTGGACTCCCAGCCCGGTGGCAAGCCTGGCGGGCTATGGAGCGGCGGACCTGGCGAGCTGTGGAGCGCCTGGCCAGGCGAGGTAGGCGCCGGAGACAGGCGGGCTCTCCTGACTGGCGTCGCCGGGGACCGTGGCACTGGAGACCCCAGCTGGGAGGAGAAGCCTAGGGCGGGCTGCGCCTGGGGCGTGCCCACAGCTTTGGTGCTGACGCCAGGGAACTCGGGGTGGTCCCAGACGCCGGGGGGGCGCTGCAGGGGCGTGTGCGGGCTGAGGGGGCCAGCGACGCCCTCCCGGCCGGGCGATGGGGCCTCCACCGCCGACTCTGCCAGTGGCGTAGGACTACAAGATGACGTGGAGCTGGGGCGACGCCGCAATGGGGTGCGGCGGCGCCGGCGCCCGGAGCGACTGCGGCTATCATCGCGGCGGCGGCGCGAGCGCCCCATGGGCGCGACGGCCCAGCCGAAGCGGCGCCAGGGCGTCCTACCCTCGTGGCCGCTGGGCCGAAAAAGGACAGCGGAGGCAACACGGGGCGCGGGAGCAAATCCGACCTCCTCCCCGCGCGCGCCCAGCGAGGGCGGCCGGACAGCAGGTACGGGGGTGGGGGGGAGGGCACCGCGCGGTGTACAACAACGGTCGAAAGCAGCAACAAACAGGCATGGGGACAAGATTAGCGGAACGCCCACGAAAGGTAGAGCTCCCCCAGGGGCACGGACGGCGACGACGACGACGACGACGACGACGACGACGACGACGACGACGACGACGACGACGACGACGACGACGACGACGACGACGACGACGCCGAGGACACCCGCCCCCTCCCAGGCCAGAGGTGAGCTCGCTGCTGCAGACGAAGACGTCCAACAAAACGAGTGCTACAAGCCGTGACTCGCACTCCCGCCCACGCTCTCCACGAATCAATGATGATGGAGCGGCGGTGGTGCCAAGGTAACGGAGAGACAGGGGGGGAGAGAGAGCGGGGAGCAGGGGGCCAAGGAGAACCAAGAGGGGTGGACAAATTTGGCGACGCTCTCTGCCCCATGCCTGATCGTCCCATAGAACGGCAGAGAAGCCGAGCTTGCAAACACAGAAACACCCCCATCACATCAAGTGCACACCGAGAGGATCCCCGATCGTGGTGAATGCAAACTGCTTGCATGCGTCAGCGCAAGTGGCTGGATAAGAACACCGACGACGGCGGCAGCAACAACGGCGGGGCACCCGACGACGACGACGACGACGACGACGACGACGACGACGACGACGACCGACGACGACGACGACGACGACGACGACGACGACGACGAGTCGGCAATTCTATATCCTGCCCCTTTTTTTTTCTGCGCGGCACGCGCGCAGTGGAAGCTTAACTCCATGCAGGCAGCATGGGCCCGCCGCCTATTGGGATGCGCTTGCGGTCCCCCTATTCCGTCTGAGGTCGTGCTTGCCCAGTGTGGCTGGCACCTGCGGCTGGGGACCACAATAGTGGAACGCACCATCCTGGCCTTCGCCCGCGGTCAGCTCCAGCAGGAGGGGCATCCCGCGCGCGCCATGTTGGCTTTCGCGGATGGGCTAAGCACCTGGGCGAGGAGTGTGTGCTCGCACATGGCCGCTTTCTCTCCACCCATCTCGCGGGTCACTGAATGCCCACTCTTTGGGGTATGCCCTCTAGAGGCACTGCGGGCAGACCCAGGGGTGCGTAGGACAGTTCTGCGGCACTCTAAACTTTGGTTTTGGTTTGTTCGACCCGCCATGGTGGCGGCTGACTTGGCGGCGTTTCAGCAGGCGGCCTCAGCGGTTCTGCCAGTGCTCGAACGCCTTCTTTCTGGACTGCAGTCTTCGCCTGCCCAGCGCCCCGCGGAGTTCCCAAACCTGGATTTTGGCCCGCCCACGTAGCAACTGGTGCGGCTGTGGGCTGTTGTGCGTCTGTCTGGGTGTTGGCCTTCCCCGGTGCTTGGTGCTCGGATCCTACCCCAACGCCTGGCGCGGTGTGCTGCCTGTGGGGCTGACGATGTTGACGTGTCCCGCGCCCTCCTCCAGTGTCCCGCCTTAGCTGGTCACCGGGCCGTTTCGTGGCCAACGATTGCTTCTCCTGCCCCCTCTGCCCGCGCCCTCGCATTGTTCCAGCTGGTCAGGCAAGGGGTGCCTGAAGAGACGCGCGTGGCGCAAATTCGCTATTTTGCTTTAGCGATTCGCAGGGCGCACTTGGGATAAGCTGGGTGTGCGCGTGTGGCTTACGTTCTTTCCTCTAGTTGCTGCCGCTCTGCCGCCCTCCCTTTGCTCTCGCCATCCTTAGCCCTCGCGATGCCTCTGGGGTGCAAAGGGCGCGCGCCGCATCCAATCCCAGTCCTGGGTGTTCTGGTGGGCAAGCCTGCTTCCGCCCTCGCCCCTTCCCCTTCTCCTCTGCTTCGCACGCCCTGGGGCGTCAGGGGCGTTCGCCGCACTTGGGCATGGTCCAGTGGGTGGGGACGGCTCCCGGTCGTGTCCCAGGGGGTGGCGCTGTTCGTTGAGGTGGAGACATCCGCGCCGGACCCGCCAGTACTAGGCCACTGCGAGCAGACAGCTGTCCGGTTGCTGCCGCCAGCTGCGCGCCTCGTCAGCCCCCCACGCCATGTGTCAGCGCGCTTTGTCCCCTACTCTTGCTCCCGCTCTCCCTGTGGTCTGGCCTCGCCCCCTCCCCATAGCGGTGAGCGTTGCCGTTTCACCCCTCGGTTGCGGACCAGGCATGGGGTCTGCGCGCTCGCCGTGTCTGGGCATTGGACCCAGCAGGCAGGGGAGGGTATGGAGCTCAGCCGTTCGCTGCTTCTGCTAGCTTGCTCCCCGCGATGCCTGCTCTTGCATTGCTGGCCAGGCCCCATGGCGATGCATGGATGCCCCTGGCGCGAGCGGGGCCCATGGGCGGCCTGGGCTGGCGAGCACTCGCGCTCCTTGGGGGGCTAACGATGGGGAGTGAAAGACCTCTGCCAAACTGGGGCCACCTAGCGGCTCTCTCTACCGCCCGCAGCGCCGAGGTGAGGGCTGAGTGAGCCGCCGCGGGGGCTGACGGTACGGCGCGACGCGCCCGCGGGCGCGGGCGTGGGCACCTGACCAGACGTCGCCGCAAGCGGTATGAAATGAAATGAACAGAAAAATCGCCCGCACCCAGGCGGTCGACGACTTCCAAGGGTACGCGCGTGAATTCTTGAAGATCCTCAGCCTTTTCCCAGTTGCGCCCATTCGGCAGTATTTGTGAGCGGCCGGCCCAGCGCTGCAAAAGCAGCGGCCCGCGGCGCTGAGCATTTGCTACTGATGTGTTTCCTTGTCATTCTTGAACTTGTTGTTGCTCGTTTGTTACCAAACGTCGTGTGCCACAGGTCGTATCCCGCGCGCTGCGCGCTTCGGCCGCCCCCCGGGCCTTCCTGGCGCGTCTCGCGGGGTGTTGTGGGGTGCTGTGCCGTGCTGTGCCGGGCCCGTGGTGCCTGCCGCGCCGTGCCTTTGTCCCGCGTTGTGTCGTGCCGCGTGGGCGCCGTGGCCTCCTGGCTGTGCCGTGCCTTGGGTGCCCCTGCCGTGCCGTGTCGCAGTTGTTCCTTCTCGGTTGTCTGACGTCTGCACGAGACACCGGCCGTCTGTCGGGCAGCTCTCGGCTGATCCGGGAGGGGGGGTAGGTGTCGTCTGTGTCGTCGTTGTCGTCGTTGTTTCCGTCGTCCTCCGCATGCATGCTGCTGCCGCCTTGCGTTGCGAAGCGTGTGTGGAAGCATGGGTCCGGGCATGCCGTTTTTGAACCCGCCTGTTCTGCCGGTATATCTGACCTGCGCCATCCTCGTTGCTTCGTATTTTTTTCCGCAGTCATGTTTCTACCTCTTCGTGTCTGCGGTGCTGCATGACACTGCTCTGGTCCTCACTCGTATTCCCTTCGCTCCGCGCGGCCGCCGCCTCCCTGCTCTGGTGCCGCACTGCGCTGTTGTTGTGTCGGGTGCTGGCCGTGCCGTGGTGCCGTGTGGGTGTCGTGTCGTGGTGCTGTGCCTGCGGTGCCCTCGCTGTGCCTCTGTTGTGCTGCCGCCGTGTGGTGCCGAGTAACGGCCGCCCAGGGCTGTCGGCCCCGGCCGCGCCGAGGGCCGCGGCGCCTGCGTCTCCGCCGAGCCCGCTGCCCCCATCTTCGGGCCCGCCACTTCTGACCCCACCGCCCCTGCCGCCGGGGTGGGAGTCCCGGCGTGACGTGGGCAGCGGCGCATTATATTTCATGCCTCGCAGCTCCAGCCGGGCTCACTGGGACCACCTGGGATCCTCTGTTGTGCCCAAATCGGCCGCAGTGCCCGGGGGCTCGACCAGTGCGGCGCCGGGCGCCAGCTCGGCGCGCCCGCGGCTGGAGGCTGCGGGCAGCGCCAGCTCCGCGGTTCCAGTACCCGGCCCGCTGCCGGCCTCCGTCCCAGGCGCAGTGTCGGCGCTGGTGGCCCCCGCGCCTCGCCCGCCCGCGGTGGCTGGCACCGGCGCTAGCTTGTTCGCCCCCGCCCCCCCCCGCAGCCGTAGGCGATGCTGCAGAGCACCAAGCCGTTAAAGGTGAGTTCGTGTAGCTCCAGGCGTTAGACGTGCCGTGGGACGAGCTCCCCAACCCCGTGGCGGGCCCGGCGGGGGGCAAAGTGTGGGTCCATCGTGTCGCCAGGGAGATGGCGCCCCTGGCCCCCGAGGAGGTGCAGCTCAAGGTAGCGCGCCTTGCGTCCCTGAGGGTGCGCCTCGCGGTGCTCCAGACGCCCGCCAGTGCGCCCCCGCCGGCAGTGCCCGCGGGGGCGCCCGAGCAGCTGGCCAGCCTTACGACGGCCGCCGCGCAGCCTCTGGCCCCAGCAGCCTTGGCCGTTGCACAGTCACGGGCTCCCCCGGCGGCCCCCGCACAGCGGGCGCAGCGTGCCGCCGTTGGCCCTCCAGGCTGTCTGTCTGTCTGTCGTCGGGGTGCACGGCGGCGGCGGACTTGCACGTCCAGGTGGGTGCCATGGGCGTGCGCATCCAACATGCGGCCCGCAGGGGGGCGCTGTCAGCAAACGTTCTCCCCCCTTTTGGGGTAGCGGTAGGGGATGCGAACCAGCCAGCCGTGGAGGTCACTTTTAAGACTTCCCCTCTCATGAAGTTGACCATCCAGCTGGTGAGTGAGCGCCAGGGCAGGGTGGTGGTGCACGGCAAGCGTTCCGCTTTCGATGCTAATATTGAGGAGCTCTTGCTCTTCGTCGGTCGTGTGGCGCATGTTGCCTCCCCTGCGCCGCCGCCGGTAGCGGCGGCGGCGGCCGGCGCGGGGCAGCGCCGCATGTCAGCGCGCGAGTTGCTGTCGCTCCCCACTGAGGGGGCCAGCTGAGCGATGCGCGACTGGCGCCGCTGTTTTTGTTGCTTGCCCCATCGTCTCCTCGTCTGTGCTTGCCCCGCCTTCTTCTCTCACCGCTTCCTACTCACTGTCCTGCAGCTGCGTCTGGGGGCGGCGCCCCGTCTGTCAGGGGGCCCTCGAGGCTATCCTGGGAGGGGGGGGCGCGCCGGTCGAGGCGTGTTTATCAGCAGCCAGTACCCCTTTGACTACTGCGGCGCGGGGTTGCGAGCGGGGCCACGCGCGAGGCTGAGAAGGCCTGGCGCCTGCAGCTGCTCTCATGCCGCCATCATGCGTGGGGAGGGCATGTGATCAGTGGGTCTTGGTTAGCAGCAGTCTCGAGCGGTTGTTGGGACCATGCTAACGATGCCCATGCCGCGCCCCCTATACTTGCAGTTGCCATGATTTGTATGCCTCGTGCGACGTGCTTCCCTGGTTTAGCAGGTCGTCCTTCGTCCAGCGCTGTCGTGTCGGAAGGGGCCGTTCTCCGCAGTCTTGCCGCGGGCTGAAATGCTCTACTGTGACTGCTTACGCATGCTGATGGTGTGCTAGCCCCTCCTGCCGCCCCCCTCCCTTTTGTTGACCTCGTCGTGGCCGTCGTCGCTAACTGCCTCCTCTTGCATTGCTGAGGCGAGGGGGCTAGTCGGCGAGGGGCGGTCGAAGGAAGCTCAGGAGCATGGGTTACTGCATGACATTGGGGAGGGGCGTTCTGGTGCTCATTTGTCCTCTATTGTATTGCATTGCGCCGCGCGCCCACCCAGCAGGCTACCCCCCTTGACATGGGCCCAGGGCGCAAGTGATCCCCCCTCCGGTTGGCCCCGCGGGCACTGACGGAGCGGCTCCGCCCGCTGCGTGACCTAGTGCTCCGATGGGTGGAAGGGAGCTCGGGTTGGCTCCGCGTCGCAGGATTTTCGAGGGGCGTCGACGCGTTGCTCGAGCTCGCCCCGCCACGTCCCGCTGGTGCCCGCGAGAAGGGGTGAATCGCTGTTGCAGGTCTTTTTAACGCAACGCAGGGAGTGGACCTTTTCCTCCGCAGACAACTGCGTCCCGCTCTGCGCTCTCGGGCAGGGGCCGTGCCAGTGTGTTCGCCATTTGCAGGGGCGGTGCCTCATTTCGATCCCCATGTAGCGGCGGCTGCGCCTGGGTGCCCTCTTGCGCCGCCTAGCGAAGAGCAGTTGACCTCAGCGGCTTAGAACCCCGGCAGGTCATGTTTTTTTGGCACCTGGGGTCTGAACTCCTAATGGAATGGCGCTTGGAGGCGGTTGCCCACGCTCTAGACCAGGATGGGGTTGACATCTGCGTCCTGCCAGGCTCCCGCCTCCCGCCCGACGCAGTGCTCCCTTCTGCCTTTCCTTGCCTGGTTGAGGGCTCAGGCTCTGCGGATTGGGATTCGGTGGCAGTCTTCTACCGCCCGGGGCTCGAGCTGGCACTCCGGCCCCTTGCGGATTTTTCCCAACCTCGCGAGCAGTGGTTCGCGCTCTGGCCCGCCCCTCCAGCGTCCTCCCCCTCCTTCCTGCTTTGCTTTCCATGCGCGGCCGGGGGGCGACGAGGCCACGTGGGCGACTGTGATTTCCCGTGCGGCTGAACTGCGCGAGCGTTGCCCGCGGGCTAGGCTCCTCTTGGCGGGAGACGCCAACGTCCACTTATCCCACGTTGTGGCCCGCAGGCTGTCTTGCACCTGCCTTCATTTTTGCCAGCGGCCGGCTGATCGCGCCATTGAGACCGCCCTGGGGGCGGCGGGCGGGGGCTGCGCGCCTTCAATCCGCCCGAACCCACCCATGTTTCCGGAACCTGTAATGACCTAGTGGTTGGGGCCGTGGGCAGCTCCGTGCCAGTCAAGGTCATGCCAGACTTAATCGGCGGGCCCGATCATAAAATGGTCGTGCGCGCGTGCCCTGTGCACACTCTGCTCCTCTGTCCCTGGGATTCGGCCGCGTTTTCTGGGCGTCGGGTGCGGAGTGGGAGGGCGGGCTGTCTGCGGTGGCCAGCCTGCTGGACCACCTCGCAGACCTGGCTGACAGCGCAGCTGGGGCCCTGGCGCTTAAGCCAGCCTGTTTCGGGGGGGTCGCGTCCAGGGCGGAGCGTAGAGCCGTGGTTGACGTTGCAGCGTGGGCGAGGGATGCGGTCTATACCTTGACCGACGACGCCGCGGGGGCGACGAAAGCGTTCCGAAGGCCGACGGGCAGCCGGCCGGCGAGTCGCGCCCCGCTGAACCCTGCTCTGTTTTCGGACCCCATGGCGTATGACTCGCCCCACTTCGGCGCACCCATCACACGTTGTGCGTTCCCGTCGGGAGCCCCACCGGAGGCCCTATTAGCTACGTCCGCATGGTGACTCGCCCCATGTCAGCGCACCTCTTACACGTTTCGTGGCCCCATCGAAGGCCCCACTGGCTGCGTCTGCATGGTGGCGCGCCCCGTTTCGGCGCATCCTTCACATATATCGGGGCCCCCATCAGGGAGCTCTACCGAAGGCCACAGTGGCCGCGTCCGCACGGTGACTCGCCCATGTCGGCGCACCCCTCGCACATTTAGTGCATTTCGTGGCTCCTCTCAGGGAGCTCCACTGAAGCCCCAATGGCTGCGTCTGCATGGTGGCTCGCCCCATTTCAGCGCACCCTTCGCACGTTTCGTGGGCCGCACAGGGAGCTCCACCGAAGGCCTCATTGGCCGCGTCCGCATGGTGACTTGCCCCCTGTCGGCGCATCTCACACGTTTCGTGGCCGCCTCGGGAGCTCCGCCGAAGGCTCCACTGGCTGCGTCCGAATGGTGGCTCGCCCAGTCTTTACGCACCCCTCATACGTTTCGTTGCCCTAGAGGGAGCTCCACCGAAGGCCTCAGGGGCCGCGTCCGCACGGTGACTCGCATTTTGGCGCACCCCTCGCACGTTTCGTACCCCCACGTGGGGCTCCACCGAAGGCGTCAATGACTGCGACTGCATGGTGACTCGCTCCACCGAAAGCTTCAGTGGCTGCGTCGCCATTGTGACTCGGGTCCATTGTTGCGCACCGCTCACACGTGTCGTGGCCGCACAGGGAGTTTCGCCGAAAACCCCAGTGGCACGTCCGCATGGTGACTGGGCCTCTTGGCTGCGTCCGCATGGTGACTCGCCCCCCGAGTGGGCCAGGGAATTGTTAGCTTGCGGCGCAGTCGCGCCGCCCCATGCCTGGATTTCCGCGCGCTGCGCTGGAGTTGTGAATCGTTCCTCGAATTTTCCTTCCTTCTGTTTGCTCTGTCCCGCCCTCGTGGTCCGCGCCGCGTGCGTTTTTAGGCGTGTGTTTGAGTCGCGTGAATGTGTGCCGAGCCTGTTCCGCCTGTTTCCAACGAGGCCTGTTGATTATTCCCACGCTTATGTTCTGGGTTCTTCGCCAGGGTCTTCTCCCCCTCTTCCATTCTACTCCATACCTCTTCATAGCCTCCTTCTCATTGTTATCGTCCTCTTGCGCCCTTTCTCCTCCTCATCTCCTCGCCTCCTTCTCTTCCTCCCCCGTTCATCCTTGCCCTCCCCCCTCCCCCCCGCCCCTGGCGCTTCTCACCCTCCAGTCACGAGGCTCTCTTTCTATGCCCTTCTCTTGCTAATACAGTTGCGCCAGTCGTGGAGAAATCTTCGCAGCGACACGACACGATTTTCAATACAGGGCCCCGGGAAGGCCTAACTCTTTCCCAGGGCCGGGTTTTTCGCATCCTCAGTATTTTTCTGTGACGGCCCCGGGGCCTGGCGAGGGCCCTACAGGGGGCCGAAGTCGACCAAGAGCCTGCCGCCCTCTCGTTTCACGACGCGAGCATCTCTGTGGACAAATTCCAGACCCCCTCGCGTTGTGAAAAAATCACGGCGGGAGTTTATTTTGTTTTTTTTTCTGCCTGTGGGGGCCCTCGCCGGGCCCCAGGACCGTCAAACAATTATTGAGGATGAGAAACCAGTCTCGGGGAAGGGGTGCAGACTTCTGGGGGTCGATGTCATGAACAAATCATGACGTCGGGTGTGTGGGGACAAGTCTGCCTTCTTCGCGTTGGCCCGGTGCGCAGTGTCGGCGGCTTCAATTTCGCCGTCCCAGCGTTCAGAAAACCCCCATGTGCAGCGCTGTGTCAATAATGTTTGGCAAGCGTCTGCGTCATGCCTGGGCACGGAGGCCGACTGGGTCCCTTCGCTCAACGGCGTCTTTGTCGTTGCCTTGACCGTGCAATCCTCCTCTCCAGACGCGCTCGCGACCGAAGGTTCCTTGACCGTGTTCGGCCTCTGAAGTCCTCGCTGGGCCCTCGGACTGAGACAAAAAGAGTTCGGGACGCAAAGCGGGTCCCAGGGACGCACATCAGAAACATCGGGACATCGCCTGTTTAGGTCCTGTTGCTCCTCCTTTGCCGCTGCCGCTGCTGCTGCTCTTCTTCCTCCTCCTCCTCCTCCTCCTCCTCCTCCTCCTCCTCCTCCTCCTCCTCATCCTCCTGGCTCACGGCTCCAGGCCGGCCGCCACATGCGAGCAGCCCGCCTGCGCCACGGGAGGCCCCCTCCCCATGGGCCAGGGCCCCCGCGCGCCAGGCGAGCAGCAGCTCGCCTGCGTCCACTGCGGGTGCCCCGCCCCGGACCTCTACCAGACGGTCGGGGCGGAGATCCGCCTGCGGCAGTGCGCCCGGTGCTGCAGGACCGTGGACCCCTACATCGAGTTCGACACCCTGTTGGTGCTGGTCGACCTGCAGCTGCTGCGGCAGGAGTCGGCTACCCATACGAGTGGCCCTTCGCCGGAGCGGCCTTGAAGTGCGGGCCCGCATGGGGCCCCCCCAGCAGTGGCTGGCGCTCCTTGGTTTGAGTCGGGCATCTCCTTCTACGAGGGGAATGTTCAAATATAGTAAGTAAAAATTATCCCGGCAAAGCAACCTAACAGCGATGTGTAGAAGCATAGCTGGAAACATTGCCTGTGGTATTCATGTAAGAGTGCTGTTGTAGAATTCTGGTGTTCTCGCAGTCGCATTCGGATTCGCAGTGGCAGTCGCAGTGGCAACATCAGCGACAGTCGCAGTGGCACTGCCAGTAGTTGCAGTAGCAATAGCTACACTAGCAGCAGCAACAGCAGCAGCAGCAGTAATAGTAACAATAGTAGTAGCAGTAGAAGTAGTAGTGATGGTAGTAGTGGTAACAGTGAAGTAGTAGTTGTAGTGTGTGGAGTGAACGAGTAGGAGTGATGGGAGCAGTGGTAGTAGCAGTAGAACCACTGCTTTCGATAACGGTATCTCCAAATGAGATCTTTGTATACATGCATTGAGGTCTAAACAAGACACTGCTATCAACGGATGTGATTCCAAACGAGACACTGCTATCAACGGGTTGAGCCTCAAACGACACACTTGCATCCATGAGTGTAGCTCCAAAACAGGCGCTCCCATGAATGGATTTAGTGTGATGTCGTAGTAGTAGTCGTAGTAGTAGTAGTAGTAGTAGTAGTAGTAGTAGTAGTAGTAGTAGTAGTAGTAGTAGTAGTAGTAGTAGTAGTAGTAGTAAGTAGTAGTAGTAGTAGTAGTAGTAGTAGTAGTGTAGTAGTAGTAGTAGTAGTAGTAGTAGTAGTAGTAGTAGTAGTAGTAGTAGTAGTAGTAGTAGTAGTAGTAGTAGTAGTAGTAGTAGTAGTAGTAGTAGTATGGGCACGGACCCGTAAGACCTGAGTCTCCACCGGGGTGCTCGGCGAAGCCATTGATGATGATGATGATGATGATGATGATGATGATGATGATGATGATGATGATGATGCTGATGATGTGATGATTGAGGATGATGTGATGATTGATGATGATGATGAAGATGATGAGTCTTGGAAGTCTCGAAGTGAAGCTAATGAAAAAGTGGAAGTCTGGGAAGTGGAAGAGCACGAAGTGGCCACAGTTGGCTCCGGGCATTCAAAATGTGGCCCGGGAGTGGAGTTCTTGGAAATGGAAAAGCACGAAGTGGCCTACAGTTGGCTCCGGGCATTCAAAATGTGGCCCGGAAATGGTGTTCTGGGAAGTCCAAGAGCACGAAGTGGCCTACAGTTGGCTCCGGGCATTCAAAATGTGGCCCGGGAATGGACTTCTGGGAAGTCGAAGAGCACGAAGTGGCCTACAGTTGGCTCCAGGCATCCAAAATGTGGCCCGGGAATGGAGTTCTGGGAAGTCGAAGAGCACGAAGTGGCTTACAGTTGGCTCCGGGCATTCAAAATGTGGCCCGGGAATGGAGTTCTGGGAGGTCGAAGAGCGCGAAGTGTGCGATTGTTTGCTTAAAACGAGCCCGGCCCTCGCGTGTCCGGCTCCCGCCCAGACCCCCTTGGGGAGTCATCAGAGGCTTTCTTTTGACCCCATTAGAAACCTATTAGTCTTCGCTGTTAGGTAAATAGTACAGGGGCCACATATATATATAGATATATATGTATATATATATACAGATATATATATATATATACTTTTAAGTAATACATATTTTGTTTTTGCGTGTTTGCTGGCTAATTTACATTTTCCGTCCAAAATCCGACTGGAGGACACGCCCGACCTAAGCCTGGGTTCGGCCTCCCCGCGGCCTCCCGAAGCCGCGCAGAAAAGATCAGTCGCTCTCAGGGCCACTGCTTGCGTGGAGCCCGCGAGGAGGTCTACCGCCACATCCTGCGCAACCGCTGTGCGGCCGAGCCCGGGCTGCTCTGGCACGAGGCCTGCAGGTTCCTGCTGGTGTGCCTGATGCTGGACGCGCACGCGCGGCTGGCCCTCAGCTGGGACGGCGGCGCGCCCCCGGGGGCGGGCGCTCCGGCGGCCTGGGCGCTGCCCGGGTGGCGGGGGCGCTGGGGCGGCGACCTACCCCTGCTGCTCCTGGTCTTCCTCGAGATGGCCGCGTTCCTGGCCGCCGTGGCCGCCACGGCCTGTGCCTGGCCCCGCGGAGGTGCCGGCTGCCGGGAAGGGCCGGGGCCGGGGGCCAGCTGGCGGGGCGTGCTGGTGGCCACGTCCGTGTCGTCCTTCGGCAAGCTGCTGGGGCTGCTGGCGGTGATCTGGGGCGGTCGGGGCCGCGCGCTGATGCACGCGGCGGTCTCGGTCTTCGTCCTCGCGTCGAACGTGGTGGGGGTGAAGGCCGCGCTCGAGGACAGCCGCCTGCTCCCCCCTCTCCCGCTCCTCCTCCCTTCGCCTGCCCCCTTGTCCTCCTCCTCCTCCTCCTCCTCCTCCTCCTCCTCCTCCACCGCCTCCTCCTCCTCCTGTTCTGTTCAGTTGCTCACTTTGGTACCGACGGTCTGGGCACGGAGCGGACGGTCGCGCATGTGCAACAAGTCCCCAGCAGTGCTTGGCGGTCCGACCGCGGGCCATTGCCCAGCGCCTGCCCAGTCCCAGGAAGGGCCCTCCAAGTTCTAGGTCGGGCGTGTCCGCCTACAGGCGGATTTTGGACGAAAAATTAGAAATAGCCCGAAAACATTCAAACATATTTTAAACATAGTCGAAACATCGTCCCAAGACTATATTGGGACCATTTTTGCATTGCATGCGCCAGGCGTGTCTTGAAAGTGGGTTGACCCAAGTAGCCCAAGTAGCCCAAGTAGCCCAAGTAGAGGGTTTGACCCAAGTCGCCCGAGTATCCCAAGGAGCCCAAGAGTTTGACCCAAGTAGCCCAATTAGCTCGAGACACTCACAACTCGAACGCCGCTGCTCGAGACATCCTCACAACTTTGGCTACTTGGGCTACTTAGGCTACTTGGGTCAATCCCTCTACTTGGGCTTCTTGGGCCGCTCGAGACAACCTCACAACTCTGGCGCCGCCGCTGGAGACATCCTCACAACTCTGGCTGCTGTGGTTACTTGGGCTACTTGGGCTACTTGGGTCAGCCTTCTACGTGGGCTACTTGGTCCGCTCGAGACACCCTCACAACTCTGGCGCCGCCGCTGGAGTCATCCTCACAACTCTGGCTGCTTGGGTTACTTGGGCTACTTGGGCTACTTGGGTCAGCCTTCTACGTGGGCTACTTGGGCCGCTCGAGACATCCTCACAACTCTGGCGCCGCCGCTCGAGACATCTTCACAACTCTAGCTACTTGGGCTACTTGGGCTACTTGGGCTACTTGGGTCAATCCTCTACTTGGGCTGCTGGAGCCGTCCGAGAAATTCTCACAATTCTGGCGCCGCACGACTTGGGCTTGGGCTACTTGGGTCAACTCTCTACTTGGGCTAATTACTTGGGCCTCTCGAGACATCCTCACAACTCTGGCACCGCCGCTCGAGACATCCTCACAACTTTGAATACTTGGTCTACTTGGGCTACTTGGGTCAATTTTCTACTTGGGCTACTCGAGCCTCTCGAGACATCCTCACAACTCTGGCACCGCCGCTCGAGACATCCTCACAACTTTGAATACTTGGTCTACTTGGGCTACTTGGGTCAATTTTCTACTTGGGCTACTCGAGCCACTCGAGACATCCTCACAACTCGTACGCTGCTGCCCGAGACATCCTCACAGCTTTGGCTACTTGGGCTACTTGGGCTACTTGGGCTACCTGCAACCCTCTACTTGGGCTACTTGGGCAGCTCGAGAGAGTCTCGAAACTCCCACGCCTCCGCTCAAGACATCCTCACAACTTTGGCTACATGGGCTACTTGGGCTACTTGAGCCAGTGCTCTACTTGGGCCACTTGGGCCGCTCGAGACATCCTCACAACTCTTACGCCGCCGCTCGAGACATCCTCACATCTTTAGCTACATGGGCTACTTGGGCTACTTGGGTCAATCCTCCACTTGGGCTGCTGGAGCCGCCCGAGACATCCTCGCAGCTCTGCCGCCGCCGCTCGGGACACCCTCACAGCTCTGGCTGCTTGGGCTACTTGGGCTACTTGGGTTCACCCTTTACTTGTGCTACTTGGTCCGCTCGAGACATCCTCACAACTCGTACGCCGCCGCTCGAGACATGATCGCACCTTTGGCTACTTGGGCTAGTTGGGGCAGCGCTTTACTTGGGCCGGAAAAAAGTCACCGGGGGGGCTCGGATTGACTTTTTCTTCTGGCGTTTTCCGCCTCGTCTGATTCGGCTTGATTCTGCTACCGTGTTGACTCGAAGTGGCGTCTAGCTCGGCACGCGAGGCAGTCTGATGTTGCTGGTTGACGAGGTGTGATTCTGCGTTCGCCGCGCTGGGCTACTTGGAAAAATTAGACTATTGGGGCTATTTGGGTCAACTCCCTGTTTGGGTTACTTAGGCTACTCGGGTTACTTGGGCTACTCGGGCCCTTTGGGTTACTTTGGCTACTTGGGCTACTTGGCTCAAACCCTCTACTTGGGCTACTTGGGCCGCCCGAGACATCCTCACAACTCTGGCGCCGCCGCTCAAGACACCCTTACAATTTTGTCTACTTGGGCAACTTGGGCTAGTTGAGTCAACCCTGTACTTGGGCTATTCGGGTCACTCGAGACTGCGCCGCCGCTCGAGACTACTCGGACTACTTGGGCTACTCGGACTACTTGGGCTACTTGGACTACTTGGGCTTCTATGGCTACTTGGGCTACTTTGGCTACTCGGACTGCTTGGGCTACTTGGGCTACTCGGGCTACTTCGGCTACTTGGGGCAGCCGAGTGAGAGACTCCTCGCGCACGCGCTGGATTTTTGAGAATTCCTCCTGTAGAGGGACAAGCCTGACTTAACCAAAAGTGGGGGAAAATTGTGCGGGCGCCCCGGGGACCGGCGCTGGCTGTTCGCGGTCTGATGGCGAAAGCCTGCGACGGCGCGCCGGTTCCGCACATCGCCCTTTTGGTGGTGGAGGTAACATCGCCACATGGTGGTTGGGAAAAGTTGGGCGTCGCCAGGAGGCGGTGGAGGCAGGGAGTAGGAAGGAGAGGAGCAGAGTGAGGAGAGAGAAGGGAGGCAGATGGGAAGAGGGGCTGTAGTACGTGCGTGTACGGAGGCATCCTCGCCCAATGACGCCATCCTCCTCCTCTTCCTCCTCCCTCCTCCTTCTCCTCCTCCTCCTCCTGCTCCTCCTCCCTTCTCTTCCTCCTTCTTCTTCTGGTCCTGGTGCTCCTCCTTGTCCTTCGCATTTCCCTGCTCGGCGTTGTCGTCATGCCTTTTCTCTTAGCACTCGTGGTTCTTTTCCTCCTCCTCGTCCTCGTCGTCATCCTCTCGCTCTTCCTTTTCCTCTTCCTCCTCCACCCTTGTGCCCGTCGTCCTGCTGCTTCTTGCTCTCCCCTTCTCGATCGCATTTTATCTTCCTCGTCCTTGAACTCGTCGTCGCGCCGTCGTCGCCGCCGTCATCCCTGGTCTCCCCGTTCTCCTCGTCTCCCTCTTCCCCCCCTCCTCCTCTTTCTCCTCTTTCTCCTCTTTCTCCTCTTTCTCCTCTTTCTCCTCCTCCTCCTCATCTTTGTCCTCCTGCTCCTCCTTTGCACTCCTCCTCCTCCTTCTCCTCCTCCTCGTCCTCCTCCTCGTCCTCCTCCTCCTCCTCCTCTGGCTCCCACTCCTCCACCTCCTCCTCCTCCTCCTCCTCCTCCTCCTCCTCCTCCTCCTCCTCCTCCTCCTCCTCCTCCTCCTCCTCCTCCTCCTCCTCCCCCTCCTCCCCTTCGTCGCCCCCCGTCCTGCTCCTTCCTCCGCCCTTGTCCTCCCTCCCCCCCCTGGCGCCCTCGAGGACCGCCGCTGGGCCCGAGCCGCCTGCTCCGTGGCCGCCGGAGCGGCTGCCCGCACCCTCGCGGGCCTCGCCGCCCGGCCCGTGCTCGGGCTCTGAGTGGCCGCGGGCCCGTGCGCGGCCGGCCCGTCGTCGGCGCCAGCCGTCCCAGAGGGGCTCCCCGACGAGGAAAAGTCTCGGAGGTGGACAGGCCTCTCCTGCCCTGGCACGTCGATGGAGGAGTCGGCCGTTTTCGGTTCGCGAGAGGGCGTCGCGGCCGTCATTTCTGCGGGTCCAGGTCCGTCGGTTTCGGTCCCAGGCCGTGTTCACTAAGGGGAGGTTTACTAACGGGAGGTTTGCCCACCGCCGACAGAGGGGCTCCCCGACGATGAAGTCGGGCACGTCCCTCTACAGGAGGGATGTTCAGAAGAAGTCAACAAAAACAGTCTGGGAACGATGTGTGGACGATTGTATTGTTTTTGAGCATTTTTTATTATTTGCTTTCGTGCAAGTTCCGCCTGTAGGGGGACATGCTTGATCTAACCCTACGAGCCTCCAAAAGGGCCCAAGACTGCTCAAAAGGCCCCACAAAGAGCGCCACGACAATCATCCCAGACCCCCCTGGCGTCGCAGAGAAAGCACGGCGGGAGGTTGTTGACCGTCCCCGAGATCCTGGCGCCTCCATTCCCAACCATCCTGTGGTGTTGGGTCCTCGTCTTGAAGAGTCAGCGCCCCGCGTCCTTCCGTCCTTCCTTCCCTCCCTCCCTCCCTCCCTCCCTCCCTCCCTCCGTCCTTTTGGCTTCGTTGCGGTGCGGGAAGAAAAAACATCCCTGCCTCTGCTCTCCGCTTCAGCCTACCGTTTCGGCACACCCCTCACACGCTTCGTGGCCCCATAGGGAGCTCCACCCAGGGCCCCGCTGGCGCAGCCCGCGCGTAGGCGACACCCCCTCTCCCTCTTTTCGGCGCACCCCTCTCACGTTTCGCGGCCCCACAGGGAGCTCCTCCACCGATGGTCCTAGTGGCGCGGCCCGCATGTGGGCGACACCCCTTTTCGATACAGCCTTCCATACTTTTCGTGGCCCCGTAGAGAGCTCCACCGCAGGTCGGCGCAGAGGGGCCGAAGGGATCCCAGACGAGGCCCTTCCCGCAGCCCTGAATGGGCCAAGTACCCTCCAACGACCACTCCCACATGCCCCAGAGCCTCCCAAGAGACTCCGATGGGTCCCAAGGAGCTCCCAAGGAGAGTGCCTCGGTCCACGGCACCCTTTCTCCGTCCCTCGAACCCCCGACGCCCCCAAGAAAGGCCTAGACTCCCAAGGCAGGCCCCAGACCACTCCGAGATGCCCCAGAGCCTCCCAAGAGATTCCGATAGTCCCCACAGAGCCCCCAGGAGCGGTCCCAGGACCACTCCGAGATGCCTCAGAGTCGCCCACAAGACTCCGACGCCTACTAAGAGACTCCGACAGTTCCCATGGAGTCCCCAAGAGCGGTCCCAGGAAGAGACTCCCATAGTTCCCATGGGGCTCTCAAGGGTGATCCCAGGACCACTCCGAGATGGCCCAAAGTCGCCCTCGAAACCTCCACCACTACGGCTGATTGCTGATTAGGGGTGACAGGGAGACCTTCTCCTCTAATCTCTTCGTCCTTCACTCACCGAGGCTCCAGCCGCTCTGAGGCCTCCACTCTGCCTGTTAGGGGTGACAGGGGGGACCTGCAGCCACTTCGATCGCTTACCTTCCACGGCCGATTAGGGGTGACAAGGGGGGGACCTGCAGACACTGGGGGGACCAGCCTAGGGCCCAGTAGAGTCCTCGATGGCCCCCAAGACAACCCCAAGACCACGAGATCCCTCCCTGGACCACTCCGAAATGGCGCAGACCCCCAGGACATTCGAAGGCAGCATCCAGCCCCGACTCCCGGAGCCCGCAGCAAATCCTGCAGCTAACCTCATGTGTGACAGGGGCAACCTTCTGACAGCAACCTCACAGCACGCACGCACAAGACGTTTCCCGGACTGTCCCTTCCTGGGCTGTCCCACAGAAGAGGCTCAGCCAGGGAACGGTCCGAGAGGCGAAATCATACGATCCCAGTATAGGCCCCCCTCAGCCCTGTCAAGTAGTACTGCGCGCGAGCGTTCGTTGATCTCAGAAGATAATGTTTAAGAGTTCTCTGGAGAAAATCTCACAACGTCCCCACGTGCGCGCACATGCCGCAACCGCCCCGAGCCACCCTAACGCCGCAGACCACGTACAGCAACACCCCGCACCCCCCCCACAACGACAGCCGACCTCCAATCCCACCAGACAACGACCCGGCCGCCCGCGTCGCCACCACTCCCGCCCACCCTTAGACATATCTCCGGACAAATGGGCATTACGAGAGGCAGATGTGGAGTCAGCGGTGAAACATTCGGGCAACAGCATGCCAGGCCCGGACGGAATTCCGTATATCGCTTG
This sequence comes from Prorocentrum cordatum, assembly GCA_963575745.1. Lineage (NCBI taxonomy): Eukaryota > Dinophyceae > Prorocentrales > Prorocentraceae > Prorocentrum > Prorocentrum cordatum. The sequence goes on from CAUYUJ010021442.1 coordinate 89,985, forward strand.
GCGGCAGAGCGGCCAGCTCGCCATCAGGGCCCTTTGGGAAGCCGCCGACGCTCTCCAGAGCACCTCCGGGGAGAACTCCCTCCACGAGCTGAACGACGGCAGCGACCCCGACGGCCACGACTTCAACTTGGGCACCCTCGTGTGCTTGGGCAAGAAAAAATTGACTTGCGACCCAACCCATGGAGACGTTTACACGGCGGACAGCACACGTCTGTTGTCTATCGTGAACACAGACAACAGGATCATTGCGAATGCAGCCCGATTGCGCTGGGAACCGGTCATTAACGCGTGGGTCGGCCCACCGCAGCAAGGCTTTCTTCGACACCGATCACTTTTGAAGAACGTGCTCGACGTCGACTTTGCCAGCATGGCCACCGCACTCCAATCGGACTCCGGCGCCATCATACTCTTTGACTTCGCGTCCGCGTTCCCGTCGCTCTCGCAGGAGTATTTGCACGACATGCTGCGCCACCTGGAATTACCGGAGTCGGCCCGGAGCTTTGTGAAGCACCTGTACGACAACAACCGATGCCAAATTGTGAGCCAGGGACAGACACTCCCAGGCTTCCCCCTGACGGCAGGCGTCCGGCAAGGATGCCCATTGTCCCCTCTACTGTACGCCATCTGCGCGGAACTATTACTAGACAAGATCCAGGCAACTTGTCCGGGCATCTTGGTACGCGCGTACGCCGACGACACCGCCGTTGTTTCCGCAAACTTGTGGGAGGATGCTCCCCGACTGGCAGCCCTCTTCGACGACTTCGCAGCAATCTCTGGGCTGAGGCTTAATCTGCAGAAGACGGTCATCATTCCACTGTTCGCATCCCCGCTCTTGACGGTGAGGACCCACCTCGACGCCCTTGTTCCGAGCTGGTCAACCACGCAGTTGGCCCCTGCAGGGAAGTATCTAGGATTCTACGTTGGGCCGGGCAGCCGCGACCTGCTCTGGAAGGGCCCGCAGGCAAAGTTCAAACAACGCGCATCTTTATGGGCAGGCCACCCGCTGGGACTTCATTGCGCTGCGCTCGCATACAATACCTTTGGGATCTCGGTGTTGACCTTCGTGGCACAGCTCAGCGACCCGACGGATGACGTTCTCACCGTGGAGTTACAATGTCTACGACGAGCCGCTCCCGGCCCCGGTAATTGGGCCACGCCAGAGGATTTATGGTGGCTACAACATTCGTACAATTTTCCCAGCGCTTTCCGGAGTCTCCGGCTTGCCGCCCAAGCAGCACAACTACGAGTACGATTGTGGGACACAGCCTGCGGCGACCACCCCGCGGAACCAGGCATTCCCTTGGACTTCCACCTCCCGGGCGACGGCGCGCGCCCCGCTAACCCTGCCGACCTTCCCCCGCACGCCCCCAACAACACAAACTACAATGGCACATTCAACCGACGCACCCGGTTCCTCAGATCACTTTTGGGCACCACCGACCGCCTGCAGGAAAAAGCAGTGTGGGATCAATGGTTCCAGCACTCCTACCACCTACGCTTGGACACCACATTGTCGGACATGACGACGCTTCTGGGGACACCCACCGAGCTATACCGCTCCATGGCACCGACGCGTCCCACTCCTTACTCCGTGAAAGAATGGGGCCGCATCCGCGCTCGTTTCCAAGCCACCGTGTATGCTCGACTCTTACAGGCGCGCGCCCCGCCAGCCGAACACCGCATCCGGCACAAATACCGACGCTGGTACGTCAACATGCCCGACCACGCTCACATCACTAGCTTGTTTCCAGTCCGGCAGCGCACAGAGAATTGGCATGGCCGGGCAGCTCTCCATCACCTTAAGCAGTTGAACAAGTTGGTGGCTCCAAGGGTACAGTCGGCGGTCTTCAGCACGATGTGGAATCGATGGACGACGGCCCGTCGTTTTCAACAACATGGTGGACCATGCCTCCTGTGCAGAGTGCCCCACACACAGGACGCGATTGAGCATTGCGCGAAGTGCCCGGTGGTGAAGCGGCTTGCTGCGCAGTTCTTGCACCTCGACCCGCACCTGTTCGTGAACCTCCATTCTTTTCTTCTGGTAAATCCTTTGGCCAACACCACGGAGATGCTCACGACCATCGCCCTTCTGGTCTATGCGACGTACAGGTGCACCAATTACCAGCGACACGCCCAGACCCCCCTGCCGACGGCAGCACTTTACGACGCAATGACACAATGGGTACGGGAAGGTGTTCGAGGCCACGGCCGTTCCACCCGCGTCCTTACCCGGCGCTGGACTGCGCACGACTCCCATCCGCTCCCCCGGGTGCCGTGATTCCAGTACCACTTCCAGTAGCAATTGCCCTCGGGGTTCGCACTGCCACCTCCACCAGCCGACCTCCAGCCTCCGCAGCCTCAGCGATCCGACCTCCAACCGCCACCGACTCCACCAACTCGACACTCCGACCTGTCCTCTGTCGCAGCGCAGCGCCCAGCACCGGCGACAGCACCAACGCCAGCGCCACCGCCGGCGCCAACGCCAGCGCCTCCACCAGCGCCTATACCAGCACTGTTGTTATCACCGACTCCAACATCAAAACCAACACTTACACCAGCACCATCGACCAGCACCGACGCCAGCACCGACGCCAGCGCCGACGCTAGCACCAACGCCTGCGCCTACACCAGCGCCGTCGCCAGCACTGCCACCAGCGCCAACACCGGCACCTAATTACGCCAGCACCAACGCCAGCGCTTACACTGGCACCGATGCCAGCACATGCACCTACGCCAGCACCAGCCCCAACGCCTACGTCAGCTCCGACATCATCGATAGCATCAGCATCGACGCCGGCACCGACGCCTGCACCGAGGCCAGTACCGACGCCAGCACCAACGCAGGCACCAGCGCCTGCGCCTACGCCAACACCAAAGCCAGCGCCTACGCCAGCCCCGATGCCATCGCTGACAGCCGCACGGACACCGGCATTGACGCCAGCACCGAGGCCAGCACCGACGCCGGCGCCTACGCCAGCACCAACGCCTGCGCATACACCGGCACAAACGCCATCCCCACGCCAGACACATGAATACCAGGCAGCGTGTTACATATTTACGGCTGGGCACTCCATCGGTCATGCGGCTGGGATACGATGGCTTGCACCACAAAGCTTGCACCACACAGTAGGGTTCGCTTGGCCGCCCTGCTGGTGGGGCGGAAATTCGGGCAGTTATCCGCCAGTCACCACAATTCGTGGGCGGACAAATCCTGCCCCCCCCCAGACAGGAGGGCGCCAGGCACAGCACCACACGTGCGCCCAACAACTCTCCCCCCCCGAGACAGCACCACTTGCAGCTGCACCAACACCCCCACGCCGACGTCAGCCCATACGCCAGCAACAACGCCGGCGCCTACACCGACACCACCACCGGCACCCACACCAGCCTCGACGCCAGCACCGACGCCAGCGCCCGCACCAGCACCGACGCCAGCACCGACGCCAACAACCAAGCCGATGTTGGAAAGCCGCTCCAAAACAACAAGGCCGACACCGACGTTGACGCCCACACCAGCACCACACCAGCACCGCATCAGCACAGCACCACACCAGCACCGCATCACACCAGCGCTTGGACTTGCGACGCCGGCACTCACGCCTGCGCCTACACCAGCACCGACGTCAGCACCGACTCCAGCACCAACGCCGGCCATCTGACGACAACACACCAGAGGATTCATGCGTCAGCACCGACACCAACCCCTACGCTGACGCCGAACCGGACACCAATGCCGCCTACACCTGCATTCGACCCGCGGTCGAATGAACCCTGCCCCTGGTGTCTTATCCCACCCCGTGGGATAATGGGTGCGCCACCCACCCCTTCTATCCCCAACTCCGACCCCCCAACTCCGACGTCCAGCTCCGACGCCAGCACCACCGCGGGCGCCTCCGCCAGTGCAGACACCAGCACCGACACCAGCACCCATGCTTGTGCATGTGCCTTCACCGACGCCAACGCCTACACCAGCACCGACGCCAGCACCGACGCCAGCACCGACGCCGACGCCTAACCCGACACCATTGCCAACGCCTCGACCTGCATTCGACCCGCGGTCGAATAAACCTTGCTCCCAGGGTGTCATCCCACCCCGTGGGATAACGAGTGCGCCACCCATCACTTCTATCCCCAGCTCCGACTCCCCATCTCCGACGCCAGCACCACCGCCAGTGCCTACGCCAGAGCAGACGCCAGCACCGACACCAGCACCCACGCTTGTGCATATGCCTTCACCGACGCCAACGCCTACACTGGCACCGACGCCAGACGTGCATGCGACCCGCGGTCGGATGAACCCTGCCCCCGGCGTCTTATCCCACCCCATGGGATAATGTGTGCGCAATCCATCACTTCTACCTTCAGCTCCGACTCCCCAGCTCCGACTCTCTAGCTCCGACGCCCAGCTCCGACGCCCGCGCCACCACCGGCGACTACGCCAGCGCAGACGCCAGCACCGACACCAGCACCCACGCTTGTGCCTATGCCTTCACCGACGCCAACGTCTACACCTGCACAGACGCCAACACCGACGCCAGCACCAATGCCAACGCCTAACCCGACGTCGATGCCAGCGCCTAGACCTGCACTTGACCCGCGATCGAATAAACCCTGCTCCCAGCGTCTTATCCCACCACATGGGATAACGTGTGCGCCACCCACCACTACTATCCCCAGTTCCGACTCCCCAGCTACGACGCCAGCGCCACCACCGGCGCCTACGCCAGCGCAGACGCCAGCGGCGCCCCTTCCACTACCACCACCCGTGCCGAGCAGTCGCACCTCCATTCCAGCTCCGACTCCTGCTCCGACGCTGGCCCCGACTCCAGCTCCTACCCCACCGACTCCGACCTCCCAACGGATGAATTCAATGCACGACCCTGGCGCAGGGAGTTGCGCTGCTGGGCCCATGGCGCACCGGTACCACTACCCGTGCCCGTCACCTTGCAGCCTCCACCCTGCATGGGGAGGGCTACTAACAATCTTCATCGTGGTTCCGATTGTCTTCATCAGCCGTAGCACCAGCAAGATGGGCAGGGAGATCTTGATACCGGCGCCGGGGTACGACAGTATGATGGCGATGGCGTGAGCCGCTCTCTTGCAGGCCCCCTCCTTTGCGTTCCTCTTCCTCCGTCCCCTCCTCGTTGCCTGGGTGCCCGGGCTCTCCCAGTTCTTAGTTAGTGGATCTGGCCTGGTTCTCCTGCGGGGCAGGTGATCCTTGCTCCCTAATACCCCTTTGTGTTTCACTTGTCCTCCTCCTCCTCCCCCTCCTCCTCTTCGCGTGGCGCTACACTGTCCTGCTCACCTTGTTGTGTCGACGACGGAGTGGGCGCGGAAATCTGCAGTCCAGCTTCCCCGCTTTCCCGCCGGGGTAGGGCCCACTCTGTTGTCCTCTTCGTCCTCCTCCTGCTTCCTCCTCCTGGTGCTGGGGGGAAATTCGTTATGTTTCTTTGAACTCGGCTTTAGGTGTGTGGCGGCATCCGCGTTTTGAAGCCTGCTCTTGTGGCTTGCGGCCCGCCCCAGCAGAATGTCGGACTTTAAGTTTTCGTGTTAGTGCACGGTGCTCAGGGTCAGATATATAACATCCGGCAGCTCAGGGTTTTGCTCGATAGGAGTTGGATTCCTGACCGAAGTGTTTTAGGAATTCCAGTAAGCCATCTCTGTCGCCTCCGGGGGGGAATATGACCGGGGCCCGTTTGGGGTGACGTTAACCCGGCCGGCGTTTTTTAGATTTGGCTTATTTTGAGTTCGAGCCTTCATCCAATGGGTGCGGTGGGGGAGAAAAAAACACACCTGTTGTGCAAGCATTTCGCCATCAGAGACAAGAGCCCTCAGGCTTGTCACCACGGATCTTGCGGATGTTCCGCCCGCGCGCAGTCTTTGACATCGCAAGGTCAAAACGAATCTAGCAATCTCGTCGTCCAGAACCTGCATTTGCATGCCACCGCGTTGCCGCCCGTGACGCCTCGTGTGCGCTCGTGGGCAACCCGTGCGCTGGGTGGGTCCTCTGACGTCGCGCGCCTCGTTGCCGCCCGTGCCGCCTCGTGGGCGCTCGCGCGCGCCCCGTGCGCTGGGCTTGCGCCGCACGGCTTGCACCGAGTCGGGCCCGTCCCTCTGCAGCAGAAGCAACCCTAGTTAAAAATAGCCCGGGGACGAGTGCCAGCCATTTTTTTTTTTTTTTTTTTTGTTTGTGTGTGTGTGTGTGTGGGGTATTTTTGATCAATCGTCAAACATTCCCCTGTAGAAGGACATGCCCGACCTAAAGCTTCCACCACATAGCTTTCACCGCATAGCCTGCGCGGCACAGCTTGCACCACATAAGCTTGCATCACATAGCTTATGGTGCCCATGTCTTACCACGAAGCATGCACCGCACAGCTTCGGCCTCCAGGAGAGCGTTTGTGTTCCTGGCGATCACGGGC
>CAUYUJ010021442.1:96506-101506 GCA_963575745.1 Prorocentrum cordatum
GGAGGAGGAGGAGGAGGAGGAGGCGGAGGAGGAGGAGGAGGAGGAGGAGAAGGAAGAGGAGGATGAGGAGGAGCGAGACGGAGCGAGGATGATGAGGAGGAGGAGGAGGAGTATTGGGAGGAGAAGGAGGAGGAGGAGGAGGAGGAGGAGGAAGAGGAGGAGGAGGCGGAGATGGAGGATGTCACCTCGACGATCTTCCCGAGCTCTGCGAAGCTTGCGCGACCTGCGCAGTCAAAATGCAGCGTGCCCAAAGGCACGTTCCTGCCTGTCGCCGTGGCCTTATGCTACTGCGCGTCGTGGCTCTCGGCTCCTGCGCCCGTCCCCTCCTCTGCCTCTGCTTTTTCACCGTCTCTCGACCCGTCCTCTCCGTCCTCGCACTCGCCTGCCCCGCGCCGAGCGCGACAAGTCCTGGCTTGAAATCCTGCTTCTACGGGAAGCGCAGCATTTGCTGCTTCTGTGTGACGCCCAGCAACATGGGACTGTTGTCTGGTATAATTCTTGCCAGGAGCTCCGTACGTGTAACTGCACGCACGACGTGGTGGCAGACTTGGGCGAGAGCTGGATACACACGTGACCGCATGTCTTTCCAGGCCTCGGCCCTGGCTGGGCTAAGTACGCCAGCCCTCCGCACGCGTATCCATCAACTGTCCTCAGGATGCTCCGCATGTGATTCCAGCCACGTATGTTTCCAGCTTCCTGGATTGCTGCAGCCACGCACCTATACTTTCTCTATCGTACCCCCCCTGGTCATTCAGAAAACGAGGATGCAGTACGTTGCTGGCAAGGTCAGAACGGGAAGTGGCCCGCGTACATTCCGTGTGTTTACGCCATTCCGCACGGATCCAGGCTCTGTGGTGCGCCCAAGCGACGTAGTGGACGCAACTGTTGCTGCGGCATCCGTGGTGTGTGTGTGTATGTGTGTGTGTGTGTGTGTATGTGTGTGTGTGTGTGTGTATGTGTGTGTGTGTGTGTGTGTGTGTGTGTGTGTGTGCGGGTGCGTGCGTGCGTGCGTGCGTCCGTGCGTGCGCGCGCGCGCGTGTGTGTGTGTGTGTATGAGTATGAGTATGTGTGTGCGCGCGTGCGTGTGCGTGTGCGTGTGCGTGTGCGTGTGCGTGTGCGTGTGCGTGTGCGTGTGAGTGTGAGTGTGTGTGTGGTGGTGTGGTGTGGTGTGGTGTGGTGTGGTGTGGTGTGGTGTGGTGTGTTGTGTTGTGTTGTGTTCTGGTGTGGTGTGGTGTGGTGTGGTGTGGTGTGGTGTGGTGTGGTGTGGTGTGGTGTGGTGTGGTGTAGTGTGGTGTGGTGTGGTGTGGTGTGGTGTGGTGTGGTGTGTGTGTGTGCGCTTCTGTGAAAAGAATCAAATTAAAGTTCAATAAGCAGTAAGAGTGAGGATGATGAGGAGGAGGACGACGACGGTAGGAAGGAGGAGGGAGAAGGACGGATGAAAGAGGAACGGCGACGAGGAGGATGATCATGTGGAGGTGGACGAGGAAGAAGAAGAGGGAAGAGGGAGAGCAGGGAGAAAACCATATTCTGTTACCATGACCCTCTTACTTTGCGACCCGTTACCCAGAGCTATCCATCGCAGGTTCTTTGTATATCAGTAGCATGGTGTACGCTCTGCCGTATCATATCCCTACAAGTATTTGCTATCCGAGCTGTTTGGCAATTCCTAGGTATTCCTGGACGGCGCTGGCGCGAATCATGACGTGACCATCGGTGGGGCGGCGGCGGCGGGGTCGGTCACGGGCGCTATTGCGAACAGTCATACTTTGCACCACGTCTATTCTCCTTTCAGATACCTAAATGGCCTTCGGCCTATCCCGCCACAGTGCCTGTTCTTGGGGTTATGAGCCTCTAGGGTGTTCGTTGGGATGTCGCGGGGGGGCTCTCCGGGGCCTCTTGGGAGCCGTTTTGGAGCGTCTTGGCAGCTGTTTGGGGGCCTCTTGTGGCGTCTTCGGAGGGGTCTATGGGGGCCTCTTGGGGGCCTCTTGGGGTCTCCTGGGGGCCTCCTGGGGTCCTCTTTGGGCGGAAGACTTGGATTTTCGGTTCGTGTTCCCCCTCTTGGGTCCTTCTCGGGGCTGTCTCTTGGCCTTCTTGGGCCGTCTTAGGCGCCTCCGGGGCCGTCTTGGAGACTTCTTGGTTCGTGCTGGGGCCCTCCTGGGGGCCTCTTGGGCCGTCTTGGGGTGGTCCTGGGGGCCTCATGGGCTGTCTTGGAGCGTCGGGAGCTCGAAAAGTGGGGGGCCCCAAATCATTGAAACACCCATGGGAAGTTATTGGTTTTGGCCCCTCGGGGTACTCTTGGGCAGGCCCTGGGCGTCTCGGAGGCCTCTTGGGCCGTCTTGGGACCATCTTGGGAGTGTTGGTGTGCTCTTTCGGCGTCTCGGGGCGCTCTTGGGCCGTCTGGAGGGTCTCCTGGGGGCCCTCGTGGCCCGTCTTGGGGCCCTCCTGGACCCCAGAAGTCGCGCGGGGAGATGCGGGGGGTCCCAGGTGGCACGCGCCACACCCGACGAGGTTTGGCAATTTGGGGCCTGGTCCCTTCAAGACTCCTCAGGATTGAGGACTGCGGCTTCAGGGATTCCAGTCGGGGCGCTGAAAAAGAAACCCTTTCCTTTGGGGAGGGGCTCGGTGTTCCTTGATTGTTGCGCAGTTTGCCTTGGGTTTTCCTTTCGTTTCCATGGGAAATATGGGAACAAGGGGCCTCGTTCCTTGTTTAGGGTTCCTTAGGTCAACGCCCCGACTGTAGGCAAAGGAGCTGAGGACACGCCCACTATCCAATAGTACCATGCTGGCCACGCGCCCGCGCCGTCACTCGCGCATGTCGAACCTAATATAAGAAACCATGGTGTTCCGAAGCCTTTCAATAGACATAGCTTTTCAAGCACACATGTAATCCGTTGTTCCCGACCGTCCTATGCTGGTGGGCCATCGTTTTGAAGAGGCAGCCCCGCGTCTCTCCTTCCTCTCCTCCTCCCCCTCCTCCCTCCCTCCATCATCATCATTATCATCATAACCTTCATCACATCCCTCACACGTTTCGTGGCCCCATATGGCGGCTCCACCCAAGGTGCCAGTAGCGCAGTCCGCATTGCGGCGCCGCCCCAGTTTGGCACACCCCTCACAAGTGCCGTGGCTCCATGGGGAACTCCACCCGAGGTCACAGTGACGCAGTCCGCGTGGCGGCGCGGCCCCAGTTTGGCACACCCCTCACACGTTTGGTGGCCCCATAGGGAGCTCCACCTGAGGTCCCAGTGGCGCCTTCCGCGTGGCGGCGCGGCCCCAGTTTGGCACACCCCTCACATGTTTGGTGGCCCCATAAGCTCCACCTAAGGTCCCAGTGGCGCCGTCCGCATGGCGGCGCCGCCCAATTTCGGCACACCCCTCACACGTTTCGTTGCCCCATAGGGGGCTCCACGAAGGATCCCAGTAGCGCAGTCCGCATGGCGGCGCCGCCCCATTTTGGCGCACCCCTCACACGTTTCGTGGCCCCATAGGGAGGTCCACCTGAGGTCCCAGTGGCGCAGTCCGCATGGCGGCGCAGTCCCATTTCGACACACCCCTCACACTTTTCGTGACCCCATGAGCTCCACCTCAGGTCCCAGTTTAGTTGCGCAGTCCGCATGGCGGCGCCGCCCCAGTTTGGCACACACGTCACACGTTTGGTGGCCCCATAGGGAGGTCCACCTGAGGTCCCACTGGCGCCGTCCGCATGGCGGTGTCGCCCCATGTCGGCACACCCCTCACATCTTTCGTGGCTCCACAGGGAGCTCCACCTAAGGTCCCAGTGGCGCCGTCCGCATGGCGGCGCCGCCCAATTTCGGCACACCCCTCACACTTTTCGTGGCCCCATAGGGGGGCGCCACCGAGGGTGACAGTGGCGCCGCCCGCATGGCGGCGCCGCTCATTTCAGCACACCCCTTACACGTTTCGTGGCCCCATAGGGGGCTCCATGTAAGGTTCCAGTGGCTCCGTCCGCATGGCGGCTCCGCCCTGTGTGGGCACACCCCTCACATGTTTTTGGTGGCCCCAGTGGCTACGTTCGCATGCGCCCACCGCACCTATTTCGGCACACCCCTCACACGCTTCGTGGTTCCATATGGAATGCCTCCGCCGGCCCCAGTGGCTGCTTTCGTATGCGCCCACCGCACAATTTTTGGCACACGGCGTGCTGGGCAGATCCTCCTACCAGCCTTCTTGCCCAACGACCCGTTGGCCTGCCTGTGGGATGCCCCTGCAGCAGCACCAGGCTTGCTCGCCGCCTTCTTCGAGAGCCTCGGTGCTGCGGCCCTGGTCCGCTCGCTGGCCCTTCGTGGCCGTCTGCCAGGCCACCCCGGCCTCGGGCCCCAAGTTCCCCTGGCAGCCGTGCCGGGCCCACCCCCGACCGCAAGCGGCCCTGGGCAGGCCGAGCGCGAAGCGTCCACCGACAGCGGGAACGCGCCGCTGGACCCAGACACTGGAGAGCTCGTCCCTTGGCCTGGTCAGCGGCGCGAGCCAGGGCTTACGAGTCTCGATGCCGTCAACTGGTTCCTCGTGGACGACGACTCCTTCGCTCCCGACGACGGGTCCGACGCAGATGATGAGAGTCCCCCCGCCTCGAACATCCCTTCGATCGGCTGCGCCAGGCGGCCCCGCGGAGAGGCAGGTTGAGGATGCCTTCCAGGCTGCATAGAACGAGTGGCGCCGAAGCTCCACGCGCTGACTGATCGCGGGCTCCCTCCCGCGTTTGCGGCGCTTTGGCGGCCTCGGATGCGGACCTGCCCATCCTTGGCGCCGGCCTTTCCGCTGCCTCCTCCCCCGGCCGCCCGCGCCCGACGCTGCTGTGCACTTGCCCACCGGCCCGACCACTTCCGCGACCCCTCGCCGTGAGATCGCCAGCTCCGAGCCCGTCTTTGCCAGCAGCCGCACTGTGGGTCTCTGGGGTGACCACTGGGCAGATCGCCCGCCCCCTTGTGCGGCCTCGCTCCGCGGTGTTGCCCGCAGCGTGGCGCCTGGCGCCCCCGCACCCC
>CAUYUJ010021442.1:109006-139088 GCA_963575745.1 Prorocentrum cordatum
CGGATGCAAGTAGTGGCGCTGCTGGACGTGATGTCTCATCGATTGTCATCCCGGGCACGCTACCACCGGTCCGCTATCATACATCAGGGGGAAAAAAGATTCGAGTAGAGGGTCGACTGCAGAGTCGATTCACCCCCAAACCAATTCCCGTCGAATCTGCGAAATATACTTACAATTCTGCGTAGACCTCTTGACTAGTCTACGCACTTTCTCATGGGGTCGACGGGAAAATCAATTTCGGGGTAAGTCAATTCTGTAGCCGATCCCGTACTCGAGAGATGGGTACTGCAAGCATGGGTTCGAAGACCGACAGCTTATGCTGTCCGCTTTGGTCCAGGTGCGCTGTCGGTGTCGCCGCGGACGTGGTCCACTTGAGACAGAAGGTCGCCTGCCCAACAGCGGCCGCTGTCGGTTTTAGGCAACTGTTGATGTGGGGCGTCGTGCCCATATTTGTGTACACATCTCGGGCGTGCCAAATTATGGTGTCTCGGCGAAATGATTTTGTTTAATATTCGACGCTGGTGTGCAGTTCGCAGTGTGCTGATAGCACGGCAATCTCTGGGGTCTCTGAGGCAAATGGCTGTGGATGTGGGGAAGCGATGCTGCAATCCCGCCCATCCCGCCTGCGCTAAATTGCGTACGCAAGCATCCTGCCACTATCTGAATTCAGAACGATATTCCAATGATGTTCAAGAACAGAGTCTGGCGCCCGATGTTTTCGAGCCAGGCGTTGTTTCGTGTTTCGGGCCGCAGGGCCCTGACATATCGATCTGGCTCGAAATATGGTGCGGGAAGATGGGGTCCGTGGCTTCGGTTTTGACTTTTCACCATGTCGCACTTTTTCCCCGACGTCGGATCTCAGGGTTCCGTCTCTTCCCTCTTCTTCCTCCACGCAAGTTGTCCGAGATGCGCCATATACAAATTCGGCTATATCATGAACAGCTGTTGAAACAAAATCCTCCACGTTGGTTGGACTTGCGGGTGATTGGGAGAAGGAGATGAACTGAACACTGCGGCCAGCAGAGACAGACCAAGCCAGCATGAGAGTGCATGGATGAGGCCCGAACCTCAGAAAAAGGGACGGGTGATATCCCAGAGCACTCTCACGCTAACGTGTCGTAGCTTACACGCGGCGCAAGTCCAAAGCCAAGGCGGGTTCTAGCGCCTTTGCTGACTCGTACTTGTAAGACGGGTATTTACATTCACCACGCGCTACCAAGCGGCCTTGTGGGATTCACGAGGCACTGCTCGGGAAAAGGGCATTTTTTCTTTCAGGGCCAATTTTCAAGATCAATTTTTTCTCGAGTCCAACATGATTCTTTCCAGGACCCGCCGTTTGGGACATCCTTTCAAACTCCCATTGAAGGACTGGTTGGTTGGTGTGGGTTGGTTGGCTGATTAGATCGCGGATTGCCGGGCCATTTTTCGTTTTGAAGGTTAGTTTTTTCCGGGTCAAGAGAATTCTATGCGGGACCCGCCGTGTGGGCCGTTCTGCTCAAATCTTTTGGGAAGGGTTGGTCGGTTCGTGGGTCGGTTGGCTGGTTGGCTCACCAGATTCTGGGTCAACCATTTTCTTCTTGGGGTGGTTGGTTGGCTGGTTGGTTGGTTGGTAGGTAGGTAGGTAGGTAGGTAGGTTGGTTGGGCGGCAGTTGGTTGGTGGGTTGGTTTGTGGATTGGTTGTTGATTGCTTGAGCAGTTGGTTGGTCGGTTGGTCGGTTGGTTGATTGGTGGGTTTGTTGGCTGGTTGGCTCACTGATGTCCGGGTCAATTTGTTTTTCCGAGGCGATGGGGTGGTTGGTTGGTTGGCTGGTTGGCTGGTTAGTTGGATGGCCGGATGGTTCGTTGGTTGGCCGGTTAGTTGGCCGGTGAGACATCGTCAGCTAGTCTTGATAGACTTTGAGCCGTAGTCCAAGTCCAAGTCCAAGAGGAGGATGAGGAATGTCAATGTTGACTTAAGCCAGTTTTGCTCAAGCCGTTTTGACTCAAGCTGCTGTGGTGGATGCTGGACATCAGTCGAGGGTCTCGAGAAGGCACGCTTTCTCTTGAATTGTCGATCAAGAAGTGTGGCTCGACAAAGCAATGGTGCACAGCACTGCAGTTGCTTCGCGAAGGGATTCGGTCAGGAGTGCAACTCTTCCCAGGCCACTACCTTGCGACTGTCAGCGCATGCGGAAAAGGCGGGCAGTGGCAACGTGCACTGTCGGTGCTCACTGCGATGTGGCAGTCGAAGCTTGCTCCCGATGTCGTCGGCTACAGCGTTGGGGTCAGCGCATGCGCAAAGGGCTGGCAGTGGCAGGCGGCGTTGTTGCTGCTGCGCGAGATGCGGGAGTCGAATTTGGAGTCCGACATCATCTGCACCAATCAGAAATCTTAAGAACAAACCGGCGTCACACCAACATACTTCTACTATATGTGCGTCGCCCCCCCCCCCCCCCAGAGGCGACGCGCGCACCGAGGAATCTTATAGTATATGCGTCGCGGCGGGCGCTTTTCGGCCACACCGCTCGGGAAGCGATATACTACAAGATGGGTGTACCATATGTTCGGGTCGGACGCCTGCCTGCAAGGAGGATATCTAGTATTAGTATGTCGCTGTGCGTCCTGTCATCTGCACCGATCGGAAATCTTAGGAAACAACGTCAACGTTCAAGACTCCAGGAGGGTAAAAAACACACAGACACAAATCATCGTCGATGCCCCCCAAATATGTGGGAAACTATGGGAGGTGGGGGGAAGACACGAACCCAGAAAACATGGGGGAATATGGGGCATCCTGTTATATCTGTGTGTGTGTGTGTTTATTTGTGTATTCCCCCCAAATGTGGAAAATATGGGAAGTGGGGGGGAAGACACAAACCCAGAAAACATGGGGGAATAGGGGGAATCCTGTTATATCTGTGTGTGTGTTTATTTGTGTGTCCCAGGGCCCCTTCAAAGACTTTCTGGGCCCAGACCCCGGGCCGTTCTCTCTCTTTCGGCGGTGTCTGTGGCTCGCCTTGACCTTCGCAGACTGTGCCCTGGGCTGCTGTTTCGGAAGCCGCTTCGAGGGAAGGCCAATTTCTCAGCTCCGCATCGTCTTAGCTCCAAGCAGGGGTGCATACTTCGACGGCGAGCGAGGGGGAGGGGAAAATGAGAAGGAGAAGGCGTTCTCAGAAGGCGGCGGGACTTCTCAGAAGCCTCCACGCCTTCAGGGCCTGTCTGTGTCTTCGGGGAACGCCGAGAAAACTTTTCAGAAGGCCGGGGAACTTCTGAGCCCTCTGCAAAGGTCTTCTCCTTCTCACTTCCCCTCCGGGCTCGCCGCCGACCAGCGCTCCGGGGGCGGTCCTGCACGGCCCTGGACGGTCGCTAGAGGGCTCCAAGACGTCCAACGACAGCTCAGAGACGCTCAAGAGAGCGCCCCGATGGTCCCAGAGAGCCCGCAGCGAGCGCTTCACCATGGCCCACCGGCTACAAGACAAGCCAGGAGGCCTCCCAAGACGGCCCAAGAGGACCCCGATGGCGGCCCCACGAGGCCCAAATCGTAGACCTCCATAGTTTCGAACGGATTTTCACCAGAAACTGGAACATACACATTACCAGTTGCGGGCTGTTATTCGATTCCAGGACTTTTTGCGGGTCGGGGACGACGTCGGGGTTGCGTGGCGTATTTTTTTTTTACCCGTCCCCAGGAAACAACAAAACATGTATACACCAGGATCCCGGATCCGCTTTCCTGACACCAGGACCCGCGTTCCTGTGCGAGTTTCCGTGCGGTGCCAGAAAAAAGCGTTGGCGTATAGAGTTTTCGGCTCCTTACATGTTCGCCCAGCGAGAGGCTCCAGACGGCTCCCAGCGCCGCCTAGGTCGCCCCTCTCATTGCCCCTCAGGCTCCCAAGAGAGGCCCCAGAGGGCCCAACAGGGCTCCAAGAGGGCCCTGGAGGGCCCGAAGGCGGCCCCAAGGAGCCCCCATATGCCCTCCAAGACGGCTGCAAGAGAGTCCCCACAGCCGTTGAGAGCGCCAAGGACGCCCGAGGAAGCCCAAGGCGATTCCGCAGTAAGCTTCCGGGGCCGTCCTCCAAGAGGGGCTCTGGCGGACAGCCCGGGAACGGCCCCAGAGGCGCCCCAAATGCCGCGAGAGGTCTTCCGGGGGCCCCAGACAGCCTCGCAGAAGGACCCGGGGTGCCCCCGACACGGCTCAGGACCCGAGGGACCCCCAGAAGGCCCCGAGGCTGGCCTCCGAGGCCCCTCACAGGCCCCCTGGGCGGCCCCGAGTGTCGGGGAGGTGATGCGGGGGCCGCGTGTGGACCGGAGCGTGCGCCCCGGCAGAAGCGTTGTGCCGGGGTGCTGGTGCCCGGTCGAAGCTCTCGGTCGGCCGACGTGGATGCTCTCTCGATCTCCAAGCTGCCGATCCTGCAGGCAGGGAGGAGCGTTTCGCGAGGCGTCAAAGGGCAGCAGCGCAGCTCGCCACGGCAGGAGCTCCCCGCATCCCCCTCCTCCGCGGAGTCGCTGCCGCGGCACGCTCGGGCGCTCCTGCACTGTGCTGCCCCCCGTCCTCTCCACGAGCTCCACGAGCTGTTCGGCTTCGACGCCCTGTTCTGTAGATTCCGCCTACGGTCTGCGAGTCCCAGGTTCAGCAAACCGTGGGTTTGATCCACGGATTCGCACTGGTCACTTACAGCGCTGGGATCAGCGCGTGTGAGAAGGGCGAGCAGTGGCAGCGGGCGCTGGCGCTGCTGATCGAGATGTGGAATGTGAAGCTGGAGCCCGACGTCATCTGCTACAACGCTGGGATCAGCGCGTGCGCGAAGGGCGAGCAGTGGCAGCGGGCGCTGGCGCTGCTGAACGAGATGTGGAATGTGAAGCTGGAGCCCGACGTCATCGGCTACAATTCTGGTATCAGCGCGTGCGAGAAGGGCGAACAGTGGCAGCGGGCGCTGGCGCTGTTGAGCGAGATGTGGGAGGTGAGATTGGAGCCCGACGTCATCAGCTGCAATGCTGGGGTCAGCGCGTGCGAGAAGGGCGAGCAGTGGCAGCGGGCGCTGGCGCTGTTGAGCGAGATGTGGGAGGTGAGGTTGGAGCCCGACGTCATCTGCACTACAATTCTGGTCGTTGCGCGTGCGAAAAGGCCTTGTAGTGAAGAAGCTGCCCCCGAGCGCCCGAAGCGCCCCGGCGCTCTCCGACGGCTCCAGAGAGCCCCTCGGTGGCCCTAAGACGGCCTCTGACAGCCCCAAGGCAGCTCTGAGACGCTCCAGAGCGCGCGAGGACGGCCCAAGCGGAGGCGAACAGAGCCCCATGTCAGCCCAAGACGGCCCGACGACGGGCCAGGGGCCTCGGAAAACGGCCGAAGTGGACCACGATGACGGTCCCCCGAGGTCAAAAACACACACGCACACACTTTTTCGTCAGCGGCGAGGCGGCGAACTCTGCTCGAGCGAGAAGCTAGATAGGGGCACTAACTAGCGAATTGGCCGGCGGGCAAAGAGAGGGGAGGACGGCCGAGAGGAAGAAGGAACGCGCAGACGCCGAAGAATTCGACGCTGAGCAGCCGGGGGGGGCAGCAGCATCACACATACACACACACACACACACGCATTTTTTTGTTTGTTGTTCTTTTTGTTTTAAAATAGGTTTTCCATGGTCTCGTCATTTCAGGCCGAGAGAACGGCCCCAGACGGCTCCAGGGCCATCCCAGATCGCTCCGAGACGGTCCAGGAGGCCCTGCCGGGTGCCCCAAGACTGCCCCAGAGGGCCCGAAGAGTGCCAGGGAGAAGCCCA
Source organism: Prorocentrum cordatum (assembly GCA_963575745.1). Lineage (NCBI taxonomy): Eukaryota > Dinophyceae > Prorocentrales > Prorocentraceae > Prorocentrum > Prorocentrum cordatum. The sequence continues at coordinate 114,761 of CAUYUJ010021442.1, forward strand.
AGACAGCCTGATAGAGCCCTGGTGGCCCCCAGGACAGCCCCAAGAGGGCCCTAGGAGCTGCCCAACAGGCATCAAAGCGAGCTCGAAGACGGCTCGAGACCTCCTACATGGCCCCAGGACAGCCCAAGACGCCCCCGAGACGGCTCAAGAAGGCTCTGAAATGGACCCAAAGGGCCCCCAGAGGCTCTGGAGAGACCCTCACGGGGCTCGAAGAGGGCCGAAGGGAGCCCAGACGACGTCCTTCTCGCAGCCCCCAAAGGGCCAAGAATCCTCCAAGGACCACTCCCACATGCCCCATAGACACCCAAGAAATTCCGATGGTTCCCAAGGAGGAGCTCCCAAGGAGAGTGCTTCGAACCACGGCACTCTTTCGCCGTCTCTCGAATCCTCAACGCACACCCCCAAGGCAGGCCCCAGACCACTCCGAGATGCCCCAGAGCCTCCCGAGAGACTTCCACAGTCCCTACAGAACTCCCAGGAGCGGTCCCAGGGCCACTCCGAGATGTCCCAGAATCGCTGATATTCCGACGCTTGCCAAAAGACTCCGACAGTTCCTACGGAACTCCCAAGAGCGGCCCCAGGAAGAGACCCCCCAAACGAGGGGGGGGCGTTGGTCAAGGAATGTGCCCAGGAGGCTTCAGACCCTGAAGGATTCCTTACCTGATGAGGGCGGCGGTGATATCCATGGCCAATCCACTGTCAGAGTTCAGCCGGCTTCCAGACTCTAGGTTCCTTATGCAATGGTTCCCTGTCCGATGCCCTCACCGTAGCTCCCACAGAGCTCCCGAGAGCGATCCCAGGACCACTCCGAGATGGCCCAGAGTCGCCCTCGAGACCCCCCCCCCACGGCCGATCAGGGGTGACGTGTGCGGAGGAGGAGGAGGAGGAGGAGGGGGAGGAGGAGGAGGAGGAGGAGGGGGAGGAGGAGGAGGATGAGGAGGAGGAGGAGGAGGAGGAGGAGGAGGTTCTCGAGGCCGGGGGATTGTGGAGCACCTTGTCGTTTTCATAATTTTTTTGTTTTATTTATTTATTTATTATTATTGTTATTATTTTTTATATATCTATATATATAAACACATGCACAATCGAGTGACACGCTCTTTCACCCTTGAATATTTGATTGTTTTTTTGTCATTTTTCTTTTCGCCACGATCCCCTCATACTAATCGTTTCTCGTTACATCGTTCTCTAGTGTTCTCTCTCTCTCTCTCGTTGTCTCTCTCTCTCGCTCTCTTTGTCTATCTCTTGCACCAGGCCAATGCATGCCGATGCGGTACAAATCCATTCCCAACCAACACCAATGCCAATGCAATGCCAATGGGGGAATCCTTTCGTTCGGTAGATTTCAAGAATAATACTTTGTGGATGATGTCATTACGAATCCTTCTTCGGAGGATTTCAATTGCAATGCTTCTGTGTAGGGTTTCGATAGGGATCCTCATGTGAATGGTTTCGCTAGGAATCCTTCATGTAGGAGGATTCAGTCGGAATCGTTCCTGTGGAGTGTTTGGGTAGGAGTCCGTCTGCGGAGGGAGCGATTAGGACTCGCCAGCGCAATGCCAAAGCTTCGCCATCGCAATGCCAAACCAATGCCAAGGCGATCCCAATTCAATGCCAATGCAATGCCAATGGGGGGTATCTTTTGTTGTAGATTCCAAAAGGAGTCCTACCTGTGGAGGGTTTCGATTGGAATCCTTCCGTGGGGGGTTCCAGTCTGAATCTTTTATGTGGGGGGCTTTCAAAAGGATCCCTTCTTGTGGAAGGTAAGGAATCCTTCTGTGGTGGGAGCCACTCGAACTCGCCAGCGCAATGCCGAAGCGGTGCCAATGCAATGCCAAACCAATGCCGATGCAATGCCAATGGGGGGAATTGTTTGTGGTAGATTTCAATAGCAATCCTTCTAAGAACCTTTCTTCGGGGGATTTCAATAGGAAACCTTCTATGGAGGGCTTCGCATGGAACCCTCCAGTTGAGGATTTCAATTTGAATCCTTCGTGTGGGGGGGATTCAATAGGCATCCTTTTTGTGTGTGGGGGTGTTCAATAGGAACCCTTCTGTGAATTGTTTGAGTAGGACTCACCAGCGCAATGTCAACGCAATGCCAACGCACTGCTAAAGCACTGCCATTGCAATGCCAACGCAATGCCAAAGCGATGCCAAACCGTTGCCAAACCAATGCCAATGCAATACCGATGGCGGGATATCCGTCTTCCAACAGATTTCATTAGGAATTGTTATGTGAATGATTTTGTTACGAATCCTTCTTCGGAGGATTTCGATAGGAATCCTCCCGTGGAGGGTTTCGATTGGGATCTTTCTGTGTGGGGGGTTTCACTTTGAATCCTCCATGTGGGGGCTTTCAAAAGGATCCCTTCTTGTGCAAGGTTTTCATAGGAATCCTTCAGTGGGGGGAGCCATTAGAACTCGCCAGCGCAATGCCAACGCAATACCAACGCAATGCTAAACGAATGGCAAAGCGATCCCGATCCAATGCCAATGCAATGCCAATGGGGGAAATCGTTTGTGGTCGGGTTCAAGAAGAATCCTTCTATGGAGGGCTTCGAATGGAATCTTTACGTGAGGGAGTTTACTGTGAACCCTTCTTGTGGGATATTTCAATCGGAATCCTTCTTGTGGGGGGTTCAACAGGAATCATTCTGCGAAGGGATGTGTTGGAACTCGCCAGCGCAATGCCAGCGCAATGCCAACGCAGTGCCAACGCAATGCCATACCAATGCCAAAGCGATCCCAACCCAATGCCAATGCACTGCCAATGGGGGAAATCCTTTGTGGTAGATTTCAATCGGCCCCAAGACTGACCGAGAGGCGCCGGGACAGCGCCGGGACAGCCCAAGAGACCCTCAAGAGGCAAACAGAAGCTTCCAGAGGCCCTGGATGCTTGTACTCTTGGAAGCGTCGTCGTAGAAACGACGATTGGCACGATGGAACATCGAGGATGAGAAAGGTGGATGGACGGGGAAAGAGGAGGATCCAGCAGCACGGAACACAAGCAACGGCCTGCAGCAGCTGCAGCAGCAGCACGCGTTGACATCACCAGTGCCAAGCAGCATCCTGCAGCAAGCAGCAGCAGGCAGGCGGCAACATCCACCACCAGGCAACAGCAAGTACATGCACCAGTCCGTAGCAAGCCGTTGCCGCAGGCGGCAGCAGAAGAAAGACCAATTCAACGGCCGCAAGTGGCAACACGCAGCACGCAGCAACAGCAAGCGGTTTTAAAAGGCACGTGGCAGGTGCAAGCACGCTTGCCCAGACACTGCTCTCCACTTCGAACAGTTGTCGTGGATGTAGTCCACGGCTCAGCCCTAGTCAGCTACAATGCTGGGATCAGCGCGTGCGAGAAGGGGGAGCAGTGGCTGCGGGCGCTGGCGCTGTTGAGCGAGATGTGGGAGGTGAGGTTGGAGCCCGACGTTACCAGCTACAGCGCTGGGATCAGCGCGTGCGAGAAGGGCGAGCAGTGGCAGCCGGCGCTGGCGCTGCTCAGCGAGATGTGGGAGGCGAAGCTGAAGCCCAGCGTCATCTGCACTACAATTCTGGTCGTTGCGCGTGTGGAGGGGGCGAAAAGCTGGCGAGCTGCCCCCGAGCACCCGAGGCGCCCCGGCGCTCTCCGACGGCTCCAGAGAGCCTCCGGGTGGCCCCACCACGGCTTCTGACAGCCTCGAGAGCTCTGAGACGCTCCAGAGCGCGCGAGGACGGCCCAAGAGAACCCGAACGGAGCCCCATGACAGCTTAAGACGGCCCGACGACGGGCCAGGTGCCTCCGAAAACGGTCGAGCTGGACCCCGATGACGGTCCCCCAAGGCCAAGGCCATATCCAAGGCCATACATTTTCGTTGGACTTTGAGGTTTTCCATGTTCTCGCCATTTCGGGCCAAGAGCGGCCCCAGACTGCTCCAGGGCCATCCCATATCGCCCCAGGACGGTCCAGGAGGCCCCGCCAGGTGCCCCAAGACGGCCCCAGAGGGTCCGAAGGCTGCCCAAGAGAAGCTCAAGACAGCCTCATGGAGCCCCCGGTGGCCCTCAGAACAGCCCCAGGAGGGCCCCAGGATCTGCCCAGCAGGACCCAACGCGGGCTCCAGGACGGCCCGAGGTCGCCGACATCGCCCCAGGACAGCCCGAGAGGCCCCCGCGACGGCTCAGGAGATCACCCAAGTGGCCCAAGAAGGCCTTCAAGAGCTGCCGAAGAGGGCTCAAAGCGGGCTCCCAAACGGCCCGAACCATCCAACATAGCCCCCAGAGTTCCCGAGACTCCCAACATTAGCCGCCCCCCAGATGGCCCCAGGACGTCCCAATAAGCCCCCACGACGGCCCAGGTGCGCTCCAAAGTGGCTCCAGAGACGCCCCAGAGGGTCCACTCGACGGGCCTCCCTCCGCTCCCACTAGGCCAAGAGCCTCTCCAGGACCACTCCTTCCCAGGACCACTCCGATGCCCCAGAGTCTCCCAAGAGACTCCGACACTTTCCAAGGAGCTTGAACCAGAGCGCCATCAGCCACACAGCACCCCTTCGCCGTCTCTGGAACCCCTAAAAGCCCCAAAGAAAGCCGCGGACCCAAAACGAAACCCCAGACCACTTCGAGGCGCCCCAGACCCTCCCAAGATATTCAAATCATTCTGGCGGAGCTCCCAAGAGAGCCTCTCTCCCTTGTGTCTCCCCAGCAGCCTTCAACAAAGCCTCTTACCCATAACAACGCCCAACGAGCCTCCTCTCCCCGTTCAGCTCTCTTCTCTCACTCATCCTCCCTCCTCCTCCTGATCCTTCTTTTTGGCTCACCTTCTCCCAAGCTCCAGCCACTCTTGGCTTCGCACACAGCCGATTCTGGGTGGCCCCTGCAGCAGCACCCGCATCCTTTGCTGTCTCCGAAGGTATCCAAAGAATTCGAAGAGGAGGACAAGAGGAGGAGGAGGAAGATTTTGAAGATCGTCCTCGCTCCAGAGTCACTCTCTTCCTCGAACTCCTGCTTGCTCTCATGCGTCTCACTCCCTCCTCCTCTGCCCCCCGCACACCCCAGCACGTCTCCCCCCCCACAGCGATTAGGAGTGACAAGGGGTACCTTCTTCTCTCTTCTCTACCCTGGCTTCCTCGTTTGCGAGCCTGGCTTCTCCCTTTCTCTGGACTGCTCTGTTCCTCCCACCACCCCTCCGATTTAGGGGTGACAAGGAGGACCTTCTCATATCTTCTCTGCCTCGGCTTCCTCATTTGGGAGCCTGCACCACCCCCATCTCCAGTACCGCTCTCCTCCTCCTCCTCCTCCTCCTCCTCCTCCTCCTCCTTCTGCAAAAGGCTGCACCGAGACCGGACCGCGGGAAGCCTTTGATGCCGCAAGAAGCCCTGCAGGGGCCGCTCCGAGGTATCCCAGACCCTCCCAAGACACTCGAAGACGGCCACCGGCCCTGGATCTCTCGGAGCCTGCAGCAGGCCCTGGAGCAAACCCGCAGGCGTCGGCGACACGTGCGCGTCCGGGACCGACACCTCGACCTGCCGGCCGTGGATGTCTGGCTCGCACCAGTCCCTCCTGCATGGCCGGCAGGGGCGCGTGCCGGAAGGAGGACAGGGCAGCTGTCGGCAGAGCCCTGCTGCGGGGCCCCGCGAGATCCCGGGCGGCCCCGAGGCGCCGGAGGGCCTCCCCACGGCTGCTCGAGGGCCACGGAGGGCCCCGAGACGGTCCAAGAGGGCCTGCGAGGCGGTCCACCGAGCGCTCGAAGACGCTACAGAGAGCCTCCAGGCGGCTCGCACAGGCAAAAATCGGTCCAAGAGCTGAGGGAGATGGGCACTTTCGCAACTCCCGGGCTTTTCCTTCTCAAAGCGTCCACGACGATCAGGCCTCCAAGATCGGCCCAAGACGTCTCAGGATGCCTTCATGAGGCTCCCAAGACGGCCCCCGACGGCCCCAGGACCGCTCCTCTGGCGCCCACTACAGCCCAAGAAGCAGTCAAGACAGCCCCAAGAGCGGCCACAGATGGCCCAGGACGGTCCCCAGTCCACGAAGACGGCCCCACAAGCAACAAAACCAACATTTTCGCAAACCCCGTGCTTTTCGTTTTCAAAGCGTCCAAGACGACAATAGGGACCCCCAAGATCGGCCCAAGACGTCTCCGAAGGCCCTTATGAGGCTCCCAAGCTCCTCTGTCGCCCGTTACAGCCCAAACAGCAGTCAAGACAGCCCCAAGGGCGGCCATAGATGACCCAACAGGGTTCTAAACGGTCCCCAGATGGCCCCACAGGCGCCCAAGTCGGCCCCAGACGGCCCCAAGAGGCACCCACCAGGGCCCCAAGACGCTCCAGGTGTTCTCTCCGAAGATGTCTGAGAGAGGCCGCACAAGCAAAAGTCGTCCCCAAGCCTACGGGAGACGTGCATTTTCGCAATTTCTGCGTTTTTCGTTTTCCAAGCGTCCACGACAACAATACAGGCCCCCAACATCGCCAAAACGCGCCTCAGGAGGCCTCCATGAGGCTCCCCAGACAGCCCAAAAAGTAATCAAGACAGCCCCAAGAGCGGCCAAAGATGGTCCACGAGGGCCTCCAAACGTTCCCAAGACGGCCCCACAGGTGCCCAAAACAGCCCCAGACGACCCCACGAGGCGCCCAAGACGGCCCAAGCGGGCCCCAAGAGGCACTCAAGCAAGAAAGCCCAAGAGGGCCCCAAGAGGCCCCCAGGAGGCCGAAGTGAAGCCCCGAGAGGCCCCCAAACAGTTCTCAAGGAGAACGCAGCGCCCGCCATCAGGCTTGGAAAAGGCAACCATAACAAAGTGGCCACAGCCCTCGGAGGGCCTCCCCACGGAGTCTCGACGGTCCCCGACGGCCCCAAGACGGCTCAGCGAGAGAGAGAGAGAGAGAGAGAGAGAGAGAGCGCCTCGACGGCCCGAGCGGACTCCCAGCGAGCCCCAGGGCGGCCCAAGAGTGCCCGACGACAGGCGAGAAGCCTCCCAAGACGGCCCATCAGACTCCCCTTCAAGGCCCGAGACGGCCCAAACATGGATTTTCCGTTGCTTTTTGAAGGGCTCCCAGGCTCTTGCCATTTACGCCCCACAACGGCCCAACACAGCTCCAGGACCCTGCGAGGTCGTTTCAGCACGGCCCACGAGGCCTCCACGAGAGCTTCACGACGTTCCAAGAATACCCCGAGATGGTCCCACGACGGCCCCGCGACGGCCCCGCGTCGGCCCAGGAGGCGCCCCAAGACGGCCCAAGAGGCACCCGAGACGGCCCCAGGAGCGGCCCAAGACTGCCCACGACGGCCCAAGAGGCGCCCACGCCGGCCTCCGAAGGCCCCAACACGGCCCAGAGACCCAAGGGAGGAGGAGGAGGAGGAGGAGGAGGAGGAGGAGGAGGAGGAGGAGGAGGAGGAGGAGGAGGAGGAGGAGGAGGAGGAGGAGGAGGAGGAGGAGGAGGAGGAGGAGGAGGAGGAGGAGGAGGAGGAGGAGGAGGGGGCCCCGACGCACGAACAGACTTCCCCGTAGCCCCCAGACGCCCACAAGACGCCGCTGGACCCTTTCCCGCGGACCGTTTTCTCCTCCCGAGCTGCTGTGCTCACGGTGTCCTGGGTCTTTGCGAGGGCCCCCAAGGGGCTGAACATTACCAAACATGTTCTCAGGCCTCCCAGATGAGGTCAGGGTAGATGGGGTCGGAGGATTGCGCCGCATCGCCGCTGCATCGTCGATGCGGCCGGATTCGGAGCCCCAGTTTCTCACGCAGACGTCGGCGAAGCACCGTGGACGCCGCCGCTGCATCGCCGCTATAGCGCGCTCATCCAGGCCCATCCACTCGGACCCCATGTGGGCGGCCTCTCATGTTCCGCCCAGACGCTTTCACGACGCGAGGGGGCGTCTCCCGCCCGCCCGCCATTACGGGCGCGTGGCGCCAAGTCGGCGCACGCCTCGCCGCGGGGTGCTGCCCGCCGCTGTGCGTGGGCCCGCCCGCGCCCGACAACGTGTCGGAGCTCGACGTCATCATGAGTGCTCTACGGCCCTACATACGCCCCCCCCCCTTGCTACCACATGATGACGTGGACGGAGTCCACGGGTCAGCCCTAGTCAGCTACAGCGCTGGGATCAGTGCGTGCGGGAAGGGCGAGCAGTGGCAGCGGGCGATAGCGCTGCTCAGCGAGATGTGGGAGGCGAAGCTGACGCCCGACGTCATCAAGACTATAATGCCGGGGGCCGTGCGTCCCATAATGCCGCAGGATCAATGAAGTCAAAACCGCCCCGGGCTGGCCCCAGGTCGCCCAGGGACGCCCAGGGAGGCGCCAAGACAGGGCCCCAAGAGGCCCAAGCCGCCCCGAGAGGTCTCCAAGGTGCTCCATGAGACCTCCCCAGAAGCTTCCCCAAAGGGCCCCGAGCAAGAACAGCTATAAGTTTTCCATGTTTTTTGCAGGGCTTTTGCCGTTCTCGCCTTGTCGGCTGGAACGACCGCCTAAGACGTCCCCAAGACGGCTCCAAGACGGCCGAAGAGACCCCCAAGAGAGCCCCAAGACGGGCCCAAGAGCCCCCAAGTCGGCTCAGCAGGCCCCCAGGTGGGCCCCAGACGCTCGAGATTGGCCCAAGCCAGCCCGAGAGGCCTCCAAGGTGCTCCATGAGACGTCCCCAGAATCTTCCCCAGAGGGCCCCGAGCAGGAACAAACATAGGTTCTCATTGCTTTTTGCAGGGTTTATGCCGTCCTCGCCTTGTCGGCCTCCAGACGATCCACCAACGCCCAAGAGGTTCCCAAGACGGCTCCAAGACGGCCGAAGAGGCTTCAGAGAGAACCCGAAGACAGGCCCAGAGGGCCCCCCAGTCCGCTCAACAGGCCCCCAGATGGGCCCAGACGCTCAAGATTGGTCCAAGATTGGCCCAAGCTGGCCCGAGAGGTCTGAGGAAGAAAAACCATGGATTTTCATTTTTTTTTTGCATGGTATTGGCCGTCCTCGCCTGGTCGGCTTCCACACGATCCACGACCGCCAAAGAGGTTCCCAAGACGCCTCCAAGACGGCCGAAGAGGCCCCCCAGAAAGCGCCAAGACGAGCCCAGAGGGCCCCATGACGGCCCCACAGGCGGCCAGGACGGCCCCGGAGGCGGCCAGGAGAGCGCAGCCTGCCGCCAAGACGGTTTCAAGAGAGGCCCAACAGAGCCAGGAGGTCCCAAGAAGCCTCCAGGACGCTCCAAAAAGCTCCCGACGGGTTCCGGCAGACCCCCAAGGGGCGCCCGCTGAGCTCCCAACAGGTCCCCGAACTGCTCCCAGGAGTCACTACGAGCCCTCCGACAGAGGTGCTCATCGGAGGCGAAAGGCAACTCTCAGACCCGAAGGAACCGTCTTGGACGACCCTGCGAGAGCATTGGATGTCTGTTTCCTCCGCAGCTTCGCCGTCGCCTCGATGGCCGATCTTGAGGCCACTGTGAGGCCGTCCACGGCCCCCCTCGCTTACCCCGGGCGTGCCGGAGGCCTTCTGCCACTAATAAGGGGCCTTCCCGCCGTGGCAGAACGGCGGGCCCGCGCCCTTGGCGGCGTCCTCGGTGCCTCTGGGTCGCTCTTTTGGGGCTCTCCCGAAGCTCTCCTTGCCCGGTATGCTGTGCTACTCTGTCGGGCGACGAAATCTATGCATATCCACTGCTCCCTGACCATGCCCATCTTGAACCCAGGAGCTGTGTATGCGCCCTCCTGGCCAAGCCAGGAGGGCATGGCGTATACACCGCTGCGGGGTTGAGGATGGGCCTGGCCAGGGAGCAGTGGATATGTATAGATTTCGTCGCCCTAACTCTGTTCCCCCAGGGGCCTTGGTAAACTCTTCGAGCCCACCAGACCGGACCCCTGGGACAGCAGCCAACTGATATGACCCAGGGACCTCCCCGCACTCTTCGGACGAGCACCTGGGGGGCCCAGGAGATTCGGACAAGTCTCCCCCATTCCTTGCCCTGTCCCGTTCTGTTCGCTCGGGGGCCTCCACAGACCCTCTGGGGGAACGGAATGGGACAGGGCGAACACACCCTCCCGTTGGCGGCGTGTGAAAAGGGCTACTGCACCGAGTGACTTGTGGCAGCTTCGAGCCGCTGAAGAGTGCGTCCCGACGGCCCCACGACGGCTCTGAGACGCCCAAGAGGCCGCCCCGACGGCCCAAAGACGGCTCCGAACAGTTCAAGAGGGCGCCACGACGACCCCAAGACGGCTCCGAGCCGCTCCAGAGGCCACCCCGACTGCCTCAGGGGCGCTCCGAGCCGCTCAAGAAGCCGCTCCGACGGCCCCAAGGGCCCCCAGGACAGGCCAGGAGCTTCCGAAGACGGCCCTCGAGGATTCCACAGGACAGCCCCGAGACGTGCAAATCGTCCCAGTCCCGCTGGGAAACTTCTATTTGTTGCATTCTCGTGCTCTTCTTCTCCGATGCGTCCACGACGGCCACATGGCCCCCCACGATCGGCCCAAGACGCCCCAAAGAAGACAGCCCCACGAGCCGCCCAACACGGTCCAAGACTGCCCCCAGACCGCCCAAGAGGCGCCCAAGACGGCCCAAGACGGTTCCAAGACGGCCCAGACAGCACCGACGAGAGCCTCCAGAGGCCCCCTCGAAGCCGAGGGGCTGACAGCCATGGGTATAGCTTTTCGGCAGTATTCCCGCCGCTCCCCCGAGAATGCTCTCGGCCAGGTGTCGTGGACGGAGTCCACGGGTCAGCCCTAGTCTATATTTTAATGCCGGGGGCCCAGCGTGCCAGAAGGCCGCAAGATCAATGGTGGCAAAATCGCCCCAGCCTGGCCCCAGGCCGGCCCGGGCCGCCCAGAGAGGCTCGAAGCTACGCCAAGAGAGCCCCAAGCCGGCCCGACAGGTCTCGAAGGTGCTCCGTGAGACCTCCTGGGAAGTTCCCCAACGGGCCCCGAGCAGGAAGCAACATTGACTTTCCTTGCTTCTTGCAGGGTTTTTGCCGTGCTCGCCCATTCGGCTTCCGCACGATCCGCGACGGCCCAAGACGTTCCCAAGACGCCTCCAAGATGGCCGAAGAGGCCCCCAAGAGAGCCCCAAGACGGGCCCACATGTCCTCCAAGTCAGCTCACCAGGCCCCCAGAGGCTGGCCCCGGGCCGCCCCGGGCCGCCCAGAGAGGCTCGAAGACACGCCAAGCGAGCCCCAAGAAGCCCAAGCTGGCCCGACAGGTCTCCAAGGTGCTCTGTGAGACCTCCTGGGAAGCTTCCCCAGAGGGCCCCGAGCAGGAAAAAACATTGTTTTCCTTTGCTTTTTGCAGGGTTTTTGCCGTGCTCGCCTTTTCGGCTCCCACACGATCCACGACGGGCCAAGACGTTCCCAAGACGCCTCCAAGATGGCCGAAGAGGCCCCGAAGAGAGCCCCAAGACGGGCCCACAGGGCCTCCAAGTCAGCTCAACAGGCCCCCAGAGGCTGGCCCCGGGCCGCCCGGGGCCGCCCAGAGAGGCTCGAAGACACGCCAAGAGAGCCCAAAGAAGCCCAAGCCGGCCCGACAGGTCTCCAAGGTGCTCCGTGAGACCTCCCGGGAAGCTTCCCCAGAGGGCCCAAAACATGGTTCTTCTTTGCTTTTTCCAGGGTTTTTGCCCTGCTCGCCTCTTCGGCTCCCACACGATCCACACCCCAAGACCCAAGGCGCCTCCAAGACGGCCGAAGAGGCACACAAGAGAGCCCCAAGACGGGCCCAGAGGGCCTCCAAGTCGGCTCAACAGGCCCCTAGGTGGGCCCCAGACGCTCAAGATTGGCCCAAGATTGGCCCAAGCCGGCCCGAGAGGTCTCGCAGGTGCTCCGAGAACTCTCCCGGGAAGCTTCCCCAGAGGGCCCCGAGTAGGACAAAACATTGATTTACGTTCCTTCTGGCAGGGTTTTGGCGGTGCTCGCCTTCTCCGCTTCCAGGCGATCCGCGACGGCCCAAGACGTTTCCATCACGGCTCCCAGACGGCCGACGAAGGACCCAAAGAGAGCCCCGAGACAGGCCCAGAGGTCCCCAAGTCGGCTCAAGAGGCCCCCAGATGTGCCACAGACGCTCGAGATTGGTCCAACATTGGCCCAAACCAGCCCGACAGATCTTCAAGGTTCTCCATGAGACCTCCCCAGAAGCCTCCCCACAGGGCTCCGAGCAAGACAAATCCTAGATTCGTATTGCTTCTTGCACGGTTTTTGCCGTGCTTGCCTGGTCGGCTTCCACACGATCCACCGCTGCCCAAGGCGTTCCCAAGACGGCTTCAAGACGGCCGACGACGCCCCTGAGAGAGCCCAAAGACGACCCCACAGGGCCCCACAGGAGGAGCAGGGTGAGCAGGTATATTGGGGAGGGCGAGGGGGGAAGAGGAGGGGAGGAGGAGCAAGGACGCAAGCGAATATCGCGCGGACGATGACAGAGCGGGAATGAAGACGACGACGACCTGGCTAGGACGGCGACGATGAGGGCAGCAGCGGAGGCGGCAGCGCTGGGGGGAGAGCAAGACACCAGGCTCAGAGCATCGACGAGGGCCCAAGAGGGCCCCCAGAGGTCCCCTCGCAGCCGAGGGGCTGACCGCCATGTCGATAGCCTTTCGGCAGAATTCCCGCCGCTGCCCCGAGAATATTTTCGGCCAGATGTCGTGGACGGAGTCCACGGGTCAGCCCTAGTCAGCTACAACGCAGGGATCAGCGCGTGCGAGAAGGGCGAGCAGTGGCGGCTGGCACTGTCGCTGCTCAGCGAGATGGTGGAGGCGAAGCTGGCGCCCAGCGTCATCAGCTACAGCGCTGGGATGAGCGCGTGCGAGAAAGGCGCGCAGTGGCAGCGGGCGCTGGCACTTCTCAGCGAGATGCGGGAGGCGAAGCTGAGTCCCAACGTCATCTGTACTACAATCCTGGAAGGGGACAGAAGGTAGCGAGATGCCCCCGAGCGCCCTGAGCGCCCCGCCGCTCTCGGACGGCTCCGTAGAGCCCCCAGGTGGCTCCAAGAGGGCCTAAGGCAGCCCCACTACCGCTCCGAGACGCTCGGGATGGCGGGAGGACGTCCCAAGAGAACCCGAACAGAGTCCCATGACAGCCCGAGACGGTCCGACGACAGGCCAGATGCTTACGAAGACAGCCCAACCGGACCTCGATGACGGTCTCCCGAGACTAAGAATTATTGATCTTGTTTGCAGGGTTTTTGAATGTTTTCCGTGTTCTCGCCATCTCAGCCCTAGAATGCACCATACGAGGCCTACAACAGCGCCAGTCGGCTCCGGGGCCATCTCAGATCGCCCCAGGACGCTCCAGGAGGCCTCGCCAAGTGCCCCAAGACGGTCCCAGAGGGCCCGAAGGTTGCCCAAGAGAACCCAAGACAGCCTTATACAGCTCCTGGTTACGGCCCGAGACCGCTAACATGGCCCTGGGCCGAAGAGGCCCCCGGGACGGTCCAAGAGGGCCCAGGAGACCCCGACGACGGCCCCACGAGGCGAAAAAACAAGCTAAAACCATGCGTTATCCAAGGTTTTCCACGTTCTCCCCATGACGGGCTCACCACGGCCCTACACGGCTCCAGGTCCTTTTCAGATCGCTCCGAGATGGCCCAAGAGGGCCTCACGAGCCCACCAAGACGGTCAACGAGGGCCCCAAGATGGGCCAGAGCAGGCCCCAGCGAGCCTCACAGAGCTTCGCGCTGCCCTCTGAGACGACCCAGGAGCTGCCCAGGAGGGCCCGAACAAGACTCCCAGAAGGCCCCAGACCCCTTATCATGGCCCGAAGATGGTCCAAGGGGCCCCGGGTACGGCCCGAGACGGCCCACGAGGGCTCCGAAGACGCATGCAGGAGACCAGAAATCAATCAAAAACCGTCAGTTTTCCAATGTTTCCAATGTTTCCCAATGACTGACCCAGAAGGGCCCCACGCAGCTTCGGGCATTCTCGCGATCGCCCCACGATGGCCCAAAATGCCTCAAGGAGCGCACCAAGAGGGCCCAAGAGGGCTCCAAGCTGGCCCAAGACAGGCCCCCGAAGGCCTACTGGAGTTTGAGGTGGCCCCCCCTGACGGCGCATTGGCAGGAACCTGTTTGCCTGCACTCACGAGGCGTCCCCCTGCCCTTCCTCCTCCTACTCCTCCTCCTCCTCTTCCTCCTCCTCCTCCTCTTCCTCCTCCTCCTCCTCCTCCTCCTCCGCTCGGACGCACCAGGAGCAGCTCAGGCGGGCCTACACTGGGCTCCCAGACGGCCTCTGTACGGCCCTCCAGGGGGCCCCCGACGGATGCTACAACCGGGGGGTCCGTTGTAGCATCCGTCGGGGGCTCTCTCCATCCTCTCACGGGAGCTTTCTGAGGCCTCCTTCGGCCGTCCTGGATCTCCGTGGGGACGTCCGCGAGCACGGACGGCCCTCTTCGGAGAGGCCCACGAGCTCCCTTCGGGCCCCAACACCACGAGATCCCTCCCCGGACCACTCCGAGATGGCGCAGACCTCCCCAGGATGTTCGAAGACAGCCTCCAGCCCCAGCTCCCCGAGTTACCGGGGCTGTCCCCGAGAAGAGTCCCTGGGGGACAGCCCGAGAACGGCCCCAGAGGCGCCCCCAAACCGCAAGAGGCATTAAAGACGCCCCAGACAGGCTCGCAGGAGGGCCCAACATGCCCCAGACACGGCCCCAGAGGCGCCCGGGTTGTTCAACTTCGACGAGCTGTTCACCCACAGTGTGCGAGTCCCGCTGGCAACAGCTAGCACATGCGCCAGTCCGTAACAAGCCGTTGCCGCAGGTGGCAGCAGAAGAACGACCAAACGAAAGGCCGCAAGCGGCAACAGGCAGCGCACAGCAGCAGCACGCGGCTGTGAAAGGCACCGGGCAGGTGCAAGCACGCTTTCCCAGACCTCGCTCGCCACCTCGAGCAGATGTCGGGGACGTGGTCCACGGGTCAGCCCGAGTTTTTCAGCTACAATGCTGGGATCAGCGCGTGCGAGAAGGGTGGGCAGTGGCTGCGGGCGCTGGCTCTGTTGAAAGAGATGTGGGAGGCCAAGGTGGAGCCCGACGTCGTCAACACTACAGTCAACCCGCATAGTTAGGATGCGCAACCTTCCCAAGGGTACCCTTTCATCTTTCCCTTTTCGGTCCAGCCTTGGCCGCCTTCGTCGGCCGCGCCCCGCTCGAAAAGCTTCGAGATGGCCTTCCAAGGCCCTTGCATCCTTATCGCGCAGCCTTATGACACGGGGCGACTGTACCGCGCGCTCGGCCCAGTGCGTGCGAGGCTGCGCTGCAGTGGCAGCCGCGGTCGGGGCGGCTCCCCCCGCGCTCCGTGGCGCTCCCGAGGGGGCGGCCCCGGCTGGCCCCAGGAGCGCCGCAGAGCGCCCGGAGAAGGCACCAGAGACCCCGAAGCAAGCCTTGAGTTGGGCGTGTCCCTCGACAGGAGGAAAATTCAAAAACAGGGCAAAATAGTCAGGGGACGATTTTTCCAATAGTTTTTGAATATTGAATCGCTTCGCTCATTCCGCCGGCCCTGGAGCGCTATTTTGGGCCTCTTGGGGCCGTCGTGGGGGCCTCTTGGGGGCTTTTTGGGAGCGTCTTGGGGCTCCTTGGCGGCGTCTTGGGCTCCCCTGGGGCCTCTTAGGGGCTCTTGGGGGCACCTTGGGGCGGGAGGGGGGGTAGTCGATTGCAGCCACCCCCTCGGAGGCCACGATCCTCGTGAGGGGTGGCGAAAAATAGCCTCCCCCCTGGGGATCGCCCGGGACCCGGCCGGGACCAGGCCAGGGATCGCCCGGGGGGGGGTACGTTTCGTCCGGGGGCCCCCAGGGGCCGCCCCGCGCGCGCGAACTAGAAATATTGTTAAGTAGTTACTGGAGATCTTAGCACGCCTCTGGCCCGTTGGGCCGGCGAATTTTGGGAGCATTTTTTGAATGTTTTTTCCAACCGTCCTGTGGTGTTGGGTCCTCGTTTTGAAGAGACGGTCCCCACGTTCCTCTCCTTCTCCTCTCCTCCTCCTCCCCTCCCTCCTCCTTCTTCCGTGCGTTTCGCCCGCCCAACACAGCGTTTCGTGGCCCCATGGGGAGCTCCACCGAAGCCCCCAGTGGGACCGCCTGCATGCGCCCCCCACGCCCAGTTTGGCATTTTCACCCACCCAGTACAGCGTTTCGCGGCACCATAGGGAGCCCCACCGAAGCCCCCACTGGGACGGCCCGCGTGCGTCGCCACGCCCAATTTGGCATTTTCACCAACCCATTACAGCGTTTCGTGACCCCATAGGGAGCTCCACGGAAGCCCCCAGTGGTACTGCCCACATGCGTCCCCCACATCCAATTTGGCATTTTCGCCCACCAATTACAGCGTTTCGTGGCCCAATAGGGAACCCCACCGAAGCCCCCAGTGGGACCGCCCGCGTGCGTTCCCCACACACCCAGCTTGGCATTGTCACCCACCCAGCACAGCGTTTCGTGTCCCCATAGGGAACTCCACCGAAGCCCCCAGTGGGACCGCCCGCATGCGTCCCCCCCCCCCCCACACACACACAATCCGGCATTTTCACCAACCCATTACAGCGTTTCGTGGCCCCATAGGGAGCTCCACCGAAGCCCCCAGTGGGACCGCCCGCATGCGTCCCCCACGCTCAATTTGGCATTTTCGCCCACCCAGTACAACGTTTCGTGGCCCAATAGGGAGCCCCACCGAAGCCCCCAATGGGACCGCCCGCATGCGTCCCCCACACCCAATTTGACATTTTCACCCACCCAGTACAGCGTTTCGTGGCCCCAGAGGGAGCTCCACCGAAGCCCCCAGTGGGACCGCCCGCATGCGTCCCCCACACCCAATGCATTTTCACCCACCCAGTACAGCGTTTTGTGGCCCCATAGGGGGCTCCACCGAAGCCCCTAGTGGGACCGCCCGCATGTCTCCTCCACGCCCAATCTGGCATTTTCACACACACGCACACACACCCAATTTGGCATGTCCACCCACCGTTTGCAACGCTTCGCGGCCCCATGGGGAGCTCCACTGAAGCCCCCAGTGGGACCGCCCGCATGCGTCCCACACGCCTAATCTGGTATTTTCACCCACCCAGTGCAGCGTTTCGTGGCCTCATAGGGAGCTTCAGCGACGGCCCCAGTGCTACCGCCCGCATGCGTTCCCCCCCCGCCTAGCACAGCGCTTCGTGACCCCATAGGGAGCTTCACCGAAGAAGATATTCACAATTGCGGTACCCACAACTTCATATGGTTGGGTCCTTCGCCAGGATAGTTTTTGAGTATCTTGTCAGAGTGAGGGGGCCGAACGGTCATTCACTGTCCCTGGGTGCGTGGCTGAAGTGGAATTCCGCGGTGCGGATTCTCGTTGTTGTTGTTGTTGTTGAACATTATTTCTTCTTAAGAATAATTATTGTTGGGACCCCTGGTGCGCGACCCCCCCGCCGCGCCTAGGCCGCAGCCACATTTTCATTATTTTCGTGAGGAAGTCTCAGGCAAAACGGGGTATACCAGATCCGGTTGTTTTGTTGACGCCCGCTTTCCCTTGCAAAAAACACTATAAAATGAAATCTCTTGTTCTAACATAACCAAACTTCAAGAATCCTTTGCAAGAAATGACACGAAGTGCACACTCGCGCGCGCAAGATGAAATCCTTCCACAACCTTAGTTTTCGTAGCGATTTTAACATAAAAACATGAAAAACCCAATGGTTTTTCAAAAAAAAAGTTTCAAAAATCATCTTCGCGCGCTCTTGCGGATTTCTGAGGAAACCCAATATTTTTTCAACATTTCTGTCAAACGGGCTCTTGCGAGCAACTTTTTCACGTGCTTCGAACTTCTGCAACAACGGTTGCGCGCCTGCCAGGGCCATCATCCCTGTCAAATAATACCATGCGGGACACATTCGTTTTTTCTTCGCGCGCGCACGCCGTCGTCGTCGGCCGCGGGGCCCTGAATAGTAGCCACGGTCGTCCGCATGCCACGAAGTGAAGTGTCCGAACGTCATAGGGCGGGAAGCTGGGTGTGGGTGGTGGCGAAGAGTCGTTTGGAAATTTGGTAGAGCTTGAACCGGCCCCCCCACAAAGTGGGGGTATTGCCCGCCTCCTATGAAAACCCTGGCACTGGTGAGAACGGAGTGTCCCCACGTGCTAGTAATTGTTGTTGTTGTTGTTGTTGTTGTTGTTGTTGTTGTTGTTGTTGTTGTTGTTGTTGTTGTTGTTGAACATTATTCCTTCTAAAGAATTATTATTGTTGGGACCCCTGGTGCGCGACCCCCCTGCGCCGCGCCTAGGCCGCAGCTACATTTTCATCATTTTTTCGCGAAAGCTTCAGAAAAGTGGATGAGCTCCGGATCCGGTTTTTTGTTGACGCTCGTTTTCCCTTGCAAAAAACAATAGAAAATGAAAATTTCTTGTTTTTACTTGATCAAATTGCAAGAATCCCTTGCAAAAAATAAGGTAAAGTGGACATTCGTGCGCGCAAGACGAAATCCTTCCAAAACCTTAGGTTTCGTAGCGATTTTAACATAAAAACATCAAAAACCCAATGGTTTTTCAGAAAAAATTGTCAAAATGTCCTTCCGCGCGCTCTTGCGGATTCCTAGGAAACCCACCAGATTTTAAACATTTCTGTTAAAAGGGCCTTTGCGAGGAACCTTTTCAGGTGCTTCGACCTTCTGCAACAACGGTTGCGAGCCTACGAGGGCCACCATCCCTTGCAAAAAATGACACGAAGTGCACATGCGCGCGGCCGCCGCGCGCGCGTGCCGAAATCCTGCCAAACATAATGTGATTTCAATAATTTCAAGATGCGATGTTCCGAAAACATATGCAAACGCAAGACTTTCTCATCCGAAAAATATCAAAATCCACCCGCGGGCTCTTCATGAATCTTTTAAACCCAAGATGGCCCCAAGAGGCGCTCAAGATGGCCCCAAGAGGCGCCCATGAGGCCGCAAGAGGCGCCCAAGATGGTCCCAAGAGGCCCCAAGAGGACTCCAAGAGGCCCCCAAGAGGTTCCAAAGAGGCTCCAAGTTGGCTCCAAGAGGCCCCCAAGATGGCCCCAGGAGGCGTCCAAGCGGCTCCAAGAGTCCTCCGGGAGGATCCAATAAGCCCCCAAGAGGCCCCAACATGCTTTCAAGAAGCCCCCCAAAGCCTCTCAAGAGGACCCCATGCGGCGCCAGGAGGCTTCCCCCCTTCCCCAAGAGGACCCCCAGCGGCCCCAGGAGGCTTCCCCCCTTCCTCTCACGCTCATATCCGTAGCCATCTCGGATCAAGGTATCGCCTGTGTTCTTGGATCATGGCTTTGACGGCGAAAGACCTTCACGAGCAGTATGGCGCAGAGCTGTCCCGGCCTCCCTTGGCCGACTGCGAGAGTGCGTATTATTTGCATCAGGCGCTCGCGGCAAAGGGTATCAATGCCAGTCACCAGGCGTGCAAGACTTGGTGGGCCAAGTATCGGGTTGTGACTGGCAAGGTCAGTATTTCTAGCGCCAAGGAGCTGGAGGAGCAGCACGGGTCTGCCATCCGCCACCTGGGCATCGAGTATAATACCGCTTACAAATTATGCCGGGCGCTCCGACAGTTGGATCCACCACTGTATGTGCCAGATAGGGTCGCAACGGCGTGGCTACTGCAGTATTCATCGAAAGACACGCTTGTCCAAGTGCAGAACGCTTGGCTCTCTGTCTTGCTCTCTCTCTCTCTCTCTCTCTGTCTCTCTGTACTATGTATGTCATACGCAACAAATGCACCATGCGGGGCACATGCGGGGCCCAAACAAGTGATCAACCTCTGCGGGTGTGTACTCCACGCCAGTGTAGTATCCACGATCGTCCGCGCGCCACGAAGTGAAGTGTCCTGACGTCATAGGGCGGGAAGCTGGGTGTGGGTGGTTCCCGAGAGTCGTGTGGATGTTTGGTAGAGCTTGCATTGCCCCCCCACGAAGTGGGGGTATTGGCTGGCGTCGCATGAAAACCCTGGCACTGGGGAGAACACTGAGCGTTCGGGTAAAATGATTGTTGTTGTTGTTGTTGTTGTTGTTGTTGTTGTTGTTGTTGTTGTTGTTGTTGAACATTATTATTATTCTAAAGAATAATTATTGTTGGGGCCCCTGGTGCGCGACCCCCCCGCCGCGCCTAGGCCGCAGCCACATTTTCATCATTTTCGTGAGGAAGTCTCAGGCAAAACGGGGTATACCAGATCCGGTTGTTTTGTTGACGCCCGCTTTCCCTTGCAAAAAACACTATAAAATGAAATCTCTTGTTCTAACATAACCAAACTTCAAGAATCCTTTGCAAAAAATGACACGAAGTGCACACTCGCGCGCGCAAGATGAAATCCTTCCAAAACCTTAGTTTTCGTAGCGATTTTAACATAAAAACATGAAAAACCCAATGGTTTTTCAAAAAAAAATTCAAAACATCATCTTGCGCGCTCTTGCGGATTTCTGAGGAAACCCAATTTTTTTCAACATTTCTGTCAAACGGGCTCTTGCGAGCAACTTTTTCACGTGCTTCGAACTTCTGCAACAACGGTTGCGCGCATGCCAGGGCCATCATCCCTGTCAAATAATACCATATTGGACACATTCGTTTTTTCTTCGCGCGCGCACGCCGTCGTCGTCGGCCGCGGGGCCCTGAATAGTAGCCACGGTCGTCCGCATGCCACGAAGTGAAGTGTCCGAACGTCATAGGGCGGGAAGCTGGGTGTGGGTGGTGGCGAAGAGTCGTTTGGAAATTTGGTAGAGCTTGAACCGGCCCCCCCACAAAGTGGGGGTATTGCCCGCCTCCTATGAAAACCTGGCACTGGTGAGAACGGAGTGTCCCCAGTCTTAAATGATTGTTGTTGTTGTTGTTGTTTGTTGTTGTTTGTTGTCCTTCGTCCCACCCGCAACCCGCCCCGCGACCCACCCGCGACCCCGCGACCCACCCCGCGACCCACCCGCGACCCACCCGCGACCCACCCGCGGACCCCCGCGACCCACCCCCGCGCCCCCACCCCGCGACCCACCCCGCGACCCACCCCGCGACCCACCCCGAGCCCACCCCGCGACCCGCCGCGCCCACCCGCGACCCCCGCGACCCACCCGCGACCCACCCGCGACCTACCCCGCGACACACTGCGACCCACCCGCGACCCAAACCACGTTCAAGGTAGAAACTACCATTTTCGGCGCCTGCGGTGGTTTTTTGTTTTTTGCATTCTTTCCAGGTGGAGAGCCCGCGACCCACCCAGTGACCAACTCGCGACCAACCCGCGACCCAAACCACGTTCAGGGTACAAACCACATTTTTCGGCGCCCGCGGCGGGCATCTTTTGCATTCGTTCCCGGTGGAGAGCCCGCGGCCCACCCGCGACCCAAACCACGTTCAAGGTAGAAACTACCATTTTCGGCGCCTGCGGTGGTTTTTTGTTTTTTGCATTCTTTCCAGGTGGAGAGCCCGCGACCCACCCAGTGACCAACTCGCGACCAACCCGCGACCCAAACCACGTTCAGGGTACAAACCACATTTTTCGGCGCCCGCGGCGGGCATCTTTTGCATTCGTTCCCGGTGGAGAGCCCGCGGCCCACCCGCGACCACGTTCAGGGTACAAACCACATTTTTCGGCGCCTGCGGCGGGCATCTTTTGCATTCGTTCCCGGAGAGCCCGCGGCCCACCCGCGACCACGTTCCGGGTACAAACCACATTTTTCGGCGCCTGCGGCGGGCATCTTTTGCATTCGTTCCCGGTGGAGAACCCGCGGTCCACCCGCGACCCAAACCACGTTCGGTGTACAAACCATTTTTTTTGGCGCCTGCGGCGGGCTGCTTTTGCATTCCTTCCAGGTGGAGGTGGAGAGCCCGCGACCCACCCGCGACCTAAACCACGTTCACTGAACAAACCAATGCCGCACAAGCGCGGCGGCGGATTTTTGCATGCCGTCTGAGCCCGCAAGGACCTCTTCAAACCCCGCGCATCCACACCAGCCCGTCCAGCAACTCTGCCCTGGCGAGTTGCCTTGATCAGAGAAGGCGGGGAGCATAAAGTGGAAAAAAGGATTGCGTTGCAGTTATCTTGGGAAAGGAGGGGGAGGCAGGAGGAGTAAACAGGGGACGAGGAGAACGCGGAAGAAGAGAGGATGTAAGGATAATGTGGAGAAAGAAAAGGAGGAGGAGCAGGAGGACGAGGAGGGGGAGGAGGGGGAGGAGGGGGAGGAGGAAGGACGAGGATGGGATGGAGGAGATGGATGGATGATGATGATGATGATGATGATGATGATGATGATGATGATGATGATGATGATGATGATGATGATGATGATGATGATGATGGTGATGATGATGATGATGATGGTGATGGTGATGGTGATGGTGATGATGATGATGATGATGATGATGATGGACGACAATGGGAGGACGATGATGGAGGCCGATGAGGGGGAGGACGACAATGGGAGGACGATGATGAAAGGACGAGGGGGGGAGAGGGAGGACGAGGAAGAAGAGGAGGAGGAGGAGGACGAGGTGGAGGAGGAGGATGACGATGACGATGAGGACGAGGAAGAGGAGGAGGAGGAGGAGGGAGGAGGAGGAGGAGGAGGAGGAGGAGGAGGAGGAGGAGAGCGCCATCGACAGGGAAGGTGGGGGCCACGAGGTCCGCCGGCTCGACGACGCCCGCGTCGCCCGCGCCCGCCCCCTCACTCTTATCCGCAATTGCGGGGTGCTACGTATTTTTCGTCGAAAATCCCCCTGTAGGGGGACACGCCCGACTTAAACCTATTGCACCACCCCCTTTCAGCTGGACTCCTTTTTGGGTCCTAGGCGCCCCTGGACCGCCCCATGTGGCGATTCTGCACTCAACTCTCTGGGCTGTCCTCCAGCAGAGGCTCTCGGGGACGGCCGGCCCCAGCGGCGCCCAGAATACCGCAAGGCAAAGACGCCCCAAACAGGCTCGCAGCAGGACCCAACATGTCCCAGACACTGCCCCAGAGGCGCCCGAGCTGTTCAACTTCGACGAGCTGTTCACCCACGGTGTGCGAGTCCCAGGTTCCGCACACCGTGGATTGAATCCACGGGTTCGCACCGGTCAGCTACAGCGCTGGGATCAGCGCGTGCGAGAAGGGCGACCAGTGGCAGCGGGCTCTGGTGCTGCTCAGCGAGATGCCGGAGTCGAAACTGAAGCCCGACGTCATCTACTTTACAATACCAGGCATTGCGCGTGCCAGAGTGGTACTTGATTGCTCCGCGGCCCCACTCGTGGAGCGACGCCGCCCTGGCCCAGGCCCCGCGAGTGCCCCGGAAGGCCCCCAGAGCTGCGGCGCAAGAGGCCTCCCAGACAGCCCAGGAAGGCCTCCACCAGGCTCCACCGGGCTTCCAGATGGCCTCCGAGAGGGCCACGAGGACGTAAAATTGTCGATGTGATCGAGTTTTTTCCGTACTTCATCTTGCGATTGCTTCTCCGGCCACGAGACGCCCAACCCGCCCCGAGAAGCTTCCCAATTCCTGGAGGGCGCCCAAAGAGCTCCCACAAGAGCTCTACGACGGCCCCAGAGACCCCCGAGACGGCCGCGGGCACTCCCACGACGGCCGCGCAGCCCCCCGAGACGGCCCCGAGGCCCAACAAGGCCAACTCTGGAGCGCCCCCCGCTCCTCCCGCCACTCCCTCGAAACGGTTCCCACATGCTCCCAGAAGGCCCCATATCATTCGAACAGCTAGATCCCAAAGGCTCCCGGAAGGTCTTCAGCAGCTCCCTCCAAGCGGCTCCGATTGGCTCCTAGGAGCACCAGATGCTTGGACAAAAACCGCATCACACCTCTTGGGGCACCAGCTCCCCCGAAACGGCTTTCACATGCTCCTAGAAGGTCCGTATCATAATATATATATAATATATATATATATTAATATATTTATATATATATATATATATATATATATATAATATATGTATGTATTATATATACATATAGATGTATATATCCCACGGGCTTTCGGAGGGCCTCCAACAGTTCCTTCGAAACAGTTCCGCAAGGTTTCTAGAAGCACCAGATGATTGAAACAAAAACCACACCCCACACCTCTTGGGATACCACTCGCGCGGGAGGGGGTGCAGAACATAGTTGCCCGATGTAGCCGTGGACATCCTGGTAAAGGTGTGGTGTGGTTTTTGTCCAATCATCTTGTGCTTCCAGGAGCCTATCGGGGCCGTTTGGAGGGAACTGCTGAGGAACCTCCGGGAGCCCGTGGGGTATAGCTGCTCAGACCAGTAGGAGCATGAGAGCCTTTTCGAGGGAGAGGCGGGAGAGGCGGAGGCGGGGGCTGAGGCGGAGGCGGAGGCGGAGGTGGAGGCGGAGGCGGAGGCGGAGGCCGAGGAGGAGGAGGAGGAGGCGGAAGAGGAGGAGGACGAGGAGGAGGAGGTGAAGAGGAGGAGGAGAGCGAGGAGGAGGGAGGAGGAGAGCGAGGAGGAGGAATAATACTATTCATATT
>CAUYUJ010021443.1:0-35000 GCA_963575745.1 Prorocentrum cordatum
CCTCCTACTCGTCCTCCTCCTCTTCCTTCTCCGTCTCCTCCTCTTCCTCCGCGTTTTCCTTCTCCTCCTCCTCCTCCTCCTTCTCCTCCTCCTCCTCCCTGTAATCCGCGGCGCCAGCGCCAGTCCCGGCGTAGGCCTGGTGTTCACCCCCGCCACGAGAGGGGGGCGCGCCCACCAATGAGGTTTTTCAGCACCCAAGATAGCATCGACAGACCACCCAGGTGCCGTCGACAGGGCGCACCCTCTCCGCCCCCTTCTTTTCTGCCTCTTCCCCCTGCCCTCCGTCGTCGTCCTCGCCCTTCTCCTCGTCCTCCTCCTCCTCTTCCTCCTCAGTATCTTCCTCCTCCTCCTCTTCCTCCTCCTCTTGTCCCCGCGGACCGTGGAGGCCAGGCAGTCGTTCGCCAATGGCCCGACGACCTCCAGATCGGGGGCCAGAGGCGGCGGCGGAGCGCTGGGGGGGAGCCGGGCCGGGGGCAGGACGCCAGGCGCAGGCGGAGGAGGGCGAAGACCTTGGTCCGGGCGTTGCCAAACTTTGTCTTGGGCCAAGGTGTCCGCAGCTTGTTTCGACAGTCCTCGGGACGTGTGTTGGCCCAATGTGTGTTTGCCCCGCTCAGTTCCGCCGATAGCACGCCGCCTCTTTCGGCCCTCGTGAGCTGCAGGTCCTGTTTCGTCTTGAAGGACCTCGGTGGGCAAGCGCACGTTGGCGTCAACACAGGTCCTCAGGATCATCGATTGTCCCGCCCTCTTGGAGCCGCTGGGGCCCTCTGGGCCTCGTGAGGGGCGTTCTGGAGGGGCGTTCTGGAGACCATCCTGGCCCCTTCGGGACTCGAGGGGCCACCATAGGCCAGGCACGCAGGTGGCAACACCCGACCAGCCAGATGCGCGCACGTGGTAGGCAAAGGCCGCGCGGGGGTGGCGGGCGAGAACCAGTACAGTCGGGGCCCTGAAGAAGGAACCCTTCTCGTTGGGGAGGGGCTCCGTGTTCCTTAACTGTTTCGCAGCTTGCTTCGGATTTTCCCTTGGCTTTGGATGGGAAGTCGAAGTTCAACTTGCGGAACAGAGGGGCCTCGTTCTTTACTCAGGGTTCCTTAGGTCAACGCCTCGACTGTAGCGACGCACGTCGTCGTCTGTGCCGTCTCCTCTCTGCCCTCTGCTCTGTGCTGCCAGCTCTCGCGCGCTGGGAGCAGCGCGGCGGCTGCTGCACGCCCGGCGGCGCGGCGGATCGCGCCGCTGCCCAGGGTTTGCCGGCGTGGGCGCTGCTGGTCCGGGCGCCCGCGGCTTCGCGTCGTGCCCCAATTCGCGCGTCAGGGAAGCACTCTGCTCTCTGCCTTTTTGCGTTTTGGCATCGACCTCAATACCTCAAGAGGGGAAAAGCACACAGACACAATGAATCGTCGACTCCTGGGGAAATATAGGAAAATATAGGAACATATAGGAATTGGGCGGGAAGACAAAAACCCAGAAAAAACTGGAGAATATGGGGAATCATTTTATTTGTGTGTATTTATTTGTGTGTCCTTGGGCCCCTTGAATACCTTTGTTCTCGACCCCGGGCCCGACCAGGCCGCGTCCCGCCCCGGCCGTTTTTTTGGGCTGTGTGATTGTTGTGTGAGGTAAGTCCATGAGTGGCGCACGTGTGCACTTCTCTCGTCTCGTGCCTCTCTGCGGGCAACGCGTGCGTTTCACGGGCACCAGTCATGCTAAATAATACAGTGCGGTTAGCACGCGCTTAGCAACGCTCCCCATCACATCGTAGCAACACGGCCACTCGCGCTCACAGTGGTGTTCTAATGTGTACCGTGTGAGGCTTATGCTGGATCGATTTGTGCGAGCGCTTGATATATCCGAAAGAACGCACACGTTCCTTTTTCAATTCCGATCCTGAACGGGCCCCGTCCATGCCAAACTCTATAACGAAGGGGCTTGCGCGCGCGCGCCAGACTGGCACTGTCCCGAGCAGGGAGTGCCAAGTGGGCAACGCGCGCGCCACTTTGCATCAGCGCCATTATCAATCTGCGCGCGTGATTTTATCGATTTGCATGCCTTCTGGATTGTGTGCACAGGTTGCAAATTTGACCAGACACGTGCCACATCTCATGCATGGCCTCCGGTGCAACGGACCACGTCTATGACGCGAAGGGTTAGCAAGGAGGAGTGCTTCATGATAGAGCGGGTGGGCGGGTTTGGTGCAACATTTTGGCAGCAGGTATATTCTCTTTTTTTAATTCTGTACCTTCCGCTCTGAATCTGACCTGTACCCTCCGCTTTGGTTTCTCCATTTCCCAGTCTTTACATTATATTTGCTAATCTCTCGTCTCTACCATGTCCTCTCTATTCTATGCTGTCCGTTTTGTCCTCTCTGCACCTTTGCTTCTACTAGATGCTGCGTGTCAGTGTGCTCGGCTCTCTGTTCTTTTGCGGGACCGTTCTGCCAAGGTGCGTCGGTCTTGCCGCCTCAGGTTACCGAGGCGGGCAGGACAGGTGGATCGTCATGCAGCCACTTGGAGCGTTAATGTCACCACTAATGATAGATGCTACGTGCTTTCTGCTCTCTAATCCATACTCGTCCTTTCTTTCTACTTTGTACACTCGCTATTCTTTAGAATACGTTTACTTCATCTACGCTCTCTTTCTATGTACAGTCCGATCTGGGGGCCCAGGAACCCTGCCGCCCATTGAAGTCGGTGTGCAACCTATCACCGTTCTGTCGGCGATTCATCGCCGATTCCAGGTCGACGTTTCCCCCCATTGAGCTGGTCCACTGGAACGTTGCCCTCCGAACTTCGAACGCAGGGACAAACCCGGCCGCCTCCCGAACTGGGGTAGATTTTCAGCTAATGCTTACAACATGTGTTATAATCGCTTCAGTGCAAGCCTTTCTGATTGAGGATCAAAGGGGCTGACTGGGACGGGAGGTGGAAGGGAGGAGTAAGAGGGGCGACGGCATGACGACGATGACGATGATGATGCTGATGAGGATTGTGATGTTGATGATGGTCGGAGCGATGACGATGACGACGGTGACGATGAGGATGATGATGGTGCTGGTGATGGTAGTGATGAAAGGGAGGATGCGGATGGAAATGAGGATGCATATTTTTCCCCACATCCAAAGTGGGGTTCTTGTTTTCTCTGGACACCCCGCGCAGGAACACTCACCCCCTCTTCTCCTCGCACTCATTCACACACACATCATCATCACTCGCACTCTCTCACACGCTCACGAACATCATCGTCATCATCGGTATCGGCATCATCCTCATTCAAACATCATCATCGCCACCACCACCCACAATCAATCATCATCCTCTTCACCACTCATCTTCACCACCACTCATCATCCTCATCCTCATCATCGTTGAGTAAAGTGTGAGGAAGTCTCAGGCGGGAGCCCCCTCCCTATGGGGCCCGCAGATCATGTTGGTAATCCGAGCGGGTCATCGGAACCCTGTAACTGTCGTCACTTTTGGGCTCCTCAAGCCTGAATATGGAGGAAGTCTCAGGCGGGAGCCTCGTCTGTGAGTGAATTCTGAGGAAGGCTCAAGCGGGAGCCCCCTCCCTATGGGGCCCGCAGATCATGTTGGTAATCCGAGCGGGTCATCGGAACCCTGTAACTGTCGTCACTTTTGGGCTCGTCAAGCCTGAATTTGGAGGAAGTCTCTGGCGGGAGCCTCGTCTTTGAGTGAATTGTGAAGAAGTCTCAGGCGGGAGCCCCCTTCATGTTGGTAATCCGAGCGGGTCATCGGAACCCTGTAACTGTCGTCACTTTTGGGCTCCTCAAGCCTGAACATGGAGGAAGTCTCAGGCGGGAGCCTCGTCTGTGAGTGAACTGCGAGGAAGTCTCAGGCGGGAGCCCCCTCCCTATGGGGCCCGCAGATCATGTTGGTAATCCGAGCGGGTCATCGGAACCCTGTAACTGTCGTCACTTTTGGGCTCGTCAAGCCTGAATTTGGAGGAAGTCTCTGGCGGGAGCCTCGTCTTTGAGTGAATTGTGAAGAAGTCTCAGGCGGGAGCCCCCTCCCTATGGGGCCCGCAGATCATGTTGGTAATCCGAGCGGGTCATCGGAACCCTGTAACTGTCGTCACTTTTGGGCTCCTCAAGCCTGAATATGGAGGAAGTCTCAGGCGGGAGCCTCGTCTGTGAGTGAACTGCGAGGAAGTCTCAGGCGGGAGCCCCCTCCCTATGGGGCCCGCAGATCATGTTGGTAATCCGAGCAGGTCATCCAAAACCTGTAACTGTCGTCAATGTTGGGTTCTCGCGCTGCCAGAACGCAGTTCCCAGGCCACACTTTGGATGCAACAAGGAAGTTTTTGGGCTCCTCAGGTCGCCGAGGTGCTGCGACAGGGCGCCGAAGGCGCCGACGACGACGGCCAGGCCGAGGCGCGGGCGCGGAGCTTGCTGATGTTCAGGCCCAGCGAAAGGGAGTTCACATGGCAGAGCTCGGGGGCGCACAGCGTGCGCCGCTCGGGGTTCACCCTGACGCACGCGTCCTACCTGACCTCCACGCTGTCGCAGGGCCAGACGCTGCGCAAGGGCGTCACCATCGACTGCGCGAGAGACGAGGACGCTGGCCGCACGGGCATGTCGGACGAGCAGTGGTGGCTGCACCTCTACGTCATGTTCTCCCGCGCCACGTGCATGCGGAACATGCTGATCCTGCGGCCGCCGCCGCGAGAGTTCCTGGAGTGCGGGCCGCCGGCGTCCCTGCGGAAGGCGCTCCTGGAGTTCGACAAGAGAACGGTTTTGTCCAGGGCGGAGGCGAAGCAGCTCGCGGCAGAGCTGGGCTTCGTGCTGCCTTCCGCCTGAGCGCGGCTGCGCCTCGCTCGAAGCCCGCGGGGTTGTCCCAACGGCTTGGTCTTGCGCGCCAACGGCTCGCGGGGTTGTCCCGACAGCCTGGCCCGCGGGGTTGTCCCAACGGCTGCGCGACGTGACCTGTAGAGAACGCGCCTGTGCTGGCCGTGGCGGCGACGGCGCCGAGGAACATCGACATGCGCGCTCATGCAACAGGAAGGGGAGGAGGTGGCGGGGCGCGGAACAAACAGGGGGGCGAGGATGGGGACAACGTAAGGAGTGGAAGGGGGGCCCGCGCCAAGGCGAGAGGAAATATACGCAGAAGAGACAGCCAGGACGCCTCACCAACCACGAGGACGACGGTGATGGTTTTTTCCAGATTCGCCCAGAGGATTCTTATGTGGGGTTCTTCCGTCGGAGTAATTGATTTTGATGGTGTTGCTGCTGATGCTACTGCTGCGGATGGTGATGGTGATGATGATGATGATGATGCTGCTGCTGCTGCTGATGATGATTATGGTGATGCCGGTGCTGCTGCTGATGATGATGATGATGGTGATAGTGATGGTGATGATGATGGTGATGGTAATTTTTGATAATCATGATGGTGATGATGCTGATGATGATACTGATGATGCTGTTGTCGATGATGCTGACGGTGATGGTGTTGTTGTTGCTTCATGATGATGCCGTTGTTGTTGATGATGATTATGATGAAGATGATGATGATGATGCTGAAAATGATGATGATGATGATGAGGATGATGATGATGATGATGATGATGCTGATGATGATGCTGCTGATGCTGATCATGATGATGATGATGATGACGACGACGACGACGATGATGATGATGAATGATGATGATGATGTTGATGATGATGATGATGTTGATGATGATGATGACGATGATGATGATGATGATGCTGATGATGATGATGATGATGATGATGATGATGATGATGATGATGATGATGATGATGATGATGATGATGATGATGATGATGATATGATGATGATGATGAGATGATGATGATGATGATGATGATGATGATTGATGATGATGATGATGATGATGATGATGATGATGATGATGATATGATGATGATGATGATGATGATGATGATGATGATGATGATGATGATGGATGATGATGATGATGATGAATGTTATGATGTGATGATGATGATGATGATGATGATGATGATGATGATGATGATGATGATGATGATGATGATGATGATGATGATGATGATGATGATGATGATGATGATGATGATGATGATGATGATGATGATGAGATGATGATGATGATGATGATGATGATGATGATGATCGATGATGATGATGATGATATGATGGATGATGATGCTGATGATGATGATGATGATGATGATGATGATGTGATGATGATGATGATGATGCATGATGATGATGATGATGATGATGATGATGATGATGATGCTGAGATGATGATGATGATGATGATGATGATGATGATGATGATGATGATGATGATGATGATGATGATGCTGATGATGTATGATGATGGATGGATGATGATGATGATGATAGTGGTGGTGGTGGTGGTGGTGGCGGTGGTGGTGGTGGTGGTGATGATGGTGGTGGTGTTGGCGGTTGTGAGAATCGCTTTCCTTCAGATGCGCGGAGCCAGTCCGCGCCCAGCCCTGGTGTCCACTTGCCTGAAACTTGGCGGGCGCCAGTGCCGCGGCAGAGGAGGAGGAGGAGGAGGCGGAGGACGGGGAGGAGGAGAAGGTGGAGGAGGAGGAGGAGGAGGAGGAGGAGGAGGAGGAGGAGGAGGAGGAGGAGGAGGAGGAGGAGGGGGGGAGGAGGAGGAGGAGGGGAGGAGGAGGAGGAGAGGAGGAGGAGAGGAGGAGGAGGAGGAGGAGGAGGAGGAGGAGGAGGAGGAGAGGAGGAGGAGGAGGAGGAGGAGGAGGGAGGAGGAAGCGATGGAGGGGGGGGGAGGAGTTACCTTACGACAGGCCTAAACTGCAGATCATCGAGGATTGGCAGCTCGAGGACCTCGTCTGCGGACCTCGATGCGGCGGGCTTCGACCAGGACGACTATGCGGGCGCCAGCACAAAGGCGGCACGTACGAGGTCTTCCGCTGCTGACGACGAGGGCGACGCCTGCCAGGTCGAGGAGCGGACCGGCTGTTCAATGTCGCTCTGCGTTTCGCCACCGCCGACCCCTCACGGGCTTCTATGGGCCAGACCTCTTCGCGATTCCCTGCGAGCCTTACCCCTGCGGGTCCAATCGCCGATGTGGCATCGGACATCACCGCTGGTGTTCACCTGGCTGCGGCCATCCTTCACAATTCTGAGCCCCAGCTGGTTTCTTAGACGTCTTATCTGCAGGGGTAGTGTTCACTCTCGGTTGCCTATCTTGGTGCACGGAGGTGTCCCAGCCTGACCATGGCGCCGATGTGCACCACGATTTGTGCCCAGGGTTGGCTCGTGAAGGCATGGTGGTGTTGTATGCCTTGCCCCCTCGATGCGTGTGTGTGTGTGTGTGTGTGTGTGTGTGTGTGTGTGCTCCTCGATGTAGTTGCTCCTCGATGCGTCGCGCGTTTCCCCCGGCATCCCAAGGCTGGGGTGCTTGTTATTCGTGTCACGCCCCCGCCTCTTTCACCTCATTCATCCGCCTCATGCTCAGACTCACTCGCGCGCAGACTGACATGCAGGCTCACTCGTTCTCAGACTCGCCCATACTCTGACCCCTCAACTCAGACCCGCTCGGATCGTAGCCACTCATACTCAGACTCAGCCACACTCAGACCCACTCATACTCATACCCACTCACACACAGACGCACTCACAGCCAGACTCACTCACATTTCCCCACATATCGGAATCCGCTCATGCACACATTACTCGTACTCCGACTCACTCACGTTCACACTCGCTCGCGCTCAAGGTCGCTCCTGCTCTGACCGCTCATGCTCAGAGTCACTCACGCTCAGACTCCTTGTGCCCAGATTCATGCATACTCAGACCCCTCGAGCGCAGACCAACTCATTCTCCGAGTCCCAATGCGCAAGTGCAGCAGGCAGGGCACGTGGACCGCCCGGAGTTGTGTCGGCCACCGGCTTTCCGCGGGCCCGTCCGTGCTCGGAACGTCGAGCCTTCTCAGGCAGAATTTCAGTTCTGTTTCGTCGGCGGGTTGGACGGGGTGTGGTGGGGTGGGGTCCAGTTAGCCAGCTCGAACGAGCCAGAGGGCTCCGTCCACTCCCTCCCGCCCTCCCACAACATAAGAAGCAAGTACGTCGCGTCCGACGCCTGTCGCTCATCTTATATCGTGGGCGGCTAGACGTTCAGCGCGCGACATGAGCTGCGTCCTATTCCTGCCGCGCATTGAGCAACGTCGACGAGAAACAAGGACGCGCGCGATGTACGCCGCGCCCCGCTCTGGCCTCTCATGTTGCATCGTCGGCGACAACATGTCCAGCGCGCGAAGTGCGCCGCGTCTCATTCCAGCCACGCGCGTTGCACCGCCAATCGTTTCGCTCCTGCCGCGCATGGAGGACGGGGAGGAGGAGGCGGAGGAGGAGGGGAGGCAGAGAGGTCTCTTTTACATGGACACGACAACGGGCGCGCCGGCGGCGAACCGCACTTGCTTGAAGCATTATGATTTGCCGCCCGCCCAGCTCCTCAACCCGACGGGCCGCAGCGTCGACGACAAGAAAGTCCATGTTGACGAGCAGGCGTCCCCGCGCGATGTGCGCCGCGTCCCAGTCCCGCTACGCGATTCGCAGCACCGACGAGGAGAAAATACAAGTTGGCAAGGAAAGCGTCGACGTTGCGGTGTTTTTCGCCAGGTAGGACGGGGGGTCCCGCGTAGGGTTAGTCCGCGTGTGGTGTGCTGCGCCGCGTTTAATTCCTGCTACACTTTTCGCACCGTCGACGACGAATCCAAGTTGTCGAGTAAAACGTTGACTTAGTGCTGTTTTTCCTGATCGGTAGGACGCGACCACCCACTTAGGGCCCCCCCAGCGATGTTCATTCCGTCACATTCGTGGTACACTTTCCGCAATTCGACGACATGCTGGCGAGGAACAAGTTGAGTTTGAGTTGTTTTTGACAATTTGGATGGCGGGGTTGCTATCGGCCGGCTAGGTGGGGGTTCGGGGGTAATCGTAAAAGTAAAAATTGGGTGGGATGTGGGTGTGGGGTGTGGAGGGGGGTGGCCGCGTCTTTCTCTTCACAGCCAGACGATCGCCGCGAGCTGGGGGATCAGGAGGAGGAGGGGGGGAGGAGGAGGAGCGGGAGGAGGACGAATAGGAGGAGGAGGACGGGGAGGAGGAGGAGAAGGAGGAGGAGGAGGAGCAGGAGGAGTTGGAGGAGGAGGAGTTGGAGGAGGAGGAGGGAAGCTTGAAGGATACCGTCAGAGAGCAGCAAAGCACGGCGGAGAGCAGCAGCGAGCAGGGGCGAGTAGCAGAGGACACCAGGAAGCAGCGCTCGGCGCTCGCACTCGGACTCACTCGCATCCGGTCTTACTCCTCGTCAGGCTCGCCAGCGCTTAAACACTCACAGAGGAACACGCTATCACATGCATCCATCTATGGGAACACCCTCATCGAATGCTTACTTTTAATGGCAGGGGTGGGAGGGAGAAGGTGAATATGTGTGACGACGATGACTTTGATGCTGATGATGATGCTGGGGGTGATGATGACGATCGTGATGATGCTGATGCGGATGCTGCTGCTGATGATGCTGATGATGCTGATGATGCTTATACTGATTAGGGTGCTGCTGATGCTTCCGATGATGCTGCTGATGATGCTGCTGATTTTGTTGATGACGATCTTGGCGATGATGCTGATACTGATGATGATGATGCTTATGATGATGATGCTGATGAACATGATGATACTGATGATGCTGATGTCGACGATGATGCTGAAGATGCTGATGATGCTGATTACGACGATGATGACGATGACGATGCTGATGGTGATGATGCTGCTGATGGTATTGATGCTAGTGATGAGGATGCTGATGCTTATGATGACGATGCTAATGGTGATGTAGATGCTGTTGATGATGATCACGACGACGAGGATGATGATGATGATGATGATGATGATGATGATGGTGATGATTATGCTGCTGCTGATGATGCCGATTTATATGATGAGAATGATGCTGATGATGCTGATGATGATGAGGATGCTGCTGATGATGTTGTTGATGATGATGTTGTTGATGATGATGATGATGATGATGATGATGATGCTAACGATGATGCCGATGTTGCTGCTGCTGGTGCTGCTGCTGATGGTGATCATGGGGACCGGGTTGGGGATGGAGATGGTGCTGTGGCTGCTGCTGATGATGATGATTACGACGATGCTGATGATGATGATGATGATGATGATGACGGTGACGATGATGCTGCTGATGATGATTCTCATTATAATGATGCATATGATGCTTATGATGATTATGATGATGATGATGATGATGCTGATGATGATGATGATGATGATGAGGGTGATGACGATCGTGATGATGCTGATGCTGCTGATGATGATGCTGCTGCTGATGCTGCTGATGGTTCTGATGATGCTGATGATGCTTATACTGATTAGGGTGCTGCTGATGCTGCCGATGATGCTGCTGATCATGGTGCTGATTATGTTGATGACGATATTGGTGATGATGCTGATACTGATGATGATGATGAGGATGATGATGATGATGATGCTGATGATGATGCTTATGTCGACGATGATGATGCTGGAGATGCTGATGATGATGCTGATCACGACGATGATGACGATGACGATGCTGATGGTGATGATGCTGCTGATGATATTGATGCTAGTGATGAGGATGCTGATGCTTATGATGACGATGCTAATGGTGATGTAGATGCTGTTGATGATGATGATGATCACGACGACGACGAGGATGATGATGATGATGATGATGATGATGATGATGATGATGATGATGATGATGATGATTATGCTGCTGCTGATGATGCCGATTCATATGATGAGAATGATGCTGATGATGCTGATGATGATGAGGATGCTTGTGATGATGTTGTTGATGATGATGTTGTTGATGATGATGATGCTGATGATGCTAATGATGATGCCGATGTTGCTGCTGCTGGTGCTGCTGCTGTTGGTGATCATGGGGACCGGGTTGGGGATGGAGATGGTGTTGTGGCTGCTGCTGATGATGACGATTACGACGATGCTGATGATGATGATGATGATGATGATGATGATGATGATGATGATAATGATGATGGTGATGGTGATGATGATGATGATGATGATGATGATGATGATGATGATGCTGATGGTGACGATGATGCTGCTGATGATGATTCTCATTCTAATGATGCTTATGATGATGATGATGATGAGGATGATGAGGATGATGAATGATGATGATGTTGCTGCTGATGATGAAGACGATGATAGTGATGATGCCGATGATGATGATGATGATGATGACGATGATAATGAGGAGGAGGAGAAGGAGGAGGAGTGGGATGATGATGATGATGAGGATGATTATGCTGATGCTGCTGATGATGATCACGATGATGCCGATTCTGATGCTGATGATGATGCCGATGATTTTGATGATGCTGATGCTGATGCTGATGATGATGTTTCTGATCTAAAGATGGTGTTGCTGGTGATGGTGGCGGTGGTTATGCTGGTGGTGAGGGCAGAGTGTTGGTTGTGGTGGTGATGACGATGTGGGTAGGGAAGAGGAGGAGGAAGATGATGATGATGATGATGATGATGATGATGATGATGATGATGATGATGATGATGCCGATGTTGATGTGGCCGTTGCTGTCGCTGATGATTTTGCTGGTGATGTTGGTGTTGATGAGGACGACGAACATGATACATGCATACATACACATGTACAGATGCGTATCGTCTGGGTGTGATGATGAAGGTGGATGGGGTGGAGGAGCGAGGAAGGAGGAGGGAGGTGGCAGGTTGGCAGGAGAAAGGAGCGACAAGCGAGGAGCGATGAGCGATGGGGGAGAGAAGGAGGGAAGGATGGAGGGAGGAGTGATGAAGGATTGAGGAGGGGGGGAGGAGGAGGATGAGGGACTCTTAGCCACGGTTGACCGAGGATTGTGGCAGCGTGCCAGCCCACAGGGGGCTAGCTGCGAGCGCGCTTTCTTTCAATCCCCCAATTGTTGCATCCCCACATCTCTCTTGCACTATGCCCTACACCTTTACATCCAAACCTTTACGTCTTGTCTCTGTTATTCTCGCCCTCGCGTTACGCTGCACCACGTAGCACCACCACGGCCACAACCGCGGCTTTGACAACTGCATCGCACGCCCACGCCAGCTAGCACCGCCAGCATCTCGCAAGCAGTAACAGAACGACTGACTTCAGACCCTGCCTGGCACCGCCGGGAGCGGGGCAGGCCGGCAGCGGCGCGGGCATTACTACGGGTAGCCTCAGCGAGCGCCCTGCTTGACTAACAGACTCAACAACAGCTTCACACAGCTGGGCATCTTCTTGACCAGCACCACCGTGCGCAGCAGCCACCGAGACAGTCGACTTACACAATCTCCAGCTATGTTCAGACACCCCAAGCCAAGGGCAAAGGCAAGGGGAGACACCAGTGCCACAGAAGAAGCCACGACAAGGGAAAGGGGATCCACTTTGCAACCAATTGGCCACGCACGCTACACCCACCCAACACATCAAGCGACAGCTTACTCCGCGACTTCACAGCAACCATGCCAGCAGCAATACAACAATGCATACCACAAACCAGCCAGTACACCAACTTACTGGGAACAACAACCACGCGCACCGCGTCCACCAAGACCGAGTGTGCCAAGACACAAGCCACACCAAGCGGTTGCTACCACAGCAAGAAGCAGCAACTATGTACCACGCCAGTCTTCGGATTCCATTCGGACCCCGGGGCATACACGAAAACAGGGGACCATGCGCTCATTGATGACATGCCAGAGGCACGGCACAGCGAAGTATTGCACAGAGGCAAGCCAGGAGCTACGCTGATCTAGGTGGGAGCATGGCATGCGAACAAGGCAGCCGAGCTCCGCAGGATTGCATCGCAGGTGCAAGCAGTCGAAAGTGCTGGACCAGGTGCAAGCTCACTTCGGAAAGAGCGCGGTCTGTGGGCGCTTGGAGGTGGGGGAGATCCGAAACCGGCCCCCCCCCCCACCGCCTGTGCCAGCCCCAAGCAGAGTAGACAATGACCACCAACCTCTACCATCCTTTGGCCGTCGCCTACTCTCTCTTCTTCGGCGTGACTCCACTGTGGGGGATGGGACAAGACCACAGGGAGGGTATGGTCGGTTGCGTGGGAGAGGATCGTACTGCAGATTCATAAAGTTGCTACCGACTTTTAGCCTACTAGTCGGTACGCCCGTCGCTTGCTCTGTCCGTGACTCACGGTTCTCACAAGTTCTGTTTTGCTTGCGCGCGTATTTCGTCCTGTCCCTCGTTCGGTGCCTCCTCTTACTTGGGTTATCGTACTGCTTCGTTCGACCCCCTTTCTCCAGTTCAGCGAGGACAGCGTAATTTCCTTTTTGCCTTCGGGCCTAATCTTTTTCTCTGTCTCTCTGGCCTTCTCCTTTCCATCTTGCACGCTGGCCTCGCCTGAATTTGTCGCCGCAAGATCGAAGTCGGATCCTTTTCCCTTTCTGTTATCATTGCCGAACGCTGCGAGCTTTGTTGTTGAAGTTTGCCAGGCGTTAAAGTTGCATGAGGCATTCCTCCTCGCCTCGCTCCTCCTCCTTGTCCTCCTCCCCCTTCCCCCCCTCCGCTTCCCCCTCCTTCCTCGATCCCTCCGTCCCCTCTCGCTCCACCCTCCTGCCTCAGTGCCCCTTCTTTCCCTCTGGGGAAAGGTTCGGTGGAGTCGAATCCGTGTCGGCAGCGCCTCGGATCGAGCCTGAGGGACAGCGGCGGGCTGATGACGCTGCCGGTCTTGAGTTCATCCTCGCGAAGCGAAGGCAGAAAGACAGAAGCGGTGCACGTCAGAGGTGCGTTGGCAGTCTGGTGGAACTGATCTGGTGAGTGAAACAACCAGCGTGCTGAGCATGGCAACGGAGGTGTAGGTGGAGGATTATGATGATGATGATGAGGATGACGATGACGATGATGATGCTCTGATGATGCTGATGATGACGTTGATGACGATTCTGATGCCGATGCTGAAGATGATGATGATGATGATGATGATGATGATGCTGATGCTGATGATGACGATGACGGATGATGACGATGATGATGGTGGTTATTCTGATGCTGATGATGACGATGCTGATGATGACGATGATGCTGGCGATGCTGATGCTGCTGATGATGATTGTGTTGTTGGTAATGCTTCTGATGATGATGGTGCTGCTGATGATGATTATGATGATGATAGCGATGATGATGATGATGATGATGATGATGATGATGATGATGATGATGGTGGTGATGATGATGATACTGATGCGGACCATGATGATGATGATGATGGTGATGATGATGATGATGGTGGTTATTCTGATGCTGATGATGACGATGCTGATGATGACGATGATGCTGGCGATGATGATGCTGCTGATGATGATTGTGTTGTTGGTAATGCTTCTGATGATGATGGTGCTGCTGATGATGATTATGATGATGATAACGATGATGATGATGATGATGATGATGATGATGATGATGATGCTGATGATGATGATGATGGTGGTGATGATGATGATGCTGATGCGGACGATGATGATGATGATGATGATGATGATGATGATGATGGTGGTGATGATGATGATGATGCTGATGCGGACGATGATGATGATGATGATGATGATGATGATGATGATGATGATGATGATGATGATGATGGTGCTGTTGATGTTGGTGATGATGGTGATGATGATGCTGCTGACGATGATAACGCTGATGTTAATGACGATGATGATGACGATGATACTGATGCTGCTGATGACGATGATGATGATTATGGTATGATGATGAGGATGATGATGATGATGATGATGATGATGATGATGCTGATGATGATGATGCTGATGATGATGATGCTGATGATGGAAATGATGATGATGATGATGCTGATGATGATGATGATGATGATGATGATGATGATGATGATGATGATGACGATGACGATGACGATGACGATGATGATGATGATGATGATGATGATGATGATGATGATGATGATGATGATGGTGATGGTGATGGTTGTGGTGGTGGTGGTGGTGATGATGATGATGATGATGATGATGGTGGTGGTGGTGGTGGTGGTGGTGACGATGGCCTCTCTTCCCGCCTCCTTTCCATGCACCCCTTGGCGGGCGGTGGTGCGGCGAGCTGCGGGACGGCCGACGACAACGCCGACGCTGACGACCCCCCTCCCATTCCTCGTGGTGGTTGTGGTTGTTGAGTTGCCCCTTGCCACCGAACTTGCGTGGTCTTTTTTGGAAGAGAAGGATGATGATGCTGCTGCTGCTGATGCTGATGCTGATTCTGATGCTGATGCTGCTGCTGCTGATGATGATGATGAGGAGGAGGAGGACAAGCAAGAGGAGGAGCAAGATGAAGAGGAGGAGGAGGAGGAGGAGGAGGAGGAGGAGGAGGATGAGGAGGAGGAGGAGGAGAGGAGGAGCAGTAGGAGGAGGAGGAGGAGGAGGAGGAGGAGGAGGAGGAGGAGGAGCCAGGAGGAGGAGGTGGAAGAGGATGAGGAGGAGGATCAAGTGGAGGAGGAGGAGGAGGAGGCGGAGGAGGAGGAGGAGGAGGAGGAGGAGGAGGGTACCACATGAGGGTTGTTGAGAGTAAGCTGTTTGACAACAACTCGGACCGGGCCCAGGAGATCAGGGGGAGTGGAATTCTGGACTTGCCTGTTCGGCGTCTGCTCAATGGCAAGAAGCTCAACCCCACACAAAAGTGGATCTTAATAAGCGTGTTTTGTGACACCTACACCACAGCCAAGACCTTTCAAACATGGGGGTATAACACAGATTGTTTGTGCGTGTATTGCGGGGCGCCTGACACGGTTCACCACCGAGCGTGGACTTGCCCCCATTTCGCTCCAGATAGGGAGGGTATCGACTGCTCGCCATGGCCGAGCACATGGGAGAGTCCGATCCTCTTTTCAGCAATCTGTGGATGGCGGCTTCTATGCCTACTGAGCGGCCTTTTGACGCGGCAGTGGTATACATAGATTCGCGCGTTCACGAGGCCGCACCCTTTTGCTTCACAGGCGAGGGGGAACTTTACTGCGACGGTAGCTGTTTCCATATAGACAAGGGTAATCTAGCTAGAACCGGTTGGTCGGTCATTGAGCGCGACGCGCGGGGGAACATGTTGAGGGCGATTTGTGGCCCCGTCCCCAATGGTCTCCCGCAGACGGCCCCAGGAGCCGAGCACACAGTTTGATGCAAGCGCTTGACCACCTCAGCCAACACTTTCCCGATGACAAGGCCGTGCACGTAGATTGTCAGGCCTTAGTTCAGGGAGCTCTCAATATGCTCTGGGCCAAGAGCCACTCGGCCCCACACGCGGGATATTGGCGGATAATGCAGAAGCTGGCCCGTGATCGCAGCTTCCCTCCGCTAATTAAGATCAAGGCTCAGAGGTCGCTCCAAGATGCCGCCTCAGAGCTAGACGAATTGCATATTCTTGGTAATCGCTTGGCTGACAAGTGGGCCAAGGAAGCGGCTCGAGCCAACGGTTGGCCCACCAATGGTTCGATTCGTTTCTAATCTGATATGTCTTTGGTTTCCGGGGTAGCCAAGGCTGTGTTAAGCATCCTGGAGCTCTGGCCCCCCACACGTGAGCTCTTAGGACTCCTCCAGCGCCTCCCTGGGCCTCCGAGTGTCAAGAGCGCCATCGCGAGGGTGCCCCAGACCCAGCTATGGGATGGGGAAAAATTGAGGTGTTTGGCGTGCCACAGATCGGGATCCCGTCTGCTGGCCACGCGTTGTTT
Source organism: Prorocentrum cordatum (assembly GCA_963575745.1). Taxonomy (NCBI): domain Eukaryota; class Dinophyceae; order Prorocentrales; family Prorocentraceae; genus Prorocentrum; species Prorocentrum cordatum. The sequence goes on from CAUYUJ010021443.1 coordinate 16,792, forward strand.
CTCTCTGTCAGCTTCGTTCCAAGATGTCCTGGATGCGGCACAGGAGCCAGGATATAGGCACAAACTGTTCGCCACGTCGGTCAGAGCAACCCGTATGCCAGTAGTCTTCTGCAACGCTTGTGGGGCCATAGCCTCGAGCCGCGCCGTGCGACTCAGAGAGCCCACATGCCATCCCGCCGTCACCCCCGACTTCCAGAAGTTACGGAGAGGAATCTTGCCAGAAGGAGGGTCTGTTGAGCTCACCCCTCTCTGGCACCTCTTCTCTGCACCACCCGCAGGTGCCACCTCTTCCTCATCCTCCCAGGGTTGTGCAGCGCCCGGCGGTCACGGGAACGGGCCGCGCCGGGAGAGAGAGAGCGAGGGCAGGTAGCGCGAACGCTCGGAGAGTGCCTGGGGTGATTCCCCTACCCTCTCCCACAGGGCTGAAAAGGACTGAAAAGGAGGAGGAGGAAGAGTTGGAGGAGGAGGAGGAGGAGGAGGAAGAGGTCGAGGAAGAGGCGGATGATGATGACGAGGAGGAGGAGGAGCAGGAGGAGGAGGAGGAGGAGAAGGAGTAGGAGAAAGAGGAAGAGGCGGATGATGACGATGATGCTGATGATGATGATGCTGATGATGATGCTGATGATGATGATGACGATGATGATGATGATGATGATGATGATGAGGATGATGATGACGATGATGATTGTGGTGGTGGTGGTGAGGAGATGATGATGATGATGATGATGATGATGATGATGATGATGATGATGGTGATGGTGATGGTGATGGTGATGGTGATGGTGATGATGATGATGATGATGATTGATGATGATGATGATGATGATGTTGATGATGATGATGATGATGATGATGATGATGATGATGATGATGATGATGATGATGATGATGATGATGATGATGATGATGATGATGATGATGATGATGATGATGATGATGATGATGATGAGGAGGAGGAGGAGGAGGAGGAGGAGGAGGAGGAGCAGGAAGAGGGAAGAGGAGGAAGAGGAGGAGGAGAAGTAGGAGGAGGAGGAGGTGGAGGAGGAGGAGTTGGAGGAGGAGGAGGTTGAGACGAACAAAAACAAAAAGATGGCCCATCCAACCAGAAGAACTCCCCCCCCTCCCCGAGGAGGGGCCCCATGCCGACTCGGAAGAGGATCCCGCGACCGAGACCGACGAGGTGCCGCTGTCGCCCTCGGCCGCGCAGGCCCCCTTTTGGCGCCACGGCCCGGCCTGGCCTGGCTCGGCCTGGCTTGGCGCGCCCGGGCGCGGCCTGGCCTAGCCTGGCCCGGCACGGCTCGGCGCGGCGCGTCTCGGCGTGTCCCGTCGCGGCCCAGCCCGGCCCGAGTGCATCATTCCTCCTCCTCCTCCTCCTCCTCCTCCTCCTGCTTCTCCTCCTCCTCCTGCTCCGCCTCTTCCTCGACCTCCTCCTCGTCCTCCTCCTCCTCCTCCTCCTCCTCGTTCTCCTCCTCGTCCTCCTCCTCCTCCTCCTCCTCCCTGCATCATTCCTCCTCCTCCTCCTCCTCCTCCTCCTCCTCCTCGATCTCTCAGCGGCGTCGAGTCGTGCGGCTGCGGCTCCGCGGCCGGCGACGGACCCCTCCCCGGGCCAGGGTCCCCCTGGTCGCTGGCGAGGGCGGCGCCTCCGGGGCGCTCCTCGTCCCGGCGTGGCGTGTTTTGTTCCGATCGCGGCTCGGTCGGTGGGTGTTCCGGGGCACGGGTTCGACGAGGCTCGGTACCCACCGTTGCCATGTTTCTCTCGGGGTCCCCCTGGCTTCACCTGAGGAGTTGGAGGGCGAGCCGCGCCGAGCTCTGAGTTCGCGCCACGGAGCGGCCTGCGAGCGAGAGGCGCAGTGGGGGCGCCACTCGGCCACGCCCCGTGTCGGGAGAACCCCATGGGATGGGGCGGCTTCGTGACTGCAGTTGCTTGCTTTGCAGATTCATCTGGCGAAGGTCACAACTACGGGGCCCAAACATGTACACCACCACCACCTCCCTCGCCTCCTCCCTCTCCCAGGAAAAAGGGAGGGAATAGGAGGGGTAGAGGAGGGAGGAGGAATCGACGGGGTGGTGGTGGTGGTGTATATTCTTGAGGCCCTCCACAACTTTGAAAGGTTCCTGACCGCGCGCGCGCGGCGCGCGCGAGTGTCGCAGGCGGGCATGCTGCGGGGACGAACACCAGGTGGGGTCTTCGTCTCGGCTCCAGAAGGGCCCCAGAAAGGGCCCAGCAAGTCCCCGAAAACACGATGCAGCGCAATGCACTCCCTGTCGCCCGCCTTTGCGCTTTAGAGCAGCGCCGCCATCGCCGTCGTTGAGGGCGTGGTCGTGGTCGTGCGTCGTCGCCGCCGTGGCCGTCTTGGCCCTCTTAGGGTGTCATCGTCGTCGTCGTCGGCCGGCTGTGGCGGCCCTCGGCGGCCCTCGGCGGCCTTCGGCGGCCTTCGGCGGCCTTCGGCGGCCCTCGGCGGCCCTCGGCGGCCCTCGGCGGGCTTCGGCGGCCCTCGGCGGCCCTCGGTCGAGGCGGCGGGAGAGCACGGCCGCGCGGTGCCGCCGCGACACCGCCGGCCGAGGGGGCTGCAGGAGCCCGCCGGTTCGCGGCGGCGCCGCCGCCACCGTCGGCGGCGGCGTCGTCGTCGACGTCGTCGCCGTCGTCGTCGTCGTCGTGGTCGTCGTCGCCGTCGTCGGCGCGGCGGCGGCGGCGGCATCGGCGGCGGCGGCGTCGTCGTCGTCGTCGTCGACGTCGTTATCGTGGTCGTCGTCGTCGTCGACGTCGTCGTCGTCGCTGCCGTTGTCGTCGTCGTCGTCGTCGTCGTCGTCGTCGTCGTCGTCGTCGTCGTCCTCGTCGTCGTCGTCGGCATCGTGGCATCGTTGTCGTCGTCGTCGTCAGCGGCATCGTCATCGTCGTCGCCATGGTGGTGGTCGTGGTCATGGTCGTGGTCGTCGTCGGCGTCGTCGTCGTCCCTTGCATCGTTGTCGTCGTGGTCATGGTCGTAGCGGTCGTCGTGTTCGTCGTCGTCGTCGTCATCGTCGCCAGCATCGTCGTCGTCGTCGTCGTCGTCGTCGTCGCCGTGGTTGTGATCGTTGTCGTTGGCGTCGTCGTCGTCGTCCTCGTCGTTGTCGCCTTTGTGGCGGCGGCATCGTCGTCGTCGTCGTCGTGGGCATCGTTGTTGTCGTCGTCGTCGTTGTCGTCGGCGGCATCGTCGTGGTCGTCGTCGTCGTCGTCGTCGGCATCGTCGTCGTCAGCATCGTCGTCGTCGTCGTCGTTTTCGCCATAGTCGTGGTCATCGTTGTTGGCGACGTCGTCGTCGTGGTCTTCGTCGTCGTCGTCGCCGCCGTCGTTGTCGTTGTCGCCGTCGTCGTCGTCGTTGTCGTCGTCGTGGTCGTCGTCGTCGTCGTGGTCGTCCTCGTCGTCGTCGTCGTCGTCGTCGTCGGCGGCGGCGGCGGCGGCGGCGGCGTCGGCTGCGGCGTTGTCGTCTTCGTCGTCGTCGTAATCATCGTTAGCAGCGGCGGCGGCGGCGGCTGCGGCGTTGTCGTCGTCGTCGTCGTCGTCGTCGTCGTCGTCGTCGTTGTCCTCGTCGTCTTCGTCGTCGTCGTCGTTGTTGTCATGGGCGTCGCCGTCGTCGTTGCCGTTGTTGTCGTCGCAGGCGGCACTGTCGGTGCCATTTTCGTCCGCGTTCTGCTGCCCTCCGTCCTCCACCCTCCCCGCGCCTTCGGCCTTCTTTTTTCCCTCTTCCGCCCTTCGCGGCTGCACGTTGTGAGCTGTGGGTGCCGCTCCCTGGCAAGGTCCATCCGTGGACCCGCCCCCTTCCGCGTATTGCTTGTCACGCCCGAGTGCATGACATGTTTTTGTGTGTTCGTGTGTATGTTTGTGTGCGATCTCCGGTCTGCTCATCGCGGAACTTTTCCACGTCTGTGCGCTTCCCCCCTCCTCCCCTCGCGCGGCCGCCCTCGTCTTCGCTCGTTCCTCTTGCACGCCAGACAATTCCTCTATCGGTTGCCCCGATTAGCCCCACGCTGGTGCGGACTGCCTCTGCCTCGCAGCCGACGGGAAAAAGTGCGCGTGTGCGATCTCAGTCGGAACGTCAATGGTCCTTGAAATGGTGCCCCCGCTTGAGCGCTGGTGTAATTTCAGGACCGGTGCTCTGATTCCGTCGTCCGGAGAGGCGTTGTCACCCCAGCGCGCGCCACATTTATCTACCCGATCTTTCCCGTCCATCTCCATTTCCCTCCTCCCTCTTCCTCTGATCTTGCGGCTCCTCCTGATCATCCTGCTCCTGCTCCTCCTCCACCTACTTGTTCCTCCTCCGCTTCCTGCTCATCCTCTCTTCTCTTCCAGTGTTTTTGCCCCCACTTTCCGATTCCGTAGCAATCGATGGGCCATTTTTTGCAATTGTCATCTTAGCCAGCGTGGACCTTAAATTGTGTTTGTTTTAGCACTTCATGCTGTGCAAGTTATGTGGTGCAATCTATGTTGTGCAACATGTGTGGTGCAATCTGTCTGGTGCACTATACGCTGTGCGTGTGGTACAATCGATACATCTGGTGCAATCTACGTGGTGCAATTAATTTGCTGAACTTGAAGTTGTCTTCTCCACTGCTCGCGCAAACATCCCACCCACCCACCCGCAACTTGGTTTGCAAAACCTGTTAAGACCGACTACGACGACACCGACGACAACGACTAGGACGACACCGACGACGTCTCCGACGACTTCGACGACGACAACGACGCCGACGCCGACGACGACGAAGACGACGACGACGACGCCAACGAAGGCGACGACGAGGAAGGAGGAAGGACGACGACGGCGACAACGACGACAACGACGAAGGAGGAGGGAGGACGGTGACGACGCGAACGACGACGAAGGAGGAAGGACGGCGACGCCGACGACGACAACGACGAGGGAGGAGGGAAGACGACGACGACAACGACGACGACGACGGCGACGACATAGGAGGGACGACGATGAGACGCCGACGACGGACGACGACGACGACGTGGGAGGAGGAGGAAGGACGACCACGGCGACAACGACGATGGAAACGACCACGACGCCAAAGAGGACGACGACGACAAACAGGAGAAAAGACAGAGGACGACGTAGGCGACGACGACGACGACGCGGGAGGAGGGAGGACGGCGACGACGACGACGACGACGACGCAAGAGCGCGCGCGCACGCTCTTGTTGAAAATCCGTGTTGCGAAACCTTGGGTTCTTCCGAAACCGATGGGTTTCGAAGGTTTTCGGCATACGTCCGCGACGACGCGCGCGTCTGCACTTCGTCTCATTTTTTGCAGAGGGTTCTCGCGACGGCACACGCGCAAGGGCGTTCGACAGATTTCGACATGCGCGCGCGCGCGAAGCCCGTTTGGTAGCATTTTGTGAAAATCTTGAAAAAACCTATGGTTTTCTTAAGATTTCGCAAGAGCTCGCGCGGAAGTTTTTTTAGCACACCAGTGTTGCGAAACCATGTGTTTTTGTATGTTGTTCGGAAACTCGATTGCGAAATCCTTCCGGCACCGAAGGTTTTTGAAGGATTTCGGCATGCGCGCGCGACGACGCGCGCGTGTGCACTTCGTCCCGTTTTTTGCAAGGGATTCGTGAACAAGTGTTATGTTAGAAAGAAAAATGTCCCCGCCTAGTGTTATTTGGCAGGGAACCGCAGGGGGAGGAACCCGGCTTGGCTGGGATAGTACGAATTCATATTTAGGATGGACATGTGGTCAGAATCATATATGATTTACAGCACGCGCGGGGTAACCGATAAGTCCGGGGGGGGGGGGTAGAATCTATTAGTTTTTTTAGAAAGGAGAATCGATGTTGTGCAACTTATGTAGTGCACGATAGGTTTGCAGCAGATAGGGGTGCAATTTATGTTGTGCAATTTTTGTGGTGCGATCTGATCTATGTGCTGAACAATAGTGGTGCAAAACATGTTGTGCGGTATAGGTGGTTTAGTTTTTGTTGTGCAATATATGTGGTGCAATTCGTGTCTGCTCTGAATGGGTTGTCCACTCCACTGCTCGCGGAATCATCCCACCCACCCACCCGCAACTTGGTTTGCAAAACCCATGCAGCGGTGATTGCGAGTGCTTGGCGTCGGCTGGTGCACCTTTGCGGGCGCGGTAGCCCGCGCATGCTCGCGCACAGAGCGGCCAGCTATTTCGGCGCGACCGACGCGGCCGCGGTAGCGCTGGCCGCTGGGCACTTCCCGGTGGGGACTTCAGTGCGAGTCGGTGGCTTGGGCGGGCGCGGTATCTTGGCGACGCCGACAACGGTAGACACAATTGCGAGAGTAGCGATGGTGACGAAGGTGGCGATAACGACGGCGAGGCCAATGACGGCGCCGATGCTGATCACGCTCGCCGAAAACGATGACGATGTCCTCGCGTCGGCGATGAAAGTTTTTGACAGAGTTCGACATGCGCGCGCGGCCGACGCGCGCGATTGGCCCGCGTGTTATTTGACCCCAGCAATCGCGCAACGACGTTCGAATGAGTTCGATATGCGGCGCGAGAGGGCGCGAGAGGGTCCTTTTGGTAGAATTTGATGAACGCGTTGGAGAACCGATTGTTTTCTTAAAAGCCCGCCTGTAATAGCGCGAGCGCAACATTCCTCGAATGCGGATGTTGCAACGCCGTTTTTCAATATATCTATATCTCTCTATATATGTTGTCGGGCCATTCGGATTTGAAATCCTGACGAAACCGAAGGTATTTCAATGATTTCGCCACGCGCGCGCGACGACGCGCGCGTGTTTTTTGTTGTCTTCTTTTCTTGTTTTTGTTTGTAATTCTTCCTTTTGCAAGGGGTTCTTGCGACAGCATGCGCGCAAGGGCGTTCGAACGATTCCGACGCGCGCGCGAGAGGCTAATAAGGAAATGTGTTATGAACATGTTGAACACCCATGGTTTTGTAAGAATTCGGCGTTTAGTTGTTGTGTGATAACTATTGTTGCTGAGCAATGCGTTTTTGTAAATACGTTTTCGTGACGCTTGACTTCGGAACCCTTACGAAACCGGACGTTTTGTTTTGAAGGTTTTCGGCATGCGCGTGCGACGACGCGCGCGTGTACATTTCGTTTAAACCGGATGATTTTTGATAAACGAAAATGCGCGTATAGTTTTTTTGCAAGCGGTGGCGGGTGCGGGGGTCGATGCAGGCAGGAGTGGGATGGTATGGGGCCATACGTAGGAAGGACGAGGGTCACGACCAACAAATGAATTCACGAGCGAAGCCAACAACGGATAAATTCGTTTTTTTTTTTTTTTTTTTTTTTTTTTTTTTTTTTTTTTTTTTTTTTTTTTTTTTTTTTTTTTTTTTTTTTTTTTTTTTTTTTTTTTTCCAAAGAAGAAGTAGGGATAATCGATGTTGCGCAACCTATGTCGTGCAAAATATGTGGTGCACTCTATGTGGTCCAAGCTGCGTTGTTCAATACATGTTTTGCAGTCTACGTGGTTTAATCAATGCACTGCAATCTGAGTAAGTAGTACGAAGCAATGCAGGCCAAAACGAAGGAGGGCGACATATTGCGACCATGCAGCGACGGGGCGGCGATGGCGGCGACATGGCCGCCAGACCGACAGACAGGCCCAGACGACGGGCGGCGACGAGGCGGCGACCGGGCGGTGACGGCAACTACACAACCGTCAGACCGACGGACAAATCCAATTCCCCAGAAAACGAATTAAAGACCCCAGATGCAAGCGCTGTTTGGGCCATTTGCGTACGAATGTCATCTACGGCACCCAGGCTGGCAGACAAACAGAAATCGGCGCAATGGGAATGGGAGGGGTGGGGGGGTGGGGTGTTAGGTGTGGCGCCAGTGCGCCTACCTTGCGTCTCCCGCCTTGCCCTGCGCCCTCCGCCCTCCGCTCTTCGGGAAGTCCACACGCGTGCGGGCGTCGTCGCTGCCGCCGCCGCCGCCGCCGCCGCTATCGACGCCGCCGCAACCGCCGCCGCCGCCGCCGCCGCCGCGGTCGGCGTCGCTGGCTCCGGCGTCGTTTCCGTCCGCCCTCCGCCTTCCGCCCCCCTCCGCTCTTCCGCGTCTCCCCCCCTTGCCTTGCGCGTTCCGCCCCCCGCTCCTTGGTACGACCACGCCCGCGCGGGCGTTGTCGCTGCCGCCTCCCCCGCCGACCCTGCCGTCGCCGCCGCCGCCTCCGCCACGGTCGCCGTCGGCGCCGCCGTCGCCGTCGTCGCTGTCGTCGTCGTCGTCGTCGTCGTCGTCGTCGTCGTCGTCGTCGTCGTCGTCGTCGTCGTCGCCGTCGCCGTCGCCGTCGCCGTCGCCGTCGCCGCCGCCGCCGCCGCCGCCGCCGCCGCCGCCGCTGCCGCAACCGCCGCCGCCGCCGCCGCCGCGGTCGGCGCCGCGGCGTCGGCGCTGGCGCCGTTTCCGTCCGCTCCTCCGCCCTCCGCCCCTTGCCCCGCGCTCCGCCCCCGGCCCTGCACCCCCCCCCGTCCGCTGAACCTGCACCCCCCCCCGCCCTGCGCCCCTCCGCCCTGCGCCCCTCCGCGGCCCCGAGAGGACCACGCCGCCCGCGGGGGCGTCGGCGCCGCCGCGCTGGGGCCAGTGGGCGGCGGCGGCGGCGAGCCAGGGGCCTGCGAGGGCGAGGGCGCCGACGGCGGCCCGAGCGCCGTGAGCACCTATGCGGGGCTGAGCGAGCTCGAGCTGGCCGAGCGCAGCACTTTCGGGAGCGCGCCCCCCCGGCGCAGCGCGACGCCCGCGTTCCGGGACGCGGCGACGTCGCCCGTCGGCGGCGGCGGCCTCGCGGAGGGCGGCGCGCAGGCGTTCGGAGGCCTGGCGCGCGGCTTCTTTGGCGACGGCGCCGACGCCGGGCTGGGGGGCGCCCCCGCTGGGGACGTCGGGGGCGGAAGAGGTACCGCTGCCGCTGCAGCCCGCATGGTGAGGGTGGGCACCCTTCCCAAGGGTGCCCCGGCATCCTTGCCTCCTCGGCCCGTCCTTGGCTGCTTTCGTGGGCCGCGTCCCGCTCGAGAAGCTTCGACGTGGGCGTCCAGGGCCCTTGCACCCTCCTCGCGGATCCTCATGGTGCGGGCCGGCTGCTCCCTTGCCTCGTCTGGGGCTTGTCTTGTGCCTCCTGGAGGCCCTCGTCGCCCCGTGTGGATTCGCCTCGAGCTCCTGGTCAGAGCGCACCCCAGGAGAGGTCTGGGGAGCAGCGGTATCCGTATTTCCCTGCGGCGAGCGAGGGGGGAAAGGGCGGGCCTTTTCAGAAGGCTCGGAAGTCCCCCGGCCTTCTGAGAGGTTCTCCCTAAGCCTCCCCCGAAGGCACAAGAGAAGACTTCCCAGAAGGCCGCACGGCTTCTGAGAAGTCCTGCGGCCATCTGAGAAGGCCTTCTCCTCATTTCCCTCGCTCGCCCCAGCGATCCGATGCCGTGATTTTTTCCATACGGGGTCCCCAGAAGTCTCGACCCATTCCCCAGGACCGGTTTTTCATTCCGAGTCGTTTTTTGAGGGTCTCGGGGCCCGGCCAGGGCCCCTCGAGGCCGAAAGATATGGAAAACCTCCGTCTTGATTTTTTTTCAATGCGTTAGATCTCTGGGGCCGCCGAAGTTCCCCAGGACCCATCTTCCAGTGGCGCGCAGGCCGATCGGGCGCCGCCGATGCCGGAGGGCAAGGGTTCTGGCGAGGCGCAGCGGCCCCTGCGCGGCGGACGAGCGGCGACAAGGGCGACGACGACGGCGACGGCGACGACGACGACGACGACGACGACGGCGATGACGGCGGCGACGACGACGACGACGGCGACGGCGGCGGCGGCGACGGCTCCAGCGTTGAGTCGGGCACGTCCCTCTACAGGAGGAAGATTCAAAAGTAGTCAAAACATAGTTTGGGGATTATTCCCTGGTTGTATATATACATATATATATCATTATATATATGTTGATATATATATATATATATATATATATATATATATATATATATATATAATATATATATATAATATATATGTATATATACCAATACATATATACATATAGATATCTCTAATCTTTCCGCCCCGAGTCCGCCTGTAGGGGGACACGCCCGACCTAGCTCCAGCGAGGCGCAGTGGCCCGGCGCGGCGAGCGATGCGGACCCGGGCGCCGCCCCCGACGACGGCCGCGACTCGCTCGGCGTCGCCGCGGGGGCGCGCCGTGAGCTCCGCGAGAGGCAGGCGGCGCTGCGGACCACCCGCATCAACGGGGACGACCTGCCCGAGGCAGGGCCCGGTTCTCGGGGGGGCGCCAACACGATGCACCTCCTCCGCCTCCTCCTCCGCCTCCTCCTCCTCCTCCGCCTCCTCCTCCTCCTCCTCCTCCTACTCCTCCCCCCCTCCTCCTCCTCCTCGTTCTCCTCCTCCTCCTCCTCCTCCTCCTTCTCCTCCTCCTCCTCCCCCTCCTCACCACCAGCCCTGGCCAGGTCCATCCTTGGCGCTGGACTGGGGGGGAAACCTCAAGGCCTGGGCCATGGAGGGCCTGTACACCAGTCCAGGGCCCAGGATGGGCCTGGCCAGAGCTGGTGGTGGTGTATTGGCTGGAGCTCGCCTAGGCTCGCGGACCGAGCCTGTCTCGAGGGCCCTGCGGAACCTCAGGAGGAAAGAGACCGGCAGAGACTTCCTGACAGACCACGTTCAGGTCGGTACGATCGAAGTGGGTGAGCAAGCAATGGGTACAAAGTCCAACAGCAGTTCTAGTCTATTTTGAACCACACTCCGGGGGGGGTGTCGCCGCGGACGTTGTCCACTTGAGACAGACAGCTGACAGCCGCCTGCCCAACAGCGGCCGCTGTCTGCTTTGAACAGCATGTGCTGTTGGGCATCGTGCCAATTTTTGCGTACCCATTTCGGGCGTCCACATCAGGGGCTGTCCGGTCCGACCTTGCCAGTGCCGGCGAAGAAAGTGCTGAAGACCGGAGCCGAGGGGCCGCCGCAGCCCCTGGACGAGGAGGAGGAGGACGACGCCGCCGACCAAGGGCGCCTTTCGTTCCAGCGGACGGTGGCTGTCACTGCGAAGAAGAAGGAGGGCGTGGACTCGCTGCAGCGGCTGTCCCAGGGCGCGAAGCGCGCCAGGGCCCTCTTCCCCTCGGAGCTGGCCCACGCGAGCGCCTCCGAGCGGCCGCAGGAGGCCAGCGAGCTGGACGAGGCCGCGCTCGCGCCTGGCTGGAGCGGGCTGGTGCCAGCCTTCTCTTCCAGGGCGGCCGCGGCCGAGCGCCAGAGCACTCCGGGGATGGACCGCCAGATGTCGGAGCGGTCGGCGGACTCCAACTGGAAGGAGTCGGGGGCGGCCAAGGGGAGAAGGAGAAGGTGGAGGCGGCAGAGGAGGAGGAGGAGGAGGAGGAGGAGGAGGAGGAGGAGGAGGAGGAGGACCAGTGTAAACCCAAGAGTCATCAACGATGTTGGAATGAACCCTTCCTTCAAGCTCCCACTTCATAATAAGCTCCTACAACGGTTCATTTCCATTGTGGCAACAGCCTCGTTGGAAGGCAACCGTTTGAAGACCTTGAAGCATGCCAAAACATTGTTCTCGGGATTTCCACGCCACGGATCAACCTGACTGCTGCGTCCTGGCGATCTGGAATCGTGCCAGAAAGCCATTTTTGGGACTTCAACACCGCGAATCAACAAAACTGTTGCACCTGCATAATCCTGAATCCTTCCACAACATCATTTCTGGTACGTTGATCACGGGAATCCGTGAAACGCTCGCAAATAGAAAAAAACGAATGTGCGTGGCGCTAAGGCGAGAGCCACATTTTGAAATGGAACCGTCCTCGCTCCGTGAACCTCTTGCAATTTGTTACAACGAATGTGCGCGTCGCTGAGGCGAGAGCACCATTAAAAAAACGACCCGCCCTCAATGCGTTAAGCTCTTACAAATTTCTGAAACGCATGTGCGCGGCGCTGAGGCGAGAGCCACATTTTGAAAACGACCCGCCCTCAATCCGCGAGGCTCTTGCAAATGTGTAAAAACGAACGTGCGCGGCGCTAAGGCGGGAACCACATATTGAAAACGACCCGCCCTCAATCCGTGAAACTCTTGCAAGCTCTTACAATGAGTGTGCGCGGCGCTAAGGCGAGAGCAACATTTTGAAAACGACCCGCCCTCTATCTGTGAAGCTATCGCCATTGTTTAAGCTTCAGAGTCATAACTGGTGAGGAAGTCTCAGGCGAAACGCCCGGCCCGCCCTAAAAACTGGCCTCGGGGTGCGACAGGGAGAAGTTATTTATAAGGAACAGGAATGGAGGAGGAGGAGGAAGAGGAGGAGGAGGAGGAGGAGGAGGAGGAGGAGGAGGAGGAGGAGGAGGAGGAGGAGGAGGAGTGGGGTGATGACTAGGGGGGGCTGCAGGCTGGAGAGCATGGTCGGGGCCACGACGCCTCCCCGGATGTCGTGTCTCCTCCTTTCTCTTCTCAGCACGCCGTTTGTCCCCGTCTCGGCCGCGCACGTGCCTCCGGCCATGATCTTCGAGTAGGGCATCGACGACATCATCGATTTACCCCAGAGCTGACCTGCTCGCCGAGTCTACAGAAAGATAAGCGTAGCAAGTTGGCAGGCCAACGGAGCAGCCTGAGTCTCGATACTTTTCGTATGCTCGGCTCAAAGCCAGTTCTGGGGCAGCGCACTCGACTCCTGTAGTCGATCCCCTGCTCGAGATCTGCGGGCCTCCCTTCCTGGACGACCCCCTCTCGTCGCCCGCCTAGAGGTCGACACCGACGCCACCATCGGCGGCGTGCCTCCACCGAGGCAAGAGGATCCCGATCACGGGTATGGGTGGCAATGTTTGGGCTGCCCAGGTGGCCGCAAGATTGCCACCGACACCCAACGTCTAGGATCACCTTCCTTCCGTGGAGGCAACCCCCTGTGCTGGTGTTGGTGCCGATTTCCAAGCCTCCACTCTCGGGCCGAACGAAAGGGGGGATAGGGAAGGGGGGGTTGTGAAATCTGCTGCATGCAGCTGGTTTCGGCCCCGCCGCGGGGCCCATTCCTCGATACGTGGGCGCCTCCCGGCGCCGGGGGGCGCTGGGAAAATCAGCTACGTGAGCTGATTCTCTACCCTACCCTCTGCTATTCCCCCCTTTCGTTCCCCCCGACAATCTTGGGGTGCCCCCGAGGAGGACGCCCTGCGCGTCGCCGCGCCGGGGTCCGCCAGAGCGGCCTCCTCGTTCTCAAGGCAGACGCCGCAGGTTCGGCGGCTACCGTTGGTGTGGCTGCGCTTGAGTCGGACCTGTCCCTCGACAGGAGGAAAATTCGAGGGCAGTCAAAAAATAGTCAGGGGACGTGCTCTCGATTATTTTTGGGTACTTTTGAGTATCTTCGAGTATTCTTGGACTTCTTTTCATTTTTCTTCAAGAATCCGCCTGTAGGGGACATCTGGGAACAGTTTAAAGAATAGTCAGGGGACGTGCTTTCGACTACTGCGCTGGCCTCCGGCCAGTGCCGCCGATCCGGTGCGCTCCGGATAATGATGATGATGATTATGATGATGATGCTGCTGATGATGATGATGATGACGATGCTGATGACGATGATGATGCTGATGATGATGCTGCTGATGATGCTGATGATGATAGTGTTGGTGATGATGATGGTGATGATGATGATGATGATGATGATGATGATGATGATGATGATGATGATGATGATGATGCTGATGATGCTGATGATGATGATGATGATGGTGGTGGTGATGATGATGATGATCATGATGATTTGAATGATGATGCTGATGATTATGATGAGGATGCTGATGATGATGATGATGATGATGATGATGATGATGATGATGATGATGATGATGATGGTGGTGGTGATGACGATGATGCTGATGATGCTGCTGCTGCTGCTGATGATGATGATGATGGTAATGTCCATGGGGCCATCTTGGGCGTCTTGGACCGATCGTTCGGTGATTCGGGCATTCTTGGGCCGTCTTGAGGGCCTCTCGGGGCCCTTTTGGCCCGTCTTGGGCCCGTCTTGGGCTCGTAAAGTCATGCCGGAACATTCTGGGGGCCACAGAGGGCGCGCGGGAAGCCTCAAGAGATTTGAGAGCTTGGGGTCCGGGCCCATAAATAATCCTCAGGCTTGCGGACTGAGGCTTAGGGGATTGAGCAAGGGACCTGGGGAAGCCTCTTTGTGGTCGTTTTGGGGCCTCTTGGGGCCTATTTCGGGCCTCTTGGGGGCCTTCTGGGGCCTCCTGGGGGCTTCTTGGGGGCCTGTGGGCCCCCCCGCCCCCGAGCACTACATGCGTCGGGGATGGCGTCTGGCGTCCCCCCGTCCCCCTTCAGAGCCGCCTGGGGGCTTCTTGGGGCCTGTGTGACCCCCCGCCCCCGAGCACTGAATGCGTCGGGAATGGCGCCCCCCCCCCCCTTGCAGAGCGAAGCTTGAGCGAGCTCAAGTCCGCGCTCTCAGAAACTCACACGCCGGATCGGCCGATTTTTGATGGTTTAATAACTAGTTTTGGACTGTTTCTCATTTTTCTTCCAGAATCCGCCCGTAGGGGACACGCCCGACCCAAGGCTACGCCGGGGGTGCGGTTTGCGAGCTGCGCCGTTGGGGCTCGGGGGCCACCACGGGGCGTCAAAGGTTTGAGGAGCCCCCGTCGGGGCGCGGCAGGGACCTGTGCCGAGGTCCTGGCCCGCCCCCCCAGGCGCGGGCTGCAAACCACACACCAGGGTTGGAACTAAACGCTGTTCTGCTGGACTTCGGCTTTTTTTTTTTTTCGTTTTGGGAGGGAGGTGCAGGAAAACAGGTAGAGCGAACCGAAAAAAACAAGACGAAAACAAAACGAAAAACAACGCTTAGGTCCAGCCCTGCCACACACAATGTGTGCAAACCACGCTCTCGGGAGCCGCCGATAGGTCTTCAAGACCCTGTCGGCGAGGGGCCCGGCCCAGAAGAGCCCGTCCAAGGAGGTCCCGTCCAAGGAGGCGCGGCGGCGCGCATCGGCACGCAGCGGGGGGGGGGCCCAGAGGTGCGCACGAAAGAGAGCGCGGCAGGAAAAGTTGTTGGCCGCTTTCGGCCTCTGGGGGCCCTTGCTAGGCCCCAGGGCCGCCAAGAGACGGCTCGGGATGCAGCATCGGCCCTGGGGAAGGTCTGGATTTCTACGCAGGTTACCCCCAGGGGCGCGGAGATGATTGCGCTTCGCGCGTCGCGGTCTGGGCCAGAGCGGCTGCCCTTCTCCGTGGGGGGCGGCGCGAGGGCGCGAGGGCGCCAGGGCGCGAAGATGATCGCGCATCGCGGGGCGCGATGCGTCATGTCAGGTGACCTGGGGACTTCTGGGGACCCCGTGCTGAGGGAAGCAGGTCATCGCAGGGCTGTCTGTGTGTAAGTGCCACCGAGGCGCGCACCCAGTCACGGGTGCTTGTGCAGCACGCAGGGGGGTGGCGGGAGAGTGGCAGGAGAGCGCCACGTTCGCGCGGGAGGTGGCAGGTCGCGGGTGGCGAGGGTAGCTCCTCCTCCTCCTCCTCCTCCTCCTCCTCCTCCATCATCATCATCATCATCATCATCATCATCATCATCATCATCATCATCATCATCATCATCATCGTCATCGTCATCGTCATCGTCATCGTCATCGTCATCATCGTCATCATCGTCATCGTCATCGTCATCGTCATCGTCATCGTCATCGTCATCGTCATCGTCATCGTCATCATCATCATCATCATCATCATCATCATCATCATCATCATCATCATCATCATCATCATCATCACTAACCGCATGCCAACTGCACCGCTGGGACCTTCTGTCGAGCTCCCTATGGGGCCACGAGGCGCTGTGCGGGTTGGGGGATCCGCATGCGAACTGCGCCATTGGGACCTTCGGTGGAACTCCCTATGGGGCCACGGAACGCTGATCTGGGTGGGGGAACCGCATGCGAACTGCGCCACTGGAACCGTCGGTGGAGCTCCCTCTTGGGCCACGAAATGCTGTACTGGGCGGGGGAGGCACATTCGACCTGCGGAGGAGGGAGGAGGGGGTGGAGGAGGGGAGGTGAGAGGAGAGGAGAGGAGGATCGCGGGGCGCTGTCTCTTCAAAACGAGGAGCCAACACCACAGGATGGTTGGTAACAAAGAGAGAAGGAGGAGGATGAGGCAGAAGTGGAGGAGAAGGAGAAGGAGGAGGAGGAGGATTACCACACATTTGCACCCCGACCATCACTACCAGCATCAAGATACCCACTCCATTAACCGACAGCGACAGCACCAGCGAGGAGCACACAAACGGCAGACGTCAACCAGGACGACCGACCTTCACCGCCCACTGTACCACCACAAAATAAGCATACCCCACCGACCAAGAAACGAGCACCCACACTACCCCCACATTTGGCCATGCCCGAAACTCAGACCGATGCTAAGGAAGCACCACCACTTTCCACCACCCACTGCACCGCACCACAAGTCACTACACCAATGCCACCGCAAGACGTCAATTTCGACCCTATGCCAACACACCAGCCCAACCGACCTATTTTACCGACGTCACAAACCCCGACCACCAACACCCTACCAGCCAAGAAACAACCACCCCTCCCTACCTACGCAATCAACAAATCACCTCAGCTACCAAAGACCACCTACATCATTGTATATTGCCAGCTCCAAGCACACCGTATGCAAAGCACACGAAGGCTATCTTCAAGTGGTCACCTACCATGAGATTAGCCATACCAGCGAACCCACCACCTGTATTCCAGATAACAATCATCTGCCCACCGCCCGAAGGAATTATGGCACAGCGCCGGATACATGAAGTACCGCAAAACACCATGGCACCCAAGACATACGCCTCATTACAAGCCTACTTCCCAACCCACGCAGCCCACGTGATCGCAGCAGACAACACGGCAGCGAGACGCGACGACCAGCACATCCTCATCTACAACCGCCGCATCATCTTCGTGCACAACACAGTCGACCCAAGCTTCTACAGCTACATCGACAGGCTCCGCTCACATCAGACTCGATAGGAGTGCTTCCTCGACAGCCTCCACAACAACTACCTACCAGAAGAGGCCTTCAAAGAGCCTCTACCCAAGCCTACAAGACACCGCCCAAACCCAAGCCGAAGAGCTACGAAGACGGCGGCCACGGAGCAGACTAAGTACATACTGACCGAAAGAAAAGTTTAAACCACCCAGCAGCATACCACGACATCAACCACAAGCACCAGCAGTACGCCGATTACCACAGAACATCGTCTACTGACCTCCCCTCTCTTGTATTTCTGGTATGAAACCACGGCCAGGCAGTTTTACGCATGTATCGTGGTTGACACTCCCACTCGCCTTCACTGATGATGACATTCCTTATCCTGTCATTTCGACACGCCTGGTGGCTGCACGGGATCTCACGGAAATCCCGTCGATTTGAGGTAAACCGTTAAAACATTGGTTGGGTAGCAACCCAATATTTGATAGTCCAGATTTTAAGGGCCATTGTCATACAGAAAGCTCTCCCCCTTTTTCACAAACCCACTAGGCACAGCTAGTATTGATGTACCAGCACAGCTGACTCACCTTGCCCAGTCTACCTTTGGGGTCCCCAATCTAGGATGCGACCCCACTTTCTTCGGATACGCACAGACACTGATGTTGACACTGGTCCAGCTTGCGCACCAATCTTTGCCTGCTCCACAGCAGCACTTCCTCTTTTTCTTTTGACCACAGTGATTCGAATCACATGGTCTCTTACATTCAACTCTGAAGGATCGCAGCCCCTGAATTGCACACTTCCTGTATCTCGCCTTGTGTACTGCCGTAGCGCCCGCATACGTGCACGCAACTGCTCAACAGGCCAGCCTACTTAGGCCAGCCTGGAGTGCACTACCGCAGCATTCTTTCCAGAGGCTCAGGGTAGCAACCCAAGGAGTGCACGCGCTCCTTACTTTCTTCTACATGAGCCTCACCTCCCCCCACCATGGGAAGCAGCCCGAGAATTGCCGTCCAGCCACCTTTTCTTCGTGCACTTCTCACCTGGCTAACAGACGGAGAAGGTGCTCCCTCCACCAGGGAGCCCAAGAGCGGGCCTTCCTTTGGCATGCGGGAAGCCTACACAGGCCGGAGGGACTTTTCACACGTAGGCCAGCCTATTCAGGCAAGCCTACAGCAGCATTGCGCACGTGCTTGCTGCGTAGCATCATTTACCCATCCTTCTCCTCAATGGTTCTGAGACCTAGCTCCCCTTCGCCAAGGATAGCAGCCCAAGA